>OY821519.1:30291178-30834299 GCA_963682025.1 Cordilura impudica | reverse complement strand
CTATATTTCTTCATCACGTCAACAATGCTTAGAATAAAGATACATACAAGTAAAGGTCAACCTTTCATCTTATGCATAACATATTTTCCTGATATCAACATAAAACACTGTAGTAGTGAGGCCATCCCCTTAATGTTGACCAATCAATTGTGACACAAAATTCAATCTTTGATATTTTAACATTTTTATCTTGAACTTAAAGACCGGTGTTTTACTCGATCGAGTTTAAATATTTTGTGGGTTAATTTAAAAAATATATATCTATATCTTGACTAAATTCAGTCATTTCTATGATTAAACTAGGCTATAATATATGTTCATTCAACATAAACTCCTTTATATGCCATCAAAACAATCCCTCGTATATTCGCTAATTTTATTTTTATTTTCGGTTATACTAAGTATAAAACCAAAGTAGAAATTATCGAATTTTTGGCAGTCTACTATTAAAAATTAAAGTTGGCCGTTATGGTGGTGGCGGTGGTGGTGGTGGTGGTGGTGGCTGCAGCTCTAAATACTGAATATTCTTAACACAGTATATTATTGTTGTGTATAGCATCGTATTATGTATGGTGGAGTTAGCAATTTAGTTGTCACAGCATCTTAAGAATTATCGCTTTTGGCCAAGTAAATTTTGTTGTCAACGTGCAGAGTAACGCCTAACTGGCCTAAAAAATAAAAATAAAAACACATATTCGCAGTAGAGTATCTCTGTATAAATGGGTGCTCACTTTAAATGGCCGGGTGATTTTCATGTAAACAAATGCAAAGATATATGTTTGTAAATGTACATATGTATGTGTATACCGTTTGACACAATATATACAGGCCAGGCCAGAGATTAACCCTTTACTGTGAACAAAAAAGGCTGCTACAGTTTCTTCTGTTAGTGGAACTAATATTACTTAGGACATTTTTTTTAAAGGCAAAAAAAATTCTTCCTCAAAATACTCATATGTCTCTAGATTTAAAAGATTTTTTAAAATTCTTAGCTATAAAAATTAAGAACATTTTTTTCTAAGATTATATGACATGTTTTTTATACAATTTTTATTTATTGTAAATTTTGTACTCCTAAAATGTTTTTCTTAGACATTTTTTAAGTATTTGTTTTTCGTGAATAAATTTTATTTTCCAAAATAATTTTTTTTAACCTTTGTATTTATTTTTTACACAAATACGGTTACGTTTAGCTTAAAAACTAATATTTTTATTAAACTAAGTTAAACTAAAATTTTTTTAATGACTTTTTTAAAAATAAAATAAAAAAAGAATATATAGCTAAGAAATTAATAGTCAAGCTCGAGGTCCAATTTTTGTTTAAAATTCTTTATTGCCGATATTTCCCTTCTTTTTGATTAGCATCATCAGGGCCAGTAAGATATGATTAAACAAAAAATGTTTTTCTTATAAGCTAAGTACTTACATATGTTTCCGTCGTCTGATTTAACATATAGTTTTTTTATGATTACAGTTTGTATTTTATACAGACAAATTCTTTTACTGCAAAAATTGAATTTCAATATTTTCAATCCTATTTTTACAAAAATGTTTTCTTCATAAATATTTTTTATCAAAATTTTGTTATAAAAAATTCTTTTAATAATCTCAGCTTCAATTTTATTTGAAAAAAATATATGTTTTGATAATATTTATTATTGTTATTTTTATACCCCACACCACTATGTTGTCGGGGAATAATGACTTTGTTTGATGTTTGTAACTACGAAAATTTTTTGACCTAGACCCATCTTTTATTATACCGATCGAATCAGAATCAGTTTCTGAGCCGATTTAGCGATGTCCGACCGTCCGTATGTCCGTCTGCGTGTCCATGTAAACATTTTAATCAAACTACAGGTCGCAAATGTGAACATGTTTTGAAGGAATTTTGTACGTACGCTTCTATCGACGATAACGCAAACGCTATTGAAATTGCTGAAAATCGGTTCGTGTTCAGAACTAGTCCCCATACAAATGACCCCTAGAGATCGACTTAAATTGCCATAATGTCCAAATTATTATATATATCTTCATCAAATTGGGTTTGTTTATGTTTATTAGATCCATTTATCTGTAGTCCGAATATAAACCATAGAGGACAATTCTTGGCCATGGCCCTCATATGAAGCTAATTCCCAATCTTCACTTAAGTCTTTAAAAAAAAAAATTGCACAGATTTTTCTCAAATTTGATTTGTATATGTCTTTGCAAAAAATAAATGAGCTTACCAAATATGGTCAGGGATTGGTCCATTTTTCGACCTAGGTCCCATATCCTATATCCGATATGAATATCGAAACATAAACAAGTACGGAAAAAGTTAGAAAATTGCACTTTCACGTACAAAAATCCAAAGTTGATGAATTGAAAACCGACTGAGCTACAGCACTTTTAAAAACCGTTTCATTTTGTGAGCTTGAACTACAGGTCATACCTTAATGAATAAAATTTGGTTTAAGTTTTGTAATTCAGATAATATTATAGTAATTTTTTACTGAAATTAAAAGTAATATATATTTTTTTAATCCAATTTTTGAGAAAATATTAATTAAATGTATTTTTTTTTTTTTTAAATTTTTGTTAACTTCAATACAAAGTTTTTATTTGTGAATAAAGTTTTTAAACAAAAAAAAAAAAAAAATGTTTTTCCCCAAATAAAAATTAAACCAAAATTTTTTTTGTTTCCGAATAAAAATTTTTACGATTTTTATACACTCTACCACTAAGTGGTCAGGGTGAAAGGAGTTTGTGCTGATGTTTATAACCAGCAAAAATATTTTATTATACCGATCGACTCAGAATCACTCAGAATCAATTTCTGAGTCGATTTAGCGATGTCCGTGTGTCCGTCCTTCCGTCTGTGTGTCCATGTAAACCTTTTAATCATACTACAGGTCGCAAATATAAATATATATTAATGAAACTTATTACATGAACTTCTTCGGGCATAGGATGAACACCATTGAAAGTGGTAAAATGGGTGCATGTTCAGACCTAGCCCACATACAAATGACCTCCATAAGATAGACTTAAACGGCCATAAAATGCAACTTCCATATAGTTCTCGGTGAACTTGGGTTTATTTGCATTTCTTACATCCATTCATCAATAGTTCAAAAATAAACCCTATACGACAATTCCTAGTAGTAGCCCCCATATAAAGCTGCTTCCCGATCTTTGCTTAAATGTATAAAAAAAAAAACTATTGCGCAAATTATTCTCAAATTTGATTTGTGTCTGTTTGCATAAAAACATAAGTGAATTTACCAAGTATGATCACGATCGTTCCATTTTTCGACCTAGCTCCCATATAAATATAGCATCCGATATAAAATTTTTCAGATATGCAGGCATATAAAAATTCCACTCAAATTTAGTTTATGCTTATTTCCTGTGGCTAATTAGTTTGACATAAGATCAGTTCTCTACATGCATGGTTATCGCATAGTCTATTTAGACCGACTATAATTTTCTTACTTTCGTTTACTATATTAAATATTACTAGCAGATCCCAGCCCTCGAAATTCAAGTGCAAATTCTAGGAAGTTATATTTTTTCATTTAAGAAATTATTTTATTGGCCCCTAAAGGTATGCTAATCAATTTTAGGCAATTCACAATTCAACACTTTTTATTGTCGTTATTGGTTTATGTCCAAAATTATTTTTGTCTTTATTGTCGTTATTGGTTTATGTCCAAAATTATTTTTGTCGTTATTCTTGTTATTGGTTTATGTCCAAAAATATTTTTTAATTCAAGACATGCAAAACACATTAACAAATTTAATAAACACACAGACAGCATTGTATAATTTTATGTATGTGTTAGTAGCAACTTTAAATGCATTTTACTCTAAAAAAAATGTAAAGACATAAAAAGTAGGTAAATCTGATGGACAGCTAAAAAGAAATACCTTTAAAATGAGGGATGTTTGGTCAAAATAGGATTAAAACTGACAAACTTACGTCGGTCACAAGAAATCGCCTTGCTTGCTGATTTATTTTTGAGTAATGTTTTTATCCAAAACCTTTTTGCCACAAAATTACGAAAACTGTGTTATTTCAATTCGTTACTTTTTAAGAAATATGTCTTTATTTTATAAGGTCTTTTTTATTTTAAATTTTATGCTATAAAAACTAATATGTTCAATTTTTTAATAAAATTATTTCACTACAATTTTTTATTGGCGTTTAGTTTTAAAAAATTTCACAAAAAAATGCAGCAGGTTCAAATCTCACGATCGTCTTTTAAGCTAAATTTCATATAGAAACTATTTCAAATCTGTTTTACGAATACCTTGTCTATATGAGGGTTAAGAAAGAGGAAAAACGTATTAAAAAAAGTCAAACGAAAACACGGACGGACGGAAACACAGCCATACATATGTATGCAGGCGTGAGTTTATTATTAGTCAAAAGTATATAGTTAAGTAATTTTGTTTGATGAACGTATAAGGAATTTTGTATTTCTGTTTTTTTTTCTGTTTGGAAATTTTTGGTAACTGACGTTTTTTTTTTACGTTTTTACTGCTTAAAGAAAACATCAATTTGGTTAAGAATCACTGAAATGCATTTTTAAATTTTTGCAAGAAGTACCAAATATATAAAACCACATTTCAAAAGTGATTAAATTTGATGTAGAGTTAATTTTAGGTTAACTGAATATAAGTATAAATGCTAAAAAAGGAATAAGGTTAACTAAGTAAAATTGCTTTATAACGCAAAAACTTAAAAACGAAAAAAAAAAAAAACAAAAAGAAAAGGATGGCAGATTTTGGCAGCTCTTGTTAAGGTGAAAAAACAAACACCATTATAAAAACACCTTGTGTTTTATGGCTGTCTACAAGTGGTTTAAGAGAGAAGAAAAAAAAAATAAATAATATGGAACAAAACAACAATATAACTTTGAAAGACAACATCAACATCAGCAACTATCATGTACATATTTTAACATTTGTTCAGACAAATTACTACAACTGTTCAATGGCACTTTAAGCTTAGAAATGTATTTCTACTTGGCCAGAGTATAAGTGAAACGAACTAAACATTTCTCTAATCTAACATTTTACGTTTTTTTACGACCGACTATCATTTAGCAAATGTATTGCGTGCCACAGTAGCCTACCAAGGCTGACTTTTAAGTCACAGTCATCAAAATAAAACGACTACTTTTAGCTAATGTGTTTGAAAAGCACCAAAACCAAAACAAAAAAAAAAAGAAAAACATCAGCATTCAACCATTTGACCAACTAACTGGCCAATCAACCAAACTAATGTTGCCAAATCTATTGAATACAGTGGAGCCTCAGAAAAATCATAGTCCTCATGTTTATATATCTTCTTCCTTTTTAGCCACTCACAATACTCACAAATTGTTCATATGCAAATTTACGCGTGTGTGTGTGTGAGTGTTTGTGTACATATTTTAGTGGCCTGTGCATTTAATAGTGATGTTTGGATATTTATTGGTTTCTGTTTTTTTTTTTTTTTGTTGTTGGTCCTATGGAATTCCTGTTTAGACATCAATTTGCATCAACGAAACGCTTCATCAACTTACTTAAAAGTCAAGCGCTAAGGCATGCAAATATTTTGTTTCCTCTACTCTTGCAATGTTTGAAGTCTTCGTCTACCTCTTGGACTAGTCAACACACAACGGCCATCATCATTAAACTTTATACAAAAAATAAAAATAAATAAATACAATTTTAAAAATAAAAAGCTTCTACACCTCAACCACTGGCATGTTATACGCTTACAATCTTAAATATATATTAATATAAAGATCATTTTCATGAAAACATAAAGATGAAAAAATTAAAACAAAAAAACAAAACAACCAACAACTGAAAACTTAAATTATCAATAACATATGGAACTATGGGCCTGTATGTATGTCTTAAAAATGGAATGGCAAGATTTTTTTTTTTTTGTAACTCATCTTTATTTATTGAAACTTCACATAGGTTTGTGAACTAACAATAAGTTGTTCAAATCTTAAAACTAAAACTTAAATATTAAATCCAGCCAGTGCCAGATAAAATTTCATTTATTTTACATACATAATCTAATGATAAAAAAAATCATGTGAGTCCGATCGCAGTGGAGATGTGTAAACATCTAGTAATTAAATATTTTTTATAGCACTTTCTTAAAATCAAACAGAAAGCTTATCACTTATTATTATTATTTATTATTTTATCCGGCTAATTTTTAATATTTCGTTTTTTATTTTTTATTTTTCGTTTTTCATTTTTCGTTTTTCATTTTTCATTTTAAATTTTTTCTTTTCATTTTTCATTTTTTACTTTTCATTTTTTATTTTTCATTTTTAATTTTTTTTCTTAATTTTTCATTTTTCATTTTCTTTTTTCATTTTTCATTTTTTATTTTTCAATTTTTATTTTTCAATTTTCATTTTTTATTTTTAATTTTTTATTTTCCGAATTTTATTTTTCATTTTTTATATTTAATTTTTAATTTTTCATTTTTTATTTTTCATTTCTCATTTTTCATTTTTCATTTTTCATTTTTTATTTTTCATTATTCATTTTTAATTTTAGTTTTTCATTTTTCATTTCTTATTTTTCGTGTTTCATTTTTTATTTTTCATTTTTTATTTTTAATTTTTTGTTTTAATTTTTTTTTATTTATTTTTCATTTTTCCTTTTTATTTTTTTTTTTTTAATTTTTTATTTTTCATTTTTCATTCTTCATTTTTTATTTTTCATTTTTCATTTTTTATTTTCCATTTTTCATTTTTTATTTTTTATTTTTAATTTTTAATTAATTTTTCATTATTAATTTTTTATTTTTAATTTTTTATTTTTCATTTTTAATTTTTCATTTTTTTACTTTTTATTTTTCATTATTCATTTTTAACTTTTCATTTTTCATTTTTAATTTTTAATTTTTAATTTTTAATTTTTAATTTTTAATTTTTAATTTTTAATTTTTAATTTTTAATTTTTAATTTTTAATTTTTAATTTTTAATTTTTAATTTTTAATTTTTAATTTTTAATTTTTAATTTTTAATTTTTAATTTTTAATTTTTAATTTTTAATTTTTAATTTTTAATTTTTAATTTTTAATTTTTAATTTTTAATTTTTAATTTTTAATTTTTAATTTTTAATTTTTAATTTTTAATTTTTAATTTTTAATTTTTAATTTTTAATTTTTAATTTTTAATTTTTAATTTTTAATTTTTAATTTTTAATTTTTAATTTTTAATTTTTAATTTTTAATTTTTAATTTTTAATTTTTAATTTTTAATTTTTAATTTTTAATTTTTAATTTTAAATTTTTAATTTTTAATTTTTAATTTTTAATTTTTAATTTTTAATTTTAAATTTTTAATTTTTAATTTTTAATTTTTAATTTTTAATTTTTAATTTTTAATTTTTAATTTTTAATTTTTAATTTTTAATTTTTAATTTTTAATTTTTAATTTTTAATTTTTAATTTTTAATTTTTAATTTTTAATTTTTAATTTTTAATTTTTAATTTTTAATTTTTAATTTTTTATTTTTAATTTTTAATTTTAAATTTTTAATTTTTGATTTTTGATTTTTAATTTTTAATTTTTAATTTTAAATTTTTAATTTTTAATTTTTAATTTTTAATTTTTAATTTTTAATTTTTATTTTTAATTTTTAATTTTTAATTTCTAATTTTTAATTTTTAATTTTTAATTTTTCAATTTTCCCTTTTTTAGTTTTCATTTCAATTTTTAATTTTTTATTTTTCATTTTTAATTTTTCATAAAACAATTCTTTATATCTGAGTACTTATAAGTATAGAGACCAAAAAAAAATAATGGCTTTAATCAATTTCTCAAAGTTGAAAAAAATGCCATCATATTTCATGATCTAGTTTGCTATTTCTTGGCGAGGTTTTATTTGATTTCGAAGTTTTATAGCTTTTTGAAAGGATAATTTAATACTGATCCCGAATTATATAACAACATGTCGGACTAATTAAATTATAGAACGAAATTTTCGTAAAATCTGCAAAAAAAAGTCATATTTTCCCCATATAAACACATTTGAAATTTTCAAACGCAAGTCGTGCCGGGAAGACGTGGTCCCACGAGCGTGAAATTTTTGTAGAGTCATTTTTGCATCAAGCCTCATCTTTTTGAGAGGTGAGACTTAAACATTTTCATAAGAAAAAATTGCCCATACAAATAACGGACATCCTACTGTATACCATAGCACCAAATGGGTTTGAAAATCGAGTTATAAATCAAGAGCTTACAATCGAGAATTAAGTTTGAGTTCCTGCCAATTAGCCATGTGAACTGGACTAATTTAAATTTTATTTGTGTCAATTTAGCGTCTATATGACTTTCCCAGGTAAGCCGGCGACCAAGATGTAGTCCGAGATATTTAATAAAGGAATGTTGAGGTATAGACGGTTCCTAATTCTAATTTGAGGGCAAGTCTCCCTTCTTAGGGTAAAAGTTACGTGGATACACTTTTGTTCATTTACTTTAATCTTCCACATATCTAGCCAATCTTCCAGCTCTTCAATATGGCTCTGTAAAAGAAGAGATGCTGTTGAGGGGTTTTCGTGTACGCTTAAAATTGCAGTATCATCCGCAAAAGTCGACGTAAGTGTGTTTTCATTTGTTGGCATGTCTGATGTACCACCTTGTGGTACAACATCATGAATTGTCTGTGGAGGGCTCACAAAGCTTTTCTCTCTCATAGAGAATTTTCTATTAATTATATAGCTCTCCGTTAGCTTATGCGTGTTCGGGGGAGAAGCAACTGTTTAACTTTATAGAGGATTCCCTTGTACCAAATTCGATCGAAGGCTTGCGAAATGTCTGTAAAAAGTGCAGAGCAGTACTTTTTCTCTTCAAAAGCTCTTCTTATGGCACTTACAATTCTGTGAACTTGCTCAGTGGTGCCGTGATCTCGTCTGAAACCAAATTGATGTGCTGAAATGACATTATTTTAATCTACGGATATTGTAAATTTGTTTACCAAAATTCTCTCGAATAATTTTGACAAGTTGGACAGTAAACAACTCGACCTTTGTGTGATCTTTACTTGGCTTAGATATCATTGTAAGGAGTGAAACTTTCCATTCTGGGGGAAAATGTTCAAGACTTATTATAGTATTAAAAATAAACAGATTTATTCTTAATGCTATTCGGGGTAACTCCAAAAGCATTTTATTACTGATCCCATCGATCCCCAATGTTTTTTTTTTTGGGTTTAAATCAGCAATATCCTTTTCGATCTCTCGAATCTCAAAACGAAGGGACACTGGTCTATGATGTGAAGTAACAGGTGACAGGTAATCAATAGAACTAGGGGTTATATTTGGAGTAAAAACTTTTTTAGATGTTCCACAAACAGATCTCCCTTCTCTTTGTCATTCCTAGCCCATCCTCCACTTTCCTTTCTTAGAGGAGACCTACATACAACAGGTCCTTTAAGATTTTTTGTAGCACGCCACAAAGAGTAATCAGTTTTTTCTACTGGATCCAGTTTTTCAAGATAACTATTCAATTAAGCATTTCTTTGTGTTTCAAGTAGTTTCCGTAGGTTTTTATGCATTCTTTCAATGACTGCTTAAGCTGAGAAGATCTGTGCTGTTGCCACTCTCTTCGAATTCTTCTTTTTTCATCTAATAGCCTTTCGACATCTACAGAAGTAGTTGTATATGGCCTGGTGTAACAAGGAGGTTTAGTAGCAAGTTGAGCAGCTAGTTTGAGATTTTGTTCGAAGTTAACAATCGAGAGGTCAATATCATCTGGTGTTCTAAGCGGAAAGCTTTCTGTGCAATGGGTACTAAGAAACTTTTTGTATTTTAGCCAATCAATATTGCTTGAAAGCGTTAAATCACCAGATGGAAACACAATTTTTTGGGGGTTCGAAATAGTAACAATAACGGGTGTGTGGTCAGACGAGAGTTCCAATGAAGATTCTACATGCACAAGTTCTTTTGCGATGTTCTTCGTTTATCCGAAATCGATCAAAGCGGGTATTTTTTACATATCTGTTGGCCAGTACGTTGGTTCTCCGCTTGAGACCACATCCATACCCATTTTAGAAATTGTGTTGAAAAAACACGACCCTTCGGGGAAATAAGCCGTGACCCCCAGAATGTATGCTTGGCATTAAAATCGCCAGCAACTATGAAACGAGGGCCTAGTGACTTAAAAAAACTTGTATATTGATTTTTTGATATAGAAAACTTTGGGGGAGAATATATTGATGAAATCACTAGGCTGTTTCCAAATTCTTCAAAGCAAATAAAGGGTCCGCCATCTAACGTTTTTTTTTTTTCAACGAGTGCTTATTTCATGAATGGTAACACTTAGCTAATGTCTGATTTGACAGATAATTAGTTTTATCCTTCCGCTAAACGAATATGGTTGTGTATACGCTTGAACAACGCTGGGAAATATTGCGACATTACTTTGAAAATCATGGTAATGTTGCAGAATGTGTGCGAAAATTACGTACGGATTTTGGAGGAAGAGAAGCACCGTCAGCTCCGTATGTTCGTTATCTTGTGAAAAAAAGTGAAAGAAACTGGCATCCTCATCGATAAACCAAAGCGTGAAAAGCCAAAAATAGTGCGTACACCCGAGAATATTGCTGGTGTGCCAGAAAGTGTGCGTGAAGCGCCATCAACATCAATTCACCGTCGTTCTCAAGAATTGAACATTTCGGAGGCATCATTGAGACGAATTTTGCATAAAGACCTTGGTATGACGCCATACAAAGTCCAATTGGTTCAGGAGTGGGCCTGTGATCGACTTACAGAAGATGCCGATTTTGCCAAAAAAAAAATCATCTTTTCAGATGAAGCTCATTTTGATCTTGGCTGGTATGTAAACAAGCAAAATTGTCGCATTTGGGGCACAGAAAACCCGCACGCATACATTGAAAAGCCGATACACCCAAAACGAGTCACTGTTTGGTGCGGATTTTGGTCCAGAGGCATAATTTGGCCATTTTTCTTCGAAAATGAGCAAGGAGTGGCTGTTACAGTCAATGGCGATCATTATCGGGCCATGTTGAACAAATTTTTGTTCACAAAAAGAGGAGGATATTGGCAACATTTGGTTTCAACAGAATGGCGCTACGTGCCACACAGCGGAAGCTACACTCGATATTTTGCGCCCTGTTTTTGAAGATCGCATTGTCAGCCGCAGAGCTGATGTCGTTTGGCCACTTCGGAGCTGCGATTTGACACCGTTGGACTATTATTTGTGGGGTGCCCTCAAAGATGAGTGTTACGCCAACAAGCCAGCGACAATTGACGCTTTAAAGGACAATATTCGTGAAGCCATTGGTGAAATACAGCTACACACAATCGATAATGTGCTTAAAAATTGGACCGATCGTGCAGGCTACTGCATGGCCAGCCGAGGCAGCCATTTGAATCAAATTATTTTCCATTATTAACCGGAAGGCTTGTACTTTCAAATAAAAAAAGAAAGTTGAGATAATATTCAGTAGTTTTTTTTTTATAGCTATTTAAAAAAAAAAAAAAATTATTTGGCGGACCCTTTAGTAGTAGCTTGAAGGTAGTTTTCACAATGATCACACATTAAATAATATTTTAACCTGGATTTAATTAGGTTAGCTGAGCCACCACATGCTCTACCTCTTGGATCCTTAGTATCATACAAAGTGTATCCGCGCAGTGAAAAGAGACTCCTACGAGGCAAGTGAGTTTCAGAGACAAGCAAAATATCAATTTGATTGTCTCTAAGAAAATGATCAAGTTCAGTTTTATGTTGGCAAGATGAATGTAAAAAAAACAAGTAAGAAAATTATACTCGGTCTAGACCGACTATATGATACCCTATACCATGCGTTTAGAGACCGTATCTCATTGGCCCAACTAACTGGACATAGAAAATAAGCATAAACCAAACCACTATGTGGTTTGGGTATAATGACTTTGTGCTGCTGTTTGTAACTACCAAAAATATTTGACCTAGACCCATCTTTTATTATACCGATCGAATCGGAATCACTATTAACGATTTAACGATGTCCGTCCGTCCGTCCGTCCGTCTGTGTGTCCATGTAAAGCTTTTAATCAAACTGCAGGTCGCAAATATGAATATATTTTGATGACATTTGATATATAAGCTTTTATCAGCCAAGGGATAAACGCTCTTGAAATTGGCGAGAATCGGTCTATGCGTAGACCTAGACCCCATACAAATGACCCCTATGAAATCGACTTAAATTGCCATAAGATCCAAATTGTCGTATAGATCTTACTCAAATTGGGTTTGTATGCGTTTATTACATCTATTAATGAGTAGTCCAAAAATGATCCCTATGGGACAACTCTTAGTCATAGGCCCCACATAGAGCTGATTTCCGATCTTCACTTTAATCTATCAAAAAGCAAAAATATTGCACTGATTCTTCTCAAATTTTGTTTGTATATATTTTTGCAAGCTACAAGAGACTTTACCATACATAGTCAAGATCGGTTCATTTTTGGGCCTAGTCCTCATATGGATATAGCATCCGATATGAACTTTTTCATATCTGCAGCCAAAAAAATTAATAAACATCCCACTCAAATTTGGTTTATGCTTATTTTCTATGTCCAGTTAGTTGGGCGTAAGAGATTGGGTCTCTAAACGCATGGTATAGGGTATCATATAGTTGGTCTAGACCGACTATAATGTTCTTACTTGTTATTAATTTTTTTGGCTGCAGATATGAAAAAGTTCATATCGGATGCTATATCTATATGGGGACTAGCCCCAAAAATGGACCGATCCTCACTATGTTTGGTAAAGTCTCTTGTATTTTGCAAAAATATATACAAACAAAATTTGAGAAGAATCAGTGCAATATTTTTGCTTTTTGATAGATTAAAGTGAAGATCGGGAATCAGCTCTATGTGGGGCCTATGACTAAGAGTTGTCCCATAGGGATCGTTTTTGTACTACTCATTAATGGATGTAATAAACACATACAAACCCAATTTGAGTAAGATCTATATGATTTCATAGGGGTCATTTGTATGGGGGCTAGGTCTGAACATGGACCGATTGTCACCAGTTTCAATAGCGTTCATCCTATGGCCGGTGAAAGTGTATGTACCAATTTTCATCAAAATCTATTCATATTTGCGACCTGCAGTTTGATTACAAGGTTTACATGGACACACAGACGGACGGACGGACATCGTTAATACAAATCAGTTAGTGATTCTGATTCGATCGGTATAATAAAAGATGGGTCTAGGTCAAATATTTTTGGTAGTTACAAACAACAGCACAAAGTCATTGTACCCAAACCACATAGTGGTATAGAGTATAAAAATGGATGTATGTTTGTATGTTTATATGTATGTTTGTTTGTCCTTTATTGGCCGATCGTTTTGAAATTTTTACACTAGGTAACTGCCTATCCGGAAGGAACAATAGGCTATATTTTTTGGGATTTTTCAAGTGGGCTTGGCACCTCCCATATATAAAAAATTTTTAACATCACATATCTGGAGCTCTATGATAGTAAGAGTCCTGAAACATTGTAGTAGTATATTAGTCAGAAGTCGGGTTAAAAATGGGCGTGATCAAACCAGTGGGCGTGGCACCTCCCATACATGGTAAAGACATATCATAATATATCTCAAGTAGTATGATGGCCAGTCTTGTAAATTTCTGCACGTCAATTTGTTGTTAATGTGAGTAGTCGTACCAAAAATGGGCGGGATTGGGTTAGTGGGCATGGCACCTTCCACAAAAAAAATTATATGGAGAACCCGACAGTCTTGAAACTACGTGTGAGTTCACGAATGATGAGTGTGAGAAATTATGTGGAAAATGGGCGTGATCAAACCAGTGGGCGTGGCACCTCCCATACATAGATGCATAGAAATAAATCATTTGGGAAAACAACGTTTGCCGGGTCAGCTAGCTACATTAATAAATGCATAATAAGAATCAAAAAAAATTTATATTACAAAGTTCAGCAAATGCGGTTTCGATGAAAGCATGCAAAAACATGTATTTTAAGGAAAGTTTGCAAAATTAACAGTCGATCTAATTTTATTGTAAATTCATTCGGATTACCAGATATTTATCAAAAAAATACAATAAAGGAGCATTTTAATCCTTTAAATCCAAAAATATTTAAAGCAAATTATGCCAAAAATAAGCAACTATAAAGAGATCTTGTTTTATTGTAAATTTATTGATTGGGATGAATATTTATGAAAGAAGTTCAATAAATGAGCATTTTGAAACAAATATGCAAAAACCCATTTAAAGCAGAATATGTAAAATAAAAAAAGGTACAGTAAAGGAGCAATTTACTGAAAATAGGCAAAACTAAAGCAACTAAAATAGATTTTAGTGTAAATTTATTCATTCGCACAGATAACTATAAATTAATCCAATAAATAAGCAGGCTAATGCAAATATGCAAAAACATAAAATGTGCTTAGCACTTAAGCAAAAATTGCCTTGACTGTAAATTCGTAACGTTACTTCGTGCACTTTCGATTAATTAAATTTTAATTATCGAATTTTCATAAAAACGATTTTACTTAAGATCCTGAATAAAATGGCTCAAATTACTGTACTTAATTTTTTTACACAATGCCTTTTTAAATGCATATTTTGTATTTTTTTCTTTAGAGTGTACCTCCGTGGTCTAGTAATGAAAAACCGGTTTTTTTGATTTGAAATCAATTTTATTCTTCAACGTAATCTCCGTTTAGTTAAGTGCACTTCTTCCAACGATCGTCTAACATCTTGATACTCCTGAAAAAACACGATTTGTCAAACCGTTCAAAATTGGCTTCCGTCTTTGATTTGACTTCTTCATTTGTGGAAAATTTTTTTCCCTGGAGCCATCTTTTCAAATTTGGGAACAAATAAGCATCGCTGGGGGCCAGGTCTGGAGATCTGGGAGTGGGAAAGCAATTTGCAATGTAGAGACTTCAAGTTTTCTGAATCCAATCAGATGAATGCGCCGGTGCATTGCCATAATGATACAAGATTTTTTTCTTATTTCGATGTGGTCGTTTTTCTTAATTTCTTCATCCAATCTGTCCAATAACTCAACATAGTACTTGGCAGTTATTGTTTTTCCTTCCCCCAAATAATCAATAAATATTATGCCACGTCCATCCCAAAAAAAAAAAAAAACACTGGCCATAACCTTTCCAGTCGATTGTTGAATCTTTGGCTGATTTGGTCTGCTTTCGCACGCTTGTAACCAGTCCGCGGACTATCTATTGGACTCCGATGTATAATAATGAATCCACTTCTCATTCATTGTTATAAATCGATGTAAAAATTCAGTTGAAATTACTTCAAAATTCTCCAGAGCATATTTTGAATCATGAACACGTTTCAGTTTTTGTTCAGCTTTTAAAAATCATGGCACCCATCGAGCAGAAAGCTTTTTCATATTTAAATGATCATGTCATATATGCCGAACTGGCTCTGTTTAAATCTCTGTGACACCACTAACCTCATCCACTTTAATTTTTCGATCATCGAATACAACCTGATGTACTTTTCCTACGTTTTCTTTGGTAACTGCCTCATTTGGACGGACAAGACGATCTGCATAATTTGTGCTCGTATGACCACGTTTAAATTCGGAATAACATATTTTAGCCGTTGAATATGACAATGAAGATTCACCGTAATGTTTATCAATCCCATGGACTTGGTTTGGATGGTACTTTTTCCCACCAAAAAAATAATGTTTAATCAAAACACGAAACTATTTGCAATCCATTTTTCTCGAACTTTAAAAGCAGCATTATTTTGACAACAGTAACTTTTTTTCTAATTAATGAGATGTTTGGAATTTTGACACAATTTTTCTAACAGTTGGCCCTACTGAATAAACAAACACAATTTGGACTTGTCACGACATCTCTATGTGAGGCCACGTACTTTTCACTCCATGTAGTGTATTTGCCTTATTTTCTTAGTTCATTAAATTCTTTGCCCTCGTTGTTAGGAACAAAAAAAAAATAATCGAGCTAATTTTGTTTTATATTTAAAATCATTTAAAGTGTCGTTACCCTTGAGCCCAAATATTCTTTTCTTAATTTCAAAACCATATTTTCCAAAATGCTTATAAATAATTTTTTCTGTTAGAAAAATATGAAAACAAAATTTCTCAATTAAAAAACAAAAGAAACATATAAAGTTTAAATTCGGCTGTACCGAAGCCTTGAGACCCTCCAACTGGATTTTATGTTTACGTAAAATTTACTAAATTTTACTTCTTATAGCACATTTCAACAAAATATTTGAAAAAGTAAACAACGATTCCACAAGGGAACAAAATTGGACTTTTCTGGTGTTGACTGAAACTTTATTGGAATTTTTTTTCTAATTTGCGGTCGCTGATTTCAAACCTAAACTCCAATTTTCTCCATCAGCTCGCATTTTAAGTTACAGGTACTGATCGTATTTATGACTTTTT
Source organism: Cordilura impudica (assembly GCA_963682025.1). NCBI lineage: Eukaryota > Metazoa > Arthropoda > Insecta > Diptera > Scathophagidae > Cordilura > Cordilura impudica. Next base: position 30,817,845 of record OY821519.1, on the reverse strand, counting down.
TAAAAAATTTTTCTTTTTTTTTTCAAAACTTCAACGATACCTCTGAAACTGCTGGCACAAATTTAAAACCAATTTAAGCACGGCTTAAGAATAATATTGTTGACGACTTTTGTTTTTTTTTAACTGAGTAGGGTAAACCGTTTCCTAGTTATTCCAATACATGTAGTGGAAGTGCCCTAATTTTGGACAGAACGGTATAACGCAAAAACTATAGGCGATAGAAAAAATCTGACTTAAAATCTGAAATCAGTGACCTAAAAACAATTACTATAACGCACTTGTTGCATATATAGAACATCAGCAAACACTCCCATATTAAAAAATATTATTTTTGTATGGAAATCGTAACTTTTATCAATGCAATTTTCTCAGTAAATTGTGAACAAAATCAAAAGATGTCCACCGATTACAACGAAATGAAGCTCATTTTATTCGAATTAACTAAATGTTTCTAGCCTGGGGTTTTTGTCCCAGGTTTATTTTTTATGAATTTTTAAAGAAAAAAAAAATATTTTTTTTTTTTAAATTGTTCTTTTTTCAAAACTTCCACGATATCTCTAAAACTACTGGGCACATTTTAAACCAATGTTAGCATGACTTAAAGATAATAATGTTGAGGAGTTTTGGATTTTTTTAAACTGAATATGATGAACCGTTTTCAAGTTATTCCAATATATGTAGTGGAAGTGCCTTAATTTTTGACACAACGGTATATTGGAAACAGTCAAGCTGATAGAAAAAAAACAAAGTGCAGATTTGGATTCAGCGTCCCAAATAAATGTAAAAACAATATTCAGTTCTTAATCAGCGAAAGCCTTGTTCACTTGTGTTACTATTTGAACAAACAGATGCATAGAAAGACATACGGACATCGCTATATCGTCTCAAGTTGTTATATGGACCAAGAATATATAGATTTTCGGTGTAACAAACTGATATTTCGATGTGTTACAAACGGAATGAAAATCTGATATATACCCTCTGCAAAATATAATTGGATTTAAGAAATTTTCAAAATTTTCTATAATAATTGTTAAATTCTAAAATTTAGTTCATCTTTAAAAGAGAGTTAACACAAAAAGCTAAAAAAATATATTATTAATTTTTCAAATAATATTTCTGATTTCAATATCCCAACCCATTGCATATTCGGCAAAATATTTTAACAACTTATGTTTAAAAAATATGTAGTAGTTTCTAACAACAACATGTGGCAGCATAAGACTAGCATGAATGTTGCTGATGTGACTATTATGTAAGTGTATAATATTTCAGTATCTACTAGATACCGTTGTTAAAAAGATGCGACAACATAGCACGCTTAAAAATCAACGTCGTCATCACCATCATCATATAATACAATCGAGATCGAAAGTAATTTAAAGATGTTGTCGCTTGTGATGTAGATAATAATGATGTGCGGCACTTGGATGATACTCATCATCATCGGCATCATCATCATCATCACTGTCATATGTATTAAAAATCAATTTTAGATTATATTACAACTTGTCGAATCTTCCACTTCTGTAAACTTATGTTTTTTTTTTTCTCATAGAAAACTACACATAACTATTTATTATTATTATTATTATTATTTTTATTACTATTATTATGATTTCTGTATTTTTACAGGTTTCCAAGCATATGTCGCATGGTATAAACCAATAAATGAAACCTGATTTTCTGCTATCATTTAATAAGATTGAATGTTGTCAATGTTCACTTGTGAGCTCATTGAGAAATTGTGTAAGATATGAAGGAAAATGATTCGAATATATTCTAGAATCTAATTATTGTCATTAAATTAAAAAAAATTAAAACTGTGAAAATATTTATTAAAAGTCGCAATATTTTTAATATAAAAATTTAATTGTATTTTTTCTTAAAAATTTAAAAGAAGCGCTTACATATCGCCCCTGTACCTCTAAAGTGAGTCAACTCAAAATTTTTCAATTTTCACTTTTTGCATGAAAACGATACAAAGTGGTCATATCTATCCACTGTAAAAATCTTGCATCGATTTTTCTAGACTTTCGCAAAAAAAAAATACAATTGTAACCCTCTTTGTATTATAAGAAGCTACTTTAGAATCCACTAAAAAGACACATTTTGAGTTGCACCCAAAAAACTTGTTATTTTTGATGATCACTGAAAAAATCACAAAAACAACTATTGTTGTATACTTATTATTCGCAATTCTATACAATGAAACAACTGTTTTTAAATTTTATAGTAAATAAAAAAAAACGATTTTTGCCCCTACTGAAAATTTGTAAATTTTGACTTGACTCACTTTAGAGGTACAGGTGCGATATGTCATTATTTTTGCCTTTAGGAAATGATTTAAATTTTTCTAAATTTTTTTAATTTAAAAAAACATGAATTCTCAAATAATTAAAATTAAAAATATTTAAAAACTTTTAGATCTCCTTAGAATTCAAAAGACTTCCAAAGACAAGAATCATGAAAAACGAAAAATTAAAAAAACTCATGTGAGTCCGATCACAGTGGAGATGTGTAAACATCTTAGTTATTAACAAGTAAGAGTGTTAAGAGTGTAAGAGTGTCTTTGATACCCTCCACCTCAGTTTAAGTATTGATAATAAATGTAAATGAAAAAGTAAACAATTTGTTAAACTTAATACCAAATTATTTCAGCAAATTTTTTGGGTTGGTTTTCGTCTTTTCTATTATTTCGGATTTATTTCGGTGTTTGCTTTTTGGTCATCGTGGTTGCTGATCGGCATGCATTTAGGTTATATACCTATATGAATGCGTTTCCGGTTATATGACCTAACTACTCGTTTAATTTAGTTTTTGCTAATTAAATAGCTCGCCCTAACCTCTATTGCAAAGGTAATGGTTGTGTAGGGAGGCTATATGCATTAAATCGTGCTAATTGGAGATGGCTGTATAGTTTCTTTTAACTGGCCAAATATTTCTTCATTGCGGCCATATAGGTCGGATGGAGTAATATAATAACCAAACAAACTCTCTCAATTTTTTTATAAAAATATTGCGATATTTGGAAAACATAGAGAATAAATTTATAATAATAAATATTTAAATTAGGGATGCCAAACGCAAAAAACCAAATGTCCCAAACATTTTAAATAAAATAATTTATTCTCTTTATTTTCTGAAAAACTTCAAATTTTCATCCAAAAAAAATTGTGAAAATTTATATATAAAAAATAACATTCTCATCAAATTGCGTTTATTTATGCAACAATTTTTATGTTCGCAATTCTTAAATATCATTTGACGTTTTCTAAAATTCATTGAATTTAAATTAATGTTTTCTGTAGTCCGATTCTGTACATTTCAACGATCCGGCAATCGCAAAACAATCTACAGCTATTGTTGTTTGCACCAAGGATTAAGTGATTCACTAAGTACATACATCTTAACGACAGTCGACAAATCTATTTTTCTATTTATTTAAATTGTAAACGAGTGGCATCTCTGTCAAAATAAGCGAAAAACACAAAGAAGGATAGAAAAAAACAAATTTCTTCGTGTTTGACAGGGTGATTTTATGTTTATGTTTAATATCTTTATTTTTTTTACTAATATTTCTGTGTATTTATTTGAAAATGAAATAATGAATTGAATATGCTATTTAATTTTTATATTTAAGTATATAAAAAAGTTTTTTAATAGAAGCAAAATATTTTCACTATTTTACGATTTTTATTTATGTATGACGACATTTCAACATAAAAATTTATGTTTTTATCGATTGAATAAACAACACAAAAATGGTTGTCGTTTAGATAACAACAACAGCTGACTTTAACAATAGCGAATATCGTTTAAAAATTTTACTGATAATTTTGCAATTTTCTTTTTTTAACGAAACGACTATCGTTAAAAGAAGTTACTGAATCGCGGTACTGAAAAGCTATTAATTTCTCCTGAATGTCAAAATTTTTTAAATGGAATTTCAATTTGTGTTTAACGAATAAAATTTATTTATTAAAGATGCAATTGATGTCTTCTAAATTTAAAATTATAATTTCCGACGTTTTGATATGATTTTCTGAAATTCAATTAATTGTAATTTATATTTGAAAATTTTTAATTCCAGTTTTTAGAATTGATATTTTCTTAAATTTGAATTGAAAATTTAAAAAGTGCAATTTTGTATTTATGTGAATAATAATGCTTTAGTAATTATAAACAATTTTTAAAAATTAGATGTAATCGCAATCAGATATTTTGTAGGTAAAGCAGAATAATAATTCTATATAACTATGTAGAACTGTTTTGAAAGCAAAAAACTCATTGATGAACTCGGTAACTTTATTTTGTAAAGACAACAAAAAGTTAATATGCCAAACTTATGTTCATATTTGTAAAAGAATAATGAAAATACGTATGAAATAAAATATCAGCCCGTGTATACTTTCAACATTGTTCTGTATGATATCCAGTTGAAAATATTAACATTCATGTTAAAATAGAAATAACTATTACAAACCTAATTAGAACAAACAAAAATTGTGGCGCCACCTACTGTGGCATAGTCACGCTGAGCAAAATGAAGTGACACTCTGTTAATGCAAAAGAAATGTATTTTCCCAACAAAATATTGCAGAATTTTATGGAAATAAAGTAATATACCGACTTATTTCTAACATGCAGTTGTTATGGATATACATACATATATAATACTAGCTGGACCCGGCAAACGTTGTTTTGCCCTCAATGAATTTTTATTTTAGTTAGAATCTGTATATACCTATATAAAATGTGTGACGAAGATCTCCAGATAATAAAATGAGAGCTTCACCAAAAAATCTTTCATTGCCTTTCAAATCTTTTATCAAATCAAATCACAATGTTTGTGAGCCATGGTACATTCATCCCAAATAAAAATACTGCATTTTTGCAGAACTTTTGCCATACCGGAATGTTTTTTGATATTACAGACGGCATTCTCATTTTTTTGTACGTTTAACGGTGATTTGAGTGCTGAATGAGCTGTGCGGCCACCATGCAATAATGTAGCGGCTTTTTCCTTCTTTTTCGTTAGAATATTTATATATAAAAACGTTGGTGAGTTTATTTATTAAAATTTATATAAATTTGACAACTCATTATTTTTCGAACGACAGCGCCATCTACCGGGTCGAATAAAAAAATGTTTCTAACATACATATATGTACATTCTTAGTTTCATTAAAATCTCACCATAAATAAGAATATTCGAAATAACTTTACCCAGCGCCACCTATCGGGTCCATTTATACATACAAAAATTTCTTATGACGAAACATACGTTCATTCTGAATTGCAGTCAAATCGCGCTGAAAGTAAAAATTTTTGTTTTTAACTTGACCCCAACGCCAGCTAGAGGGTTAAAACTAAAAAAAAAACACAGAAGAGCTCGGACCGAACCTATGCTGGAAATCCTACCTCGACAGCTCTTATGGTTCCGGAGATCATTCGTTACAATCAAATGCATCAACGTTTTTATATATACGCCACGCCCCTTTGCCCACTAACAACTTTATATATCTAAGGTCTTATTATTTCGCAAAAATATCCTTTTGTGAAAATTTCATGACGATCCTTCCAGTAGTTTAGAAGATATTACGATTTTTTATTTTTCTAAAAAGGGGCGTGGTCCCGCCCACTTTTCTTCTTGTATGTATTTCTATTCATGCTAATACCATATGTACCAAATATGACTGCTGTAGGTAAAAAAATTCCCGTGATATGACTTTTCAAATTTTGGGTTATATGGGCGTGGCACCGCCTCTTTGTCCAATCAAAAATTTATATAGCATATTATTCCTTCCAGAGTCACAGTAACACGCTCTGAAAATTTCAGGAAGATCGGTTCTTTGGTTTGGCCTCCTATAAAGCACAAACAAACACACATTCATTTTTATATATATAGATAGATTGAAAGCAGATTAATTATGATTTAAGGTAAAATGGGGCGAAAAAGGGGGACTTGGTAATAAAAAAATGTATGGCTACCTTACCTGTAGATAAAAAGTGTATAAAACTTTAGATAAATACATATTACAAAAAAATTATTTTGTATAGCAAACATTGTTAGTGGTATAAGTAAAAAAAAAGGGGGCGGTGAAATGGGCGTGGTTCATAGTTATATGGCGACGTTAATATACTACTACCAAATAAAAAAATCCGTTGGAAGGAACAAATTTGTACAGAGAAAAAAAAGTTTAAAACTTTCAAACAAAATTTGGCGTGAAAAGGGGCGTGAAAGGGGGCGTGGCGTAAGAAATGTTTATTTCTACCTCGCCTGGAGTATAATGTGTATACAATTTGAAGTAAATCTGTTAAAAACTATATGGGAGCAATTACATAATTTTAAAAAAGTGGGCGTAAAAGTGGGCGTGGTCAAAAAAAAGTACCCTATTAATCATGCCAGAGTCCCAGTTAAATGCTGTGAAAATTTCAGGAAGATCGGTCCAGAGGTTTGGTCTCCTATAAGGTACACACAAACAAACAAACAAATAAACAAACACACATTCAATTTTATATATATAGATAAGTATATTATTTGTATTATTTAATATGTTTATATAAATTTATACATAAAATGTTTTTTTTGCTATATTTACATTGTTTTTTTTTTTTTATTAACAACTAGCTATTTTAGCATTATTTGCTTCAGATGTTGGTTAATTTTTACTCCCTTTATATTAACTCGTAGTGTCTGCTTGTCGAAATTTTGGATCGATTTTAACCAATTTCCCGTGAGCCAATCGATCTGAAATTTTGCAGGCAGGCTCGTGGTAATAACAGAAATGACCTAAAATGAGAGTGATGCCAAAACAATGGAAACTTTTAAATTTTTCCACCAGAGTTAATAAAAAAATGTACAAAGGGTTAGTTTTTATTATATTATTACCACAACGACCACAAAAACAACAAGTCCAGCTATGACAACAACACAACATTTAGAATAACAACAAGAACAATATAGAAACATCACATTTTTCATTTTTTTTTTAATTTTTCAGAGATTTCCCTAGACCTGTTCCACCGATTTTAATGATTTTTGAAATAGAAATCTTCCCATGAATTTGGTGAATCATTCTCAATAAAAATGATCACTGTAGCTGCACTATTCAGGGCGTGATCGTGACAAGAACAACATAGAAAATTATATTTTTTCAAGACTTTTTTTAGTTCTTCATTCAAATCTCAGGTCCTAATGGACCGATTTGGACGATTTTAAATAGCAAACTTTTCAGGATGTCAGTGAATCATTTTTTATGTCAACGAACACCCTAGCTGCCCGATTGATGCCGTCATCGTGATTTCCACAGACGGACAGACGTACAGACGTACAGACGGACATCGCTAATTTCTAATTATTACAAACGGAATGACAAACTTATATATACCCTCTGCACACTGGCGTGGAGGGTATAAAAATTTTTATATGGCACTTTTTTTAAATCAAACAGATTCACTTATAGCAATCAACTGCAGGGGCTCCGCTAATATATAAATAGTTATTATTATTTTATATTTCAACCGGTTAATTTGTAAATTTTTGTTTTTTACTTTTCATTTTTCATTTTTCGTTTTTCGTTTTTTATCTTTTATTTTTCCTGTTTTATTTTTCTTTTTTATTTTTCATTTTTTAAAATTTAATATTTAATTTTTTTCAGTTTTCATTTATTATTTTTTATTTTTTATTTCTTATTTTTCTTTTTTCATTTTTATTTTTAATTTTTTATCTTTTATTTATCATTATTAATTTTTAATTTTTAATTTTTTAATTTTCGTTTTTCATTTTTTATATTTCATTTTTCATTTTTTTTTTAATTTTTCATTTTTTATTTTTTCTTTTTTCATTTTTATTTTAAATTTTAAATTTATCTTTTATTTATCATTATTAATTTTTAATTTTTCATTCTTAATTTTTTAATTTTCGTTTTTCATTTTTTATATTTCATTTTTAATTTTTTTTTTTAATTTTTAATTTTTTATTTTTCTTTTTTCATTTTTATTTTTAATTTTTTATCTTCTATTTATCATTATTAATTTTTCATTTTTAAGTTTTTAATTTTCGTTTTTCATTTTTTATATTTCATTTTTAATTTTTTGTTTTTCATTTTTAATTTTTTATATTTCATTTTTCTTTTTTTCATTTTTATTTTTTATTTTTCATTTTTCAATTTCTACTTTTCATTTTTTATTTTTCATTTCTTATTTTTCATTTTTTTTTTCATTTTTTATTTTCCATTTTTTATTTTTTATTTTTCATTTTTCATTACTTATTTTTCATTTTTTGTTTTTCATTTTTCATTTTTCATTTTTAATTTTCAAATAGGTTATTACATATCATAATTTTCTCACCAATACAATCAATAAGTAACATCGATTTCATCTTACGTCTTACATGTTACGCTGTTTTTGTGATTGTATTGTGAAATAGAAGTTTACCCCCTGTGCGGATAGATGTCGGTATAGACCATACGATATCCTATACCATGCGCTAAGAGACCCTAAGAGATAGTCCAACTAATTAGATGTAGAAAATTAACACTATAGATTAATGCTATAACTAGGACTTATCCTATAGGGTTTATTTTTGGACTTTTGGTAAATGAATATTATAAACATATGCAAACCCAATTTGACCGGGATCTATATGATAATTTGGATATTATGGCAATTTAATTGATCTCATAGGTATCATTTGTATGGGAAACAGGTCTGAACATGCACCGCTATTCACCGACTTCAAAAGCGTTTGTCCTAGAAATTTAAATTTCATCCAAATATATTCATATTTGCGACCTGTAGTTTGATTACAAAGTTTACGTGGGCGGACAGACGGAGATCGCTAAATCGAGAAAGTGATTCTGAATCGATCGGTATAATAAAAGATCAGCCTAGATCATATATTTTTGGTATGGGTTATATAAAATTAAAAATTAAAATCATTCAAAAATTGAGTAAGAAATGATAGAAAATAGTTCAAAAATATATTGAATCAAATTACCGACATTAAAATTTTAATTATTTTTTGTTAAATACTTAAAATAATAATTTTTTATAAACATCACTTTAGGCTAATTCCATAGTGACAGACATGGCGTTCAGTGACCTTTCAATACAATAATATACAGCAAAAGTTTTTAATTGTCCATAAAAATATACAAAATTATGCAGACGTGCCTGACCAACATACTTACCACTAGAAAAAGTGAGAAATTATTATTATTTTTAATAAATGGCGCAAAAGGCAGTCGTGACAGACATGACAAGAAGCAGACATAATTTTAGGGATGTTTGTAAATGCATAGAAATGCTCTGAAGTTAATTGTATGACAAGTAAGAAACAGTTTTTTATAGTTAACATAAGAGTTAGTTTATTAATAAAGCATATAAAAAGCATGCATTCTAAAATAAATTATAGTAAAAAGAAGTATTTTATAATGTGACAGACATGACACTGCCTTTATTTTCGAAATTACTTAAATTCACATTTCCTTTCTTACTGGACAAATAGGGGTTATAAAAATATTCAAAAATACATCTAACAACCTATTGTGTAGCTAAGATTGACCTTTGCCTTCAATATTGAAGAAAAACTCTTTCTCATAATTTCTGATTTAAATTCTGACCATTTTTAAATATTCTTTTAGATATTTTCTATAATCTTTATGAAAAAAATCACAATCCTAAGTTTAGATGCCTTTCTCTCAAAAAAAAAATTTAAAATAAAAAATAAAAAATCCTCAAAATTTTAAAAATCAATACAAATTAAATAATTTCCCTGAGACAAGTATGATAAAAAAATCAAAAATCAAGAATCAAAAATCAAAAACGAAAAGTCAAGAATCAAAAATCAAACGTCAAAAGTCAAAAATCAAAAACATAAAATCAAAAATCGAAAACTAAAAATCAAACATCAAAACTTAAAAACCAAAAACCACATATCGACGATCAAAATCAAAAATCAAAAATCAATTATCAAAAATCAAAAATTAAAAACCAAAAATCAAAAATCAAATATCGAAGATCAAAAATCAAAAATCAAGAATAAAAAATCAAAAATCAAAAGCAAAGAACCAAAAATCGAAAATCAAGTGTCAAAAATCAAAAATATAAAATCAAAAACAAAAATCAAAAATCCAAAATCAAAAATCAAAAATTAAAAGCCAAGAACCAAAAATCAAAAATCAAATGTCAAAAATCAAAAATATATAATCAAAAACAAAAACCAAAAATTAAAAAGCTAAAATTAAAAATCAAAAATCACAGATCAAAAATTAAAAATCAAAATTCAGAAATTCAAAAATATAAAATATAAAATATAAAATCAAAAATTAAGAATCTAAAATAAAAATCAAAAATAAGAAATTAAAAAGTCAAAAGTCAAGAACCAAAAATCAAGACTCAAAAATCAAAAATCAAGAATCAAAATTAAAAAATCAAAAGTCAAAAATATAAAATATAAAATCAAAAACAAAAATTAAAAATCAAAAATCAAATTTCAAAATTCAAAAATTTAAAATATAAAACCAAAAATTAAAAATCAAAACTCAAAAATCTAAAATAAAAAATCAAAAATAAAAAAATCAGAAAACAAAAATTAAAAGTCAAAAACCAAAAATCAAAAATCAAAAGTAAAAACAAAAATCAAATATTAAAGATCAAAAATCAATTGAAAAATTGAGTAGAAAATGATGGAAAATAATCGGAAATATACTTAAATCAAATTAGTGTAATTAAAAAAGCAGTAAGACTGTTCATTTCGGCTGTGCTGAATCTTTGATTGCCTCCATCCGGTATTTTTATACCCTATTGAAATTGGTGAATATCGGTACATGTTCAGACCTAGTCCCCATATAGACGACCTCTATGAGATCGACTTAAATTACCATAAGATACAAATTATCATATAGATCTCGTTCAATTTAGGTTTGCATGTGTTTATTACATCCGCTAATCATTAGTCCATAAATTAAGCCTATAGGACTATTATTAGGCACAGCCCCTTCCCAATATTCACTTAAATCTATCAAAAAAACAAAAAATATTGCACAGATTTATCTCAAATTTGGTTTGTTTGTGTTTTTGCAAAAAATAAATGTTTTGACCAAACATGGTCAGGATCGGTCCATTCTGCGACCTATACTCCATATACATGAAGTAACTGCTATGAACTTTTTCAATTATGAGGGCAAAAAAAAATTATAAAAATTCTATTAGATTTGGGTTATGCATATTTTTATACACAATTTGTTGGACCTCGCATTATTTACTTACAAGAATGTTTAAAATTAACAAAATAATTTAAAAAAAATAGTGGAAATTAGAAGCATAAATGCAAAATTATTAAAAAATTAAAAAATAACGAATGTTTGTTTGGACAGAGTTGTATCTTCTGAAATTAATACGAAGTAAAAGCTGTATGGTATGGAAACTGATTCTAACCACACTGCTCGTAGGCCTGACTTTAGGTGAGTGTGTTAAAGCGCTGACCAAAAAGTGCAAGTACGAGTGAATGTGAGGGTTCAGGGTTCAAATCTCACGGTCGCCCTAAGTAGAAAAATTTCATATAGAAACAATCTATTCATTTATAAAATAACAATTATCACAATGTTCAATAAATCGCTGATGAAGACTGAAATGCCAGAAACCGGTCCGAATAAGAATACAGTGTAGTTATTAGTTTTTGAAGCATTGTATGCTTTCTTCTTCTCTAGCACGCACCATTGATACTGACCTAATATTTTCACCCTGACTTTCACACTCCCCAGACAGTGAGCCCGTAAGTGTTCCACAATGTAATTTAGGTATTTTTGTGCTTTTTTAATTGAAAACAAACGCCATCAGCATAAATGTTAATACATGCAATTAAGTTTTTGTTTGTTTAAAGAGTAAACCATTCGTTCACATGTACAAAAAAGAAGCAGGCAAACAAAAATGTGTTTGTATGCATCGCTATATGCACATGTTCTGTTTGTACTTTTTTTCACAACTTTAATTTTTTTTACGAATTTTTTATCGGAATTTTTCGTACGTCTTGCATCAGCTTTTTGCTCTGCGGGCCGCAAATACAATTCCAGCCTGTTGAAAATAATGACAAGCAGTGTTGTCCTAATTATACCCAAATAAATATTTTGTTTTGTGAATTTGCGTGGTTTTAGCAGACAGTCAGACAGACATGCAGACGAACATCGTTATATCGTCTGAAGTTATTACAATTTTTTTTTTTAATTATAAAAAAATTACCAGCAAATTTAAAACAAATAATTACTTCAAGGTCGAGGTCTGTTTTTATAAAATTCATAAATTAACTGGCCTGTCGTGCTTCGCTAAGACTTACCGAGATATATATTAGGTTAGGTTATGTTGAGAAGAGGAGCTATGTATCCACATTAGTGTAAGGCCAAAAATTTGTCGATATTGTGCCATCGATTTTTCAATAGCTTTTGGCATGAGGAAAAAAAGTTCCACTACGACATATCAAAAAAATCATTTTCGAGGCGCCCATTTTTTTTTTACTTTTTCTCAACTTTTATTTTTAAGGTCTTTTAGAAGGTAAAAAAAATAATCGGCTCATCTACATCTCCACATTCATCCGATTTTTTACCCATATACTAAGTTAGAAATCGGTTTCATCAGCAAATTTCCTGAATGTTTCCCAGCAGATAGCCCTACGACCCATCAGGTGATATATGTCTGACCCTTGTTCTCCCAAATGTAGGACAGTAACAAAGGTAGTATTCTAGGGTTTCACCATCCTCTACGCAAACTCTACATGTGATCGATGCCGCCCGTCCTATACGGTACATGGTGTTCTTACTCTGGAGCAAGCTACATTTGGCTGCCCCTGAGAAATGCAAATCCAGCAATTAGCGATTGACCTTGTATTTTGAATATTATTCGCCAATTTTTTATTTTAGCGATTTTTTATTTAGCGATTTTTGATATTGAAAATTTTTATTTTGGAGATTTTTGTTTTTCGCGATTTTCGGTTTCGGCAATTTTTGAGTTTGGAGATTTCACCAATATTTTCCACGACTACTTACATTGGAAATTAATGTACTTGGCAAAATTTTCAAAACTGTCGCTTGCACAGTACTTCATATTATTTTGTGTAGGAGGTGCCACGCAAAGTGTCAAGGATTTCCCTTGGCACGCCCCGCAGACAAATTTGCAAAGCTGCCTTTGTCATTGTACTCGAGATAGGGTAATTCCATGTAAAGGTCAACCTTATGTCCAATTTTAAAATTCTATTTTAAGTAATTTCTAATGATACCATTTCAAAGAAATGGGTTCAAATGGCATGAATATTTTTTGAACATTTTTATAGCCCTTATTTCTGCAGTAAAAAAAGGAAAAGTGTAATTAAGTAATTTTGAAAATAAAGCTGGGTCATGTCTGTCACATTACAATATACTTCTTTTTACTATAATATATTTAAGAATTCATGTCTTTCATTTGTTTTACTAATAAACTAGCTCTGCTATTAACTAAACAACTGTGTTTTAAAAACAACCTCTAATATGATGTCTGTTTGTCATCATGTCTGTCACGACTGGTTTTTGCCCCCAATTATTAACAACAATAATGCTTTCTTACTTTTTCAAATGGTAAATATGTTGTTCAAGTCCGTCTGCATGGTTAGGTTGGATGGGTTGCATGCCTGAAGGGGTATAGAAAATGAAAAGAAAAGAACAAGTGAAAAACCCCTTTCGTCCGTTATGCGTCCCTCCTGAACCAGCCAGATTCCCTCAAGAAGTCCGTAAGGTCGCCGAGTGGAACGCCTACTATGCAGCCCTGGTTATCGAAGAATCTTTGCCCTAGATATCTAAGGCGCCGCTCCTTCAGTTCTGGACATTCAGACAACAAATGTTGCACTGGCTCCTCCTCGTCCACATCCATACAGCTCCTCCAGAATTCAGCTCTCGGAACACCTATGCGTTCAACCATCCGTCCCATTACACAGTGTCCAGTGAGTACTCCTATAAGTAGGCTGATTGTCCCCTTACCAAAACCAAGGAGTGATTTCGTTGTCCTTGGATTAGGCAAGGGCCATAGGATTTGAGATATTCTGCAAGAGGTCAGTTGCGACCACCTTATCCTTAATTCACGATCAGCTGCCTCTTGAATCAGATTAGATATCTCTGATAGAGGGATTCTAATATCAGTATCCATCGTCCCGCTCAGAGAAACTGAGCATTTCCGCGCGCACTCGTCACCCAGCTCGTTTCCTTTGACCCCAATATGTCCTTGAACCCAATGTCAGCTTCATGGTGTGCTGCCGGATCCGGTCGAGCGACCTGATACATTCTCTCACACACTTCGATCTAACTGTCTTCGATTTCAAAGCAGCAAGACTGTCTACGAAAATATTAATGGTCATTGGATCCATATCCCGTTCCAGAATTTTTTTCGTTGAAATGAGAATTGCGTGAATCTCGGCCTGAGAAACGCTACATTTGTCAGGTATTCTCCGAGTTGCCTGAATGTACCCTCTTCCATCTACGAACTGTCGGTATACACTGAGATCGCAGCACTGTCTATGAGAGATTTTGCGGCCCACTCTTTCCTAGTCAGTATTTGGATCGTAAAATTGCCCCCAAAATTCATCACCGGTAACATATAATCGGTTTCCCGATTAATTTGTGTACCGCACACTGTCCCCAATGTTGTGCCGTGTCCCTGAGAGCTTTGTTCCAGCTTATATGACTCCCATAAACGGAGAGCCACTTCCGCTGCCGTGCTCTTGATGAAAATATCAAATGATGTTCGGCATTACCTCCAGTTCCGCCTGTGGTGTCGATCTAATGACTCCGGTGGTGCCTAGACAGGCCAATCTTTGTACCTTCACGAGTCCAGAAAGTCTGGCGCTTACGTTCACAGCTCACCACCACACCAGATTACCATTGGTCAAAATATGTTTATTTATCGCACAATACATCCAGTGGATGGTCTTCTGCCAAACGTCCTCCTGCAGGTGTAGAAGGCACATAACGCCTTCTTAGTCCTTTCCTCTACGCTTCTCGACCAAGTGAGTTTAGAGTCCAGAATAACACCCAAGTACTTAGCCTCTTTTGACAGTACCAGTGTCCTCCCGTCCAGTCTTGGAGGATTGAACTCAGGTTCCTTCGTCCTTCTAGTGAAGAGAACCAACTCGGTTCTAGAAGGGTTGACCCCCAGACCGTTTTCCCTTGCCCATTTCACAAGTGTGCCTAATGGCGACTTCATGAGGTCACCGGTCGTTGTTAGATATCTACCTCTGACCAGAAGCACAACATCGTCAGCATTGGCGACCACTTTGGTACCCGTTCTGTCGAGAGATTGTAGGATTTTATTTATCACCAGGTTCCATAAAAGAGGAGATATAACTCCCCTTTGTAGAGTTCCCCTCGCCACCACCTTCCTCGCCTCCCCCTCAACTATTTTCGAGTTTATCACCCTGCTCTTCAGCACGTTGCCCGTCCATAAGATTATCTGTGTAAGTCCGTCTGGATAATTTTATATATTTTCGTGAACAATGGAAAACTTTGACCGTGTAATATTGGATTAGAGAGATCTCTGAATGTCATGTCTGTCATTATGGAATAGCCGATATATGATATTGAATAATTACTCTATATGGGAGGTGTAACGCCCACTTATCCGACCCCTTTCATTTTCGGTATGGTGATTAAAATTAATAACATGTGTCATATTACTTGAGGTATATGTTATTAAAAATTCACTTTGTATGAGGGGCGCCATACCTATTGTTCCTTCCAGATACACAGTAAGACTCTGTAAAAATTTCAGGAAGATCAGTCCAATCGTTTAGCCCCCTATAATTTACAAACAAACGAACATACATACTTTCGCTTTCATATATGTATACGAGTAGAGAAAAACCAAATTTATAAAAACAGAAGTCGAGCCTGAAGCAATTATTTATTTTAAATTAAACCCTTGAAGGTCGAATAAAAAATCATAAAATTGTTTTATATTAAAAAAAAAAAAAATCTTAAAGACTTTTAAACCGCCTTTGCATTATAATCAATTCCCAAAGACAAAAATCATTAAAAATCCAATGTTTATTGTACAAAATCAAAGTGTTTACAACAATAAATTATTAGTGGCACTACTCTCTTGCAATTGAAATATAATGCCATGTCATGTGATCAGAAAGCAATCTCAAAATTAGATTGAAAAATATTTTTTTTTTTTCACAATAATAAATTGTTAATTAAATTTCCAACCCTATTTACTCTATAGTTTGATTTTAACAACCTGTTACATGAAACTTCTGTGCACCACACTGCAATGTTACATGTATAGAAAAAAGAAGAACAAGGAAAACCCTCCTACTGTATTGTAAGCCAACATGAGTTAATAAATATATGATACTGTTTCATAAAATTATTGCTATTGCCATAATATTTCTTAATTTCCTGCAAACAACATTAAAACACAAACTAAATACTGTTTGCCATCATCCCATGGCTAGTAAAACATCAACACGATGCCATACAATCCGACTCCAACCGACTAGATGTGCTCAACAACAACAGAAACAAAAACAAATAAAAGAAGAAGAAGAGTTTAGTTTTTAGCCTAGTGGTGGATGAAAAAAAAACAAAAAGAAAAAACTAAAATGTAAACAATATCATATTGGCAGGCAACAATTATTGTGAATTAAATTGTAATAAAAATTTTAAAATTTATCGCAATCCAATGAAGAACAGCATGTAACAACAATGCCGATGAAACAACTTTGGCGCCCCGCCCGGGAACTCTCAATGAAACAAGTTGAAATACAGATGCACAAATTCGAAACGAAAATTTTTAAAATCCTAGCACGATTTACAACAAAATCAACTCAATTCTACTCTATGAATGTTAAAAGATCATTGAAGAAATGAAAAGCGAACAAAGTACCAAAAAAAAAAAACAAAAAAATTGGAAAAAAATAAACAAAATATAAAATACTATAAACTTTGTATTGGTTTTCATTTTCTTCGATATAAATATTTGAGATATAATCGGCACGCACGTACATGGCGGAGAGATGAGCCAACACCACCACTACCACCACCACAATTATCGTCGTCATGACCAATACCCAACCAATACCTTTGAGGAATATCACTAGTCAGTCTAGTCACTGTTTAAACTAAGAAATCATGCCACCAGGAGCAAACAACATGAGCAGTTAAAGCACTAAAAGCCACAAGTAGTTGTTAGGTTTGTTTGTAATTTCGTGGTACCCTACCGGATATTTTCAGCTTGATGTAGTGTTTGCTACATCTTTAGAATGGAGCTTCGGGATTTTTTTATATAATTTTTTTTTTTTAATATTATTAAATTGTCTATAATATTAAAAAAAAAAAATTATATAAAAAAATCCCGAAGCTCCATTCTAAAGATGTAGCAAACACTACATCAAGCTGAAAATATATAATATAAATTAAGATTTAAAAGCACTGCCTACAAAAGAACACTTTGGAAAAGACTAGAGGCAAGACAAGTCTTATTCAGAATTTTCTGAAATTAACCGGTGGAGTACTTTTGATGTCAAATTGACTCTTTATGAAAATCTATAAATATTTCCTTCATCAGGATTTTTAAATAAAACAAATTTAATATAGTCATAAAATTCCTCCAATTTAATCTTTATTTCATTAAAATATGTAGATTAATTAGTTTTGATATTTAATACAGTCTAAACAAATTTGTATACCGAGGGCTTATATTGAAAAACTGCTATCTGCATCAATAATAATTTTAAAGGGAGTGTGTGAAACCAATTTGTTAATAAGATCTGGAAGTATTTGTCGATCGATTTGCTACAATATCTATTAAGAAATAGTCGTACTAATCAAGTATGATATCAAAATTAATGTTATATTTGACAGTTATATCAGAGAACAGTTTGAAATCAAAAATTAATATTCCTGTCAATATACAAAAAAAAGTAATGTCAGTCCGATCGCAGGGGAGATGTGTAAACATCTAGTAAGTAAAGATTTTTTTATAGCACTTAAAATCAAACAGAAAGCGTAACACTTATAGCAATCAACTGCAGGGGCTCTGTTAATATAAAAATATTTATAATTATTTATTATTTTAATTTTTAATTTTTCGTTTTTTATTTTTAATTTTTCGTTTTTCATTTTTCGTTTTTCATTTTTCATTTTTAATTTTTTTTTTTAATTTTTCGTTTTTTATTTTTCATTTTTTATATTCAATTTTCCATTTTTTAATTTTAATTTTTCATTTTTTATTTTTCATTTTTTATTTTTCATTTTTTATATTCAATTTTCCATTTTTTAATTTTTCATTTTTTGTTTTTCATTTTTAATTTTTTTTTTCATTTTTCATTTTTTATTTTTTATTTTTCAATTTTAATTTTTTATTTTTCATTTTTTATTTTTAATTTTTTATATTTAATTTTTTAGTTTTAATTTTTTGTTACTCTTTTATTATTTTTCATTTTTATTATTTTTCATTTTTTATTTTTCATTTTTTTATTTTTCATTTTTTTATTTTTCATTTTTAATTTTTCGTTTTTCATTTTAAATTTTTTATTTTTCATTTTTTATTTTTCATGTTTCATTTTTTATTTTTCATTATTTATTTTTCATTTTTTGTTTTTCATTGTTTATTTTTAATTTTTCTTTTTAATTTTTCATTTTTCATTTTTAATTTTTAATTTTTAATTTTTAATTTTTTTATTTTTCATTGTTTATTTTTAATTTTTCATTTTTTATTTTTCATTTTTCATTTTTGTTTTTCATTTTTAATTTTTTTCTCCATTTTGCATTTTTCATTTTCCAATTTTTATTTTTCTTTTTCATTTTTCATTTTTTATTTTTCAATTTTAATTTTATTTTTTTATATTTAATTTTTTATTTTTAATTTTAAATTTTTTATTTTTCATTATTCTTTTTAATTTTAGTTTTTCATTTTCCATTTCTTATTTTTCATGTTTCATTTTTTATTTTTCATTTCTTATTTCTCATTTTTTAGTTTTAATTTTTTGTTATTCTTTTTTTTTTTTTGTTTTTCATTTTTTTTTTTATTTTTTATTTTTCATTTTTTATTTTTCATTTTTAATTTTTTATTTTTCATTTTTTATTTTTCATTTTTAATTTTTCGTTTTTCATTTTTTATTTTTTATTTTTCATTTTTAATTTTTCATTTTTTTTTTTAATTTTTAATTTTTTATGTTTTATTTTTTTTCATTTTTTATTTTTCATTTTTAATTTTCAAACAGGTGATCATTATATCATATTTTTTTCACCTATACAATCTCATTTTGTCTTACGCTCATATGTTACGCTCACATGTTACGCTTACATGTTACGGTGTTTTTGAAATTTACCCCCCTGCGCGTATAGATGTTTACACATCAAAAATCCTGATGAAGAAAATATTAATAGATTTTCATAAAGAGTCAATTTGACATCAAAACTACCCCCAGTAAGATTGGAGATTTTGAAATAGTGCTAAACAATATGTACCGTTTTCTCTTTAATTTAAAACGGCATAACAATAGACGAGATGCAAAATAGTTAACATAAGATCATTTTGGGATCAGGAGAATGCAAAAATATTGTTGTTGTAAATTATTTCAGTGTCTTTAAAAATGTGAGCTCGATTTTCCTAATCAAGTGGTCTGTGGCCCGTTTATTGCCTGGAGAACTTGATATAACTTGGCTGTTTTGCAACAGATAATAGATTTTGTTGTTTTATTATGGTTTATTAAATAATTTAATTGAAACGTAATTATTAACATCAAAACTTTTGTGAAAAATGATTTTTTTTTTTGATAATTTTTTCATTTAAATGCATATTTGAATTTTTTATTTTTCATTTTTTATTTTTCATGTTTCATTTTTTATTTTTCATTATTTATTTTTCATTTTTTGTTTTTCATTGTTTATTTTTAATTTTTCTTTTTCATTTTTCATTTTTAATTTTTAATTTTTAATTTTTAATTTTTTATTTTTCATTGTTTATTTTTAATTTTTAATTTTTCATTTTTTATTTTTCATTTTTCATTTTTTGTTTTTCATTTTTAATTTTTTTCTCCATTTTGCATTTTTCATTTTCCAATTTTTATTTTTCTTTTTCATTTTTCATTTTTTATTTTTCAATTTTAATTTTTTATTTTTATTTTTTTATATTTAATTTTTTATTTTTAATTTTTTATTTTTCATTATTCTTTTTAATTTTAGTTTTTCATTTTCCATTTCTTATTTTTCATGTTTCATTTTTTATTTTTCATTTCTTATTTTTCATTTTTTAATTTTAATTTTTTGTTATTCTTTTTTTTTTGTTTTTCATTTTTTTTTTTTATTTGTTATTTTTCATTTTTTTTTTCATTTTTAATTTTTTATTTTTCATTTTTTATTTTTCATTTTTAATTTTTCGTTTTTCATTTTTTATTTTTTCAAAACTTTTGTGAAAAATGATTTTTTTTTTTGATAATTTTTTCATTTAAATGCATATTTGAACTTTGAACTCAATGCGCGTCCGGAAAGCATTGTCCGATTTGGCTCAAATGTTGCGCGCTAAAGTTTTAGACCCGTACACCTCAAAATTCTGACAAAATTTTTTTTCGTACAAACCGCTGTCACCCTAATGTACATGGAATAAATGAAATTTTGTCCGCCACTGGCTAGATTTAATATTTAATTATCAGTTTGAAGATTTGTTAGTTCACAAACATATGTGAAGATCCAACAAATAAAGATGAATGAGATAAAAAAAGCCCGTGAACTTCATAAATCAAAGTCAACTTCACCGATCCTTTCAAAATTTTATACACTATTTCTACACATAAATCAGCACGTAATCGGAGGGAGTTTTTTTTTCAATTTTTTTACAACAAATTCACCGAAATTTTGTAGCAAAAACTAAATTTTTCAGTTCAAAATGCAGCCAAAAATAAAAAAAAATATTAAAAAACTCTGCCTGATTGCCAGTAGTTTATTTGTTTGAGCTAATTTTGACCTAAAGTTTTAATGTAAATAATAGATTTGTATTACAGATTTTATACCGACGTTTCGGCAATATTTATTGTTGACCTCATCAGGTTTTTTTTTTTTATCAGTACACGTGCAAAAAACGAACTTATAATGAAGCTACACTCGAATCTGTGTGGTTTATGTGTGTTCGAAACAAAAAATACGTGATAGAAAAATGTTCGTGTAGATAACGAAATATTAAAACGAAACACAGTCATGATTGTACTGGGCACTGTACAAAATTTAGAAACACACATAATTGATATGAAAGTAAAAATATGTGTTGGCTGCTAGAACACAACATTGTGAGTTTTATGTGTGTATTTTCTGAACCTTGGTATTATGTGCTATGATATTGCAGTTTTCTCTTTCTTTTTCGTGATGTCTTTAGCCCGGAAAACATGTCACCTTTTAAACGTATTTTTTTATTTCGCATTATCCGGATGCGAGTTATGATGTTTATCGCATAACAACTTTTTTGCGAAGCACCTCCTCCTTCGCTGTCACAGACTTATTTATTAATATTTTTATTTGAAATTTTTTTCAAAGATACTTCTAATGTTATGCCGTAACGTGTATATGAAATAAATGATGCCACATTATTCATATGTTTAAAAAAATCATGAATATGTGCCTTTTTTTGGCCTTTAAAACCTTACCCCACCCTTAAGTTTCAAGGCGGTATTTTTTTTTTTTATTTTTTTTTTTGAGCCATCGAAAGTCAACGATCTCAGAGAGTTTTTAAACATGGAACTATTAAGTTATTCAATAAATTCATTTGAAAGTTATCAGTCCAACTTATATCAAAGTGGGTACCGCATTTGCTCACATAATATATCAAAAACAGCGTCATGAATATGTTCCAATAGACTATTTGACCATGTTTCACGTCAATAAAGCCAAGTGTTTGCATCGACTCGTAACCGTGGATAAGACATGGGTCCACCACTTCACACCTGAGACGAACGAACAATCAAAACAATAGACTGAAATGCGAGAATCGTGTTTAAACAAGGCGAAGACAGTTCCATCTTCAGGCAAGTTTATGATGGTTGGTGTTTTTAGGATGCGCGTGCAATATATATATTTATATATATATATATATATATTTTTTCCATTATCTTAAAAAAAGATAAACAGTCAACGGGGATTATTACGAAATTAAGGGAAAAAGGGCGCACACATCCACTATTGCGATGGCCAAAATACATGAATTAAAGTTTAATTCGCTTTATCATGCATTTTATTCGCCAGATTTAGTCCCTTCGGTTTATTTTCTTTTTCAAACTTGAAAAAATGGATCGGTGGTAAAAGATTTGCTAACAATGAAGAGGTGGAGTGTGCGGTTGCTAGCTATTTTAAGGAGCTGGACAGTTCTTACCGTAAACAGTAGGGTGGGTCGATTTTTAGGGAGGCAAAAAATCGCTTAAGTGACAAGGAAAATCATATTCTAGTGATCAAAATAAGAAACTTTGCCCAGGAACCATACCTCTAAAACGAATTCTGATGTCCCGACTTTTCACCTGTCTGTCTGTCTGCCATGGGGCAACCCCATTCCCCTTCATGCAATTGGTCAGAAACTTGGCCCATAGTCTTGTTGTGGCTACAGATTAATTTTGGGGTGGTCACGCAGAGTCACGCATAGTCACTGAGTGATCTAAAAGTTATTTACCCTCATCCGATCGATCTTTTTGAAGAACATAACAAAGTCAAGTTAGCAGAGTAGAAGATACGTATACGTATGAGTGTTAATTTTAATATTAAATCAAACATAGTCAGCCCAATTCTAAACAAAAAATGGTGATTTTTTTTAAATGTTTGTATGGGGAATCCCCAGGGGTTCCAGGGGGTGTGTCGCTGGCATAGGTGGGTCGGCCCTCCAAAGTAAGTGGGGGTCGATCATACATTTGGACTCGATTGGGGCACTCTAAATGGGTCAAAGTGAAACAGATAGACAAACAGGTCAAAAGTCGGGACATCAGAATTCGTTTTAGAGATATGGTTCCTCGGGCAAAGTTTCTTATTTTGATCCCTAGAATACGATTTTCCTTGTCACTTGAGCGATTTTTAAATCGATCCGCCCTAATAAACAGGGTACCGAAGCTATTGTATATCGGGGTAAATGGAGATTATGTTGAGAAACAAATAATTTTTCTCCCAAAGTTGTTATATTTTCTTTTCAGGTCGCATTGTTCTGGGCCCGGCCTCGTAAAAAGAAGTTTCTTGAAATCGCTAATATTGACAACCTAAAATTCGCTGAAGTGTTGGTATTTGTTGAAATTTTCATTATGTCGGAGCTCTTAAACACTTTCAAGTGAATTTTACCCGATATATTCCTTACAGATAACACCGTGCAACATTACGTTTTGGACTTGAAAAAGACCATATAATTTGGGTAATTTTAGTGACGAGCATGAGGAACGAAACCATCAGACCATTGCGTTTATTGAAAATCGCTTCAGGGAAAAACACCTGTTCAATACATGCCAAATATTGTTGGTCGATATGTCGTGATTCGGATTCTCTACACAAGCGTAAGAGCAATCGTGTCTACTTTTCTCCACTTTCTTTATTTTTCTAACTTAATTCTAAAGAACATTTGTATTCCAGCTTTAAGTTTCTGAGTTATTGTTAGTTATTTGTTAAGAATTTATACTAATTTTTTCCAAAATCTGACGAGATGCTAAAATTTAAGTAATTTAAGTTATTTGCTTTCAAGAAATAATTTTTTTTAAAATAATTTTTTGAAATTTTTATATCCCTGAAGTTTTTAAATCCTTAAAAAGGAGAAAAGATTAAAAAACTGAAAACTGGCTACACAATTTTTTTTACATGTAACCTCTAGTTCACGTATATATGGTCGTGTTCAAGTCGAATAAGTGCTGTCCAGTATTTTTCTAATTCAGCTTTTTTCAGCATTTTTTTTTAATAGATTTTATATTATTTTTTCTCAGAGCTTAATTAAGAAAGATATATGTATAAACAAAATTGAAGTATGTAGTAAAGAATACATAATGTTTCAACATATACTTTTTTATGAAAAATATATTGTAAATTCTCAAAGATAATTTAGCATAAAATTTTCGAAGGACATTATTTGAAGTATTTCGCCTGAAAATTTAAAAAAAAAATTTATAATTTCTAGGGATTGTCCTGTTTCATTTGATGCTAATATTTACATAACCTGATGGGTAGAAACATTTAAATAAATTTTAGAAATATTTATATCCTTAAATTTTTCTCTTAATAAGTGGTTAATGGGAACAATATACATTTCGATTCATTTTTATAACAAAAAAATTATACACATACATATATATGTTTAATTTATAACAAAATGTGTATAAAATTTATTAGGATAACGATTTTATTCACATCAAAATATTATTTAATTAGATTTTAATTTAGATTTCAAGCAAATGTGGGTTCTTTGTATAAAAAATGGAAAATTGCTTTAGCTTTAAGTAAATATTCATGATAATGTATGAAATAGTTTAGTTTCGTAGTTAGTATTACAAGCTTTTATTTAAGGTAACACAAAATTCTTCAGCTAATTAACTATTAAAGTTATTGCAATACAAACGTTGAGGCATTGTATTGTAGATTTATACAGTATTAAAATATTGCGAATTGAATACAAAGCCCATAATATCCGTTGCTGGCTGATATATTACTGTCCCAATATTTTGGAAACGCCGTCGCGGACTGAAATATTATCGAGCTTGTATATTGAGAAAATTTAAAAGGACACACCATTTCTAAGCGCCCAGTGAAATATATAATATCATATAACTGGAGTAATATAAAAGGTAAAGCCTTGACACTCTATCTAAAAAATGGGCGGCACCTCCTATACAAAAAAAAAACACGAAGTACTGTAAAAGCGACAGTCCTGAAACTTTTGACAAGGACATTAAGCATCAACGTGAGTAGTCGTGGAAAATATGGGCGGAATCGAAAAATTAAAAAAATCTTCAAAACCAAAATCGCCAAAATCAAAAATAGCCTAAATCAAAAATCTTTATTTCAAAATATCAAATATAACATCAATCGTTAAGTGTTGCCGGATTTAATTTGCCCCAGAGTAGGAACGCTGAAAAATTGGATAGCACCAGGGAACAAAATTGAACTTTTTTGGTGTTGGCTGGAACTTTATTGCAATTTTTTTACTAATTTGAGGTCGCTGATTTCAAATCTGCACTTGGTTTTTTTCTATCAGCTCGACTCTTCGCGATATACCATTATGTCTAAAATTAAGGCACTTCGATGACTTCAAAACGGTTCATCATATTCAATTAAAAAAAAAATCCAAAGCTCGTCAACAATATTATCTGTAAGACGTGCTTACATTGGTTTTAAATTTGCCCAGCAGTTTCAAAGATATCGTGAAAGTTTTGAAAAAAAAAATTGCAGTTTGAAAAAAATAGTTTTTTGTTCTTTAAAAATTCTTACAAAAAAAAAAAAGCGACACGATCACAGGTTTGGTCCAAAAGCATTTAGTTAAATATATTTCGAATGAAATGAGCTTTATTTCATTGTAATCGGTGCACAACGTTAGATTATGTTCACAATCTATTAAGAAAACTTTATTGATAAAAATCGCGATTCCCATAAGATTTTAAGATTTTACTAGCAGGTCCCAGCCCTCGAAATTCGAGCGCAAATTCTAGGAAATTTTATTTTTTCGTTAAATAAAGACCCTAAAGGTATGCTAATCAATTATAGCCAATTCACAAATCAACACAAAAAACAAACTCATATTTATTACAGACACACGTTAACAAAGGTAGCATTGTATAATTTTATGTATGTGTTAGTAGCAACTTTATATGTAATTTACTCAAAATAAAGTAAAAAATTGAAAAATCTATAAATCTGCAAAACGGCTAAAAATAAATGCCTTTCAAATAATATACGTTTGGCCAAAATCGGGATAAAACGGTAGAACAAAACATCAGTCACAAGAAATCGCATAGCCTATTAATATTATAGATAAGAAGTTCTTAAATTATAATTTAAGAGAACAGGGATTTGGTTGATTAAGAACCTAACGTTCTTTTTTAGGTTATTTGGAACTCTGAATTCAAATCTGCAATTGGTTTTTGATATGTAAACATCTATGCGCTCAGGGGGGTAAAACTGTTTTCACAATACAATCACAAAAACAGCGTAAGGGAAAATCGATGTGAGGTATATGTAAGTGTATCGGCAAAGATATTGATTTAGATTTATTTAGCCGATTCAACCAACAGAAAGCGCCATGAATGTGGTGCAAACAACTGCAACCATCAAGTATAACAACCATAGCAGTTGCTTGCTATACATAGATGGCGCTTACTGTTTGATTTTAAGTGATGTCTAAATAGATGTTTACACATCTCCCCTGTGATCGGACTCACATAGTTTTTTTTTTTCTATCAGCTCGACTTTTGGCGATATGCCGGAACTAAGGAACTTCTACTATATATGTTGGAATAACTTGAAAATGGTTCACCATTTTTCGATTTTTAAGTACAAAAAAAATTATATTAAAAAAAAAAAATTATTTTGTATATTTAAAAATCATGAAAAATCCAAAACTGGAAGAAGTATATAAGTTAACACATTATTTGTTTCACAATGTTAAATTCCGTTGTTTATTTCCCACAGCGTCTGCACTTTTGCTTAAAAACAAATGTGTCTTGTTGCTAGTCGACAAAATTATTTCTCAACATACAAAAATAATGTGTCAGATTTACGCTACACGCGCAAACCCTCTTTTTGCAACACCAGCATTTCTTGATTTCGTGTTTTGTGTTTCGATAGGAATAAATAATAAGAATAAACATTTTTGTAAGTTAGTTTTAATTATAAACTCAAAGCACATAGTGCTGTAAAATAAAATAAGAAACAATAAATTAATAAGCACATAGTGCTGCCAGAAACCCTCAAATATTTTATTGTTTTATAATTTATATAATATTAATAGGCTAGGTGATTTCTTGTGACCGATGCTTTGTTCTACCATTTTATCCCGATTTTGACCAAGCGTATATTATTTGAAAGATATTTCTTTATAGGCGTTTTTCAGATTTACAGATTTTTAAATTTTTTCCTTTATTTTGTGTAAATTGCATTTAAAGTTGCTACTAACACATACATAAGATTATACAATGCTATGTGTGTGTTTATTAAATTTGTTAATGAGTTTGTAATAAAAATGAGTTTGTTTTTTGTGTTGATTTGTGAATTGGCTATAATTGATTAGCATACCTTTAGGGTCTTTATTTAAATTTGCACTCGAATTTGGAGGGCTGGAATCTGCTAGTAAGGTCTTATTACTTTCACGTAAAGTAACATAACCTATGAACAAAATGAGACATAGATCATAAAAATCGATGAACGTGTTTCGCTTTTATTCACAATTAAGTGAAGGTACCTCATTTTTCAGTGAAGAAAAAAACGTTCATGACTTTTTTATGATTCTCAGAATTAAAAAAATTATGTAATAAACAAAACGTTATTTCATATTTATGACTGCTTTAGCAAACTAGTGAACGCCTATAAATGTGCGTGGACGCTGGAATGCTGCTCTTGTTCCTTTATGATACCTAGTCAGTTCACAGTCAATTAAAGGAAGGAAGAAGTGTGTCAGAGTTCATTAAACAAGTGTATTTTTACTACTTCGGATTTACACAAAAACAACTACTATAACACACTTATTACATAAATAGAACACCAGAAAACACACACATATTAAAAAAAATTTTTTTTTGTATGGAAATCGCGATTTTTAACAATTGAGTTTTCTCAGAAAATTGTGATCCAAATCAAAAGTTGTCCAACGGTTACAATGAAATAAAGCTCATTTCATTCGAAATATGTTTATCTAAATACTTTTAAACCAAACCTGTGATCTGTGTCGCATTTTTATTATTTATGAATTTTTAAAGAACAAAAAAATTTTTCTTTTTGAAAATTATTCTTTATTTTTCAAAACTTCCATGATATCTCTGAAACTACAGGGCAAATTTCAAACCAATTTAAGCACGGCTTAAAGATAATATTGTTGACGGGTTTTGGATTTTTATTTTTTTTTTAATTAATATGATGAACCGTTTTCAAGTTATTCCAATATATGTACATTTGTAGTGGAAGTGCCTTAATTTTGGGCGAAAAGTCGAGCTGAGAGAAAAAAAAATTAATGTAAGTCCTATCACAGGGGAGGTGTGTAAACATCTACTACACCTTTTCCAACTGTATTTCAGAAAGTATCAAATATATTTTAGAAAACATCAAATGTATTTCAGAAAATATCAATTGAATTTCAGAAAATACCTATTGAAATTCAGAATTGAAAAGCAGTTTACCCTACAATACCGAAAAGTTATTATGGTTTCTATTAGTGGTTTGGAGTCGCAGACAATGCTTAGCAATATTTGGACTTATCTGTTATGCACTGGAAAATAAACTGTCAAGGGCGGCCTTTTAATCGAACAATGATGAGGACTTCATTTGTTAATCAGCCCCAAAATAAACACTTTTATATCGCCACCTAAAATGCAAAAGGCCGTAACTAACAAAAATTTCAAAATTGACTTTTTGTATTGTAGTTACGCCCCTTTACTTAAAAACTACTATTTAACCATAAATTTGTTTTCATAAATAGAAATCCATCTTTATTTTTCAGCTTGATTCTAAAATTTGGGTATTTAGTTTTTGTTTCATGATTTTTTTTGCTTCTCCTTTTAAAAGTAAAAAGATTAGTTACGGCCTTTTGCATTTTAGGTGGCGATATAAAGTTTTCAAGAAATATTACAAACCCAGTGTAATACTTAAAAAATATGTTTTTATATAGCGTTCTGACTATTTTTCTGAGACTCAATTGATATTTCCTGAAATTCACTTAATATTTTTGAAGTAAGTTTGATAATTTCTGATACACATTCGATGTTTTCTGAAATACATTAGATAATTGCTGAAATATATTTGATGTTTTCTGAAATACATTTAAAATTTTCCGAAATACATTTGATTGTTTCTGAAATACATTTGATAATTTCTAAAACACATTTGATGTTTTCTGAAATACAGTTGATATTTTCTGAAATACATTTGACAATTTCTGAAACTCAATTGATATTTTCTAAAATTCAATTGATATTTTCTGAAATGAAAATGATACTTTTGGAAAATCAATTGATGCTTTCTGAAATACAATTTATTATTACAAAAAATCAATTGATGTTTTCTGAAAGTCAATTGGTACTTTCTGAAAATCAATTGATGTTTTCTGAAATACAACTGATACTTTCTAAAATACAATTGATATTTTCTAAAAATTAATTAATGTGTTCTGAAACAAATTGTTACTTTCTGAAATTCAATTGATGCTTTCTGAAATACAATTGGAAAAGGTGTAGTAATTAAAAAAACACCCAAGTTTATTTTTGACTTCTTCAAAGTTTTCCTTGTATTTATCTTTTTAAACTCACAGCACACCTAGCGGTTCTGCTTACTAAAGAAGTTCTGTCAAGTGTTTGTATACTTGAATTTTTAAAACTAACGAAAAAGATTTGTGATTTTGCTAAACAGACACAATCTTAAAAAAAAAACAACTCTGTAAGTTTGTGAACATGTTATACTCACAGCACACCTAGCGTTTAGTAGCTTGAATATTTAAAACTAACGAAAAATATTTGTGATTTTGCTAAACAGACAGCGAACTCGGCGGTTCTTCTTACTAAATACACCAATACACTTACATAAACCATACACCGATTTGCCCTTACGCTGTTTTTGTGATTGTATTGTTAAATTGGATTTTTCCCCCACCTGAGCGCATAGGTGTTTACACATCAAAAACCAAGTGCAGATTTGGATTCAGCATCCCAAATAACTTTAAAAACAATATTCAATTCTTAACCAACAATAACCTTGTTCCCTTGTGTAATTACTAATTCCTTTAACTTGATGGGCAGTTCAACGATCCTTTCGAATTCCAAACTGCTCGTTCTGAAATATACCATTATTTTCTGTAACTTTACTAATGCCGTTTTCTTTTCTGATAAAAAATGTCGCATTTTATTTGCACTTTTTTCAAAAAAGTGTATTTCTTTATATATTCTGAATTAAGAGCAATCTTATCTTATACATCAATCGAAAGGTCTCAAAGTCGAGCCTTCGTAAATCGCAAAAAATTGCAGCCATTGAATTCTTCCAGGCCATAGTGTGAGAATATTTCCCCTTTGTTCCCCTTTTTTGAATATTTTCATACCATGGTTTCAAAGAGGATAATAATCATTTTTTTTTTTAATTTTATGAACACAGCACTTTGAGACCTTTCGATTGATATATGTATAAGATAAGGTCGCTCTTAATTCAGAATATATAAAAAATTTCACTTTTCGAAAAAAGTGCAAATAAAATGCGACATTTTTTGTCAGAAAAGAAAACGGCATAAGTCTCTTTAAAGAGAATTTTTCAAATACTTTATCCAGCACATTCAACATGCTAATCGGCCGGTAGCTTGTTGGTGATTTAGCATCCTTACCAGAATTTAGAATTTGTATTACTTTCCAGTTTTAAAAACTTTTGGAAAATATCCATTTTTCAAACACCAATAATTAAAAAATAATTAAAAAATGTATCTGACATTTTCTTTAACATAATTTGGTAGATACCGTCTATGACGGGGGCTTTTTAGATCTTTATTGTATTCATAAAAAACTTAACTTCTTTTGCTGTAAACGCTCGCTCTACACTGTTAGATATTGTTTGGTTATTCAAGCATTTGATATGTTTTAATATCTTCCAATCGTTTGTTGATTTCAAATTGGACGTTGATTTCTGATAATTTAAAAAACTTTCGCAATAATATTGAATTTATCTTTACTATTGTGAATATCAACGCCATCTATTGTTAAACTACCGAATATTTTTTCCAGATCTAATACTCACTGGCTCGTACAGCAAATCAAGCGTATCTACATTTTCGTTGCTCTAAAATTAGCTACAAAAGTACAAAAATGTCATTTATAAGATGTTAACTCGGGACTCTGCATATAATTCTGGCCTAGTTGCCAGATATAAACCGTAAATAATTAAAAATAAAATCAAACAAAATGTTTGGATTTGACAAAAAAATATGGCCATATGAACTTCCCGTTTTACAATCAAGTTTCATTCACGGACGATAGTAAATATAATGTGTTTCGATCTTATGGTCGTTCGTGAAACTGGAGGAAAGCAAATGAAGAACTTAAAAGCAGCAACTTGCATATCACAGCTTTCTAAAACCGTTAACAAATTTAAAGTAGTTTCAAATCTGATTTAGTTTAAAATATTTTAGTCCGAGAAGTGTTGAAAAAATACATATTGCCTATAACTTCAGATTTTGAGAGAGTATTCAAAATTCTGCAAATTTTAAAGTGATTTACTAAACCTGGCCTTCAACTTACAATAAGTATGCCATTTTAAAAGTATATTTTCACTTGAACACCATGTAATTAATGCTGTAGGAGTCCTCTTTTTTTCTATAATTATATTTAACACAATACCACCAAGTTGGAAGCGATTTTGTCTATTTTGGTTAAGCCGTTAATGATGATTTAATAAATTATTTTATTTCATTTATTAATACTAGCAGATTCCAGCACTCGAAATTCGAGTGCAATTTCTAGGCAGCATTATTTTTCAACTTAGCCAATTCACAAACCAACTCTTTTATAGTTTATTATTATTGCGAATGAAGATTACAAACTCATTAGAAAATACATTAACAAATTTAATAAATACACACATAGCATATGTATAATTATATGTATGTGTTAGTAGCAACTATAAATGCAATTTACTCAAAATAAAGGAAAAAATTTAAAAATCTGTAAATCTGCAAAACGGCTAAAAAGAAATACCTTTCAAATAATATACGCTTAATCAAAATCGGGATAAAACGGTAGAACAAAATAGCGGTCACAAGAAATCGCTTAGCCTATTAATATTACAGATTAAGGATATTCATAAGTCGTTCTTAACCCACCTGTTATTTAATTTTATTGTATTGGATTTAGGGAGTTTGATGTGATATGTTCGTGGAAGACTTTCATAAAAAATAAAAACAAAAATAAGAAAAAGTGAATGAGTACCATGGTCTAGCATTAGTGTCGATTTATTGATTTTAATTGTAATGTGAGCCGTTTCATAGTTTAAAAATTGCTCTGAAAGAAAGAAAACAAACAGCAGAAAAGCACCAGCCAACGACTAACAACTGGGCAAGAAATTTGATTTAAAGTTTCATGAGTGTAATACTGACTAAACAAGGCGGTAAAAATTTTTTTGAATCGATGATTTTTTTTTGTTGTTCTTTCTTTTCATTTTAAAAGAAAGAATACAATTGTTAAGTTGCTTAGTTTGGTGGGCTTATGATGGTGGCGAAGTCATGTATTGTAAAATGTTACACCCAAGGGGGCATATCATGACATTTTATTGTGATGCCATCTTGAGAGGTGCTTATTACGCATGCTCAACGCATTTGTTATATTTCATTTCAACCACCAACAACAACAAAAAAAAAAAAAATTTTTACTATTTATTGCTCTTTAACTAGTTACTACCTGTGGCCGAGAATAAAGTCAAACAAAAAAAAAACAGCTACTGTTATCAATTTGTTTTCTATTTTGTTCACAAAAGGTTTCTTAAGAAACTCATTTTAATTCTTGAACTGTTGTATTTTGCATGCAACCTACAAACAAACAGTCAACCATTCACCCAGAGGACTTAAGGAGTCTTGGGCTGTTATTTATTTAGTGATTGCTCTACAAATTAATACAAGTTTATGTGTTTATGTATGTTTTCTTAATTGCTTCTTGTGTAAGTATATTGGAGATAGCAACGGAAAGAGGGCCCCAACACATACTAACAAGCACATGCCTAAATAAATATATTTCTTAGTATAAATATTAATACAAACAGGGTTTTCTTCCCCAAGATAATAAATACACTTTTGTGACTTTTGTGATGGAGGAAAATTTATATATAGGTGAAGAAAACTGTTGGAGAAAAAGCTAAAGACAAATAGATTCTACTGAAAAGTTGTAAGTTTTCAAATAACTTTACTAAAAATATGACATATTGGAAAGCTGGGGTTCATAGCAAAAATTTATGATTTTATCAAGTGTTGGTTGTATTTTATGTTGCTCCTCCATCGATGATTTTTGTTTTAGAATATTTCCGAATGACCCAGTTCCTTTGTTTTAAACTGCATGTAGTTCCTCCAGATCCAATTCTGGAATGAATTAGATAAAAAATCTATAAAATTTTTTATGAAACAGCCAGTTATAGGATAGAAAATGGCTTTTAAAAGTGTAACATTTTGTGTAACTTTTTTATACCCTCCACACCTCAGTGGCAGAGGGTATATATAGGTTTGTCATTCCGTTTGTAACGCATCGAAATAAATTCCTGAGACCCCAAAAAAATATATTTTCTTGATCCTTGTAACAAGGGAAGTTGATTTACCGATGACCGTCCGTCTGTCTGTGGAAATCACGATCACGCCGTCAATATGTAAGCTGTTCGTTTTTGTATAAAATCGTTTATTAACATCCCAAAGGAGCTGCTATTTAAAATCATCAAAATCGGTCAAAGGGTTCATGAGCTATGAATGAAACTTTGAAAAAACTCGTGAAAAATAAAATTTTTCAGTGTTTTTTGTCATTAAAATTAAATATTAAAAATTAAAAATTAATAAAAATAAAAAATGTGAAATGAAAAATGAAAAATGGAAAATGAAAAATTAAAAATGAAAAATGAAAAATGGAAAATGAAAATTGAAAAATGAAAAATGAAAATTGAAAAATAAAAAATGAAAAATGGAAAATGAAAAATGGAAAATGAAAAGTGGAAAATGAAAAATGAAAATTGAAAAATGGAAAACGGAAAACGAAACATTAAAAATGGAAAATTAAATATTAAAAATGGAAAATGAAAAATGGCAAATGGAAAGTGAAAAATCGAAAATGAAAAATGGAACATTAAAATGAAAAATCACAAATTTAAAATGGAAAATGGAAAATGAGAAATGGAAAATGGAACATGAAAAACGAAAAATTAAAAATGAAAATTGAAAAATGGAAAATGAAAAATTAAAATTGAAAAATGGAAAATGAAAAATGAGAAATGAAAAATGAAAAAGAAAAATGAAAAATGGAAAATGAAAAATGAAAAATGAAAAATGGAAAACGGAAAACGAAAAATTAAAAATTTAAAATGGAAAATTAAAAATGAAAAATGAAAATTGGAAAATGGAAAATAAAAAATGATAAATGGAAAATGGAAAATGAAAAATGGCAAATGGAAAGTGAAAATGGAAAATGGAAAATGAAAAATTAAAATGAAAAAATGAAAAATGGAAAATGAAAAGTGGAAAATGAAAAATTAAAAATGAAAAATTAAAAATGGAAAATGAGAAATGGAAAATGGAACATGAAAAATGAAAAATGAAAAATTAAAAATGAAAATTGAAAAATGAAAAATGGAAAATGAAAAATTAAAATTGAAAAATGAAAAATGAAAAACAAAAAACGGAAAACGAAAAATTAAAAATGGAAAATTAAAAATGAAAAATGAAAATTGGAAAATAAAAAATGATAAGTGAAAAATGGAACATGAAAAATGGAAAATGAAAAGTGAAAAATGGAAAATGAAAAATGAAAAATGGAAAATGAAAAATGGAAAATGAAAAATTAAAATTGAAAAATGAAAAATTAAAATTTAAAAATGGAAAATGAAAAATGAAAAGCGAAAAATTAAAAATGGAAAACGGAAAACGAAAAATTAAAAATGGAAAATTAAAAATGAAAAACTAAAAATGAAAATTTAAAAGTGAAAAGTGGAAAATGAAAAATGGAAAATTAAAAATGAGAAATGGGAAGTGGAATATGGAAAATGGAAAATGAAAAATTAAAATATAAAAATGAAAAATGAAAAATGGAAAATGAAAAATGAAAGAAAAATGGAAAATGGAAAATGAAAAATGAAAAATGAAAAATGAAAAATGAAAAATGAAAAATGAAAAATGAAAAATGAAAAATGAAAAATGAAAAATGAAAAATTAAAATTGAAAAATGAAAAGTGAAAAATGGAAAATGAAAAATGGAAAATGAGAAATTAAAAATGAAAAACGAAAAACGAAAGATGAAAATTGAAAAGTGGAAAATGATAAAAAAAAAAAATTAAAATTGAAAATGAAAAAAGTGGAGGGTATCAAAGATTCGGCCCAGCCGAATATAACACTTTTACTTGTTGTAAATGGGGTTCGAACACAACAACTAAATTAATTATTCTTGATATAATGACGGAATCATGCCCGAGAAAATAGCTTAAATGAAAATAGATAACTTACAATCATTTGCAACATCTCTAACAATTTCAAAACTATTCAAAGTAGCTTCACAGATTTACAGCAAAAACAATCTTAGTTCAAGGGCAAATTTTTAATATGTTTACAAACAAGATAAAGCAAAAATGTATAAAAAAAATGTTCTCCCATAAAATAATGATTTGGCATTTAAGCTAATATTGTAGTCAGGTGTTTTTTTAGAAGTTCACAATTTTATGTAGGTAACACTGCTTTATTTGGTAACCGTTTAGGCAAGTGATAGTTTCTTTTTGTTCAGTTTGATTTGCCATTTCAACACGAATAGACTTACACGAGAGCAACGCTTGAAAATTGTTGAAATTTTCTATCAAAATAATAGTGCCGTTCGTCATTTATGGTAGTCATAATCATCCATCAGAGCAGCTTATCCGAATAACTATGGATAGTTTTCGCATCACGTTTACTCTTGATGATAATCTGCATCTCGGAAGATGCATAACAGTGCGCACCGAACAAACTGAAGCAGCTGTAACAAAGCATTGATGGTCACTGGGGACCGTTTTGCTTTTCAAACTCTCGCAGCTCCTTAATGTAGTATAAGCAAGGTTCAGAAAATACATACATGAAACACACAATGTTCTGTTCTAAAGCAGCCAACACTTATTTTTATTTTCATATCAATTATGTGTGTTTCTAAATGTTGTACGGTGCCCAAGACAATCATGGCTGTGTTTCGTTTTAATATTTCGTTATCTACACGAACAATTTTCTATCACGTATTTTTTGTTTCGAACACACATAAAGCACACAGATTCGAGTGTAGCTTTATTTTAAGTTCGTTTTCTTGCACGTGTACTGCTAAAAAAAACAGAACATGTTCTTCAACGCAAACGTATAAAAATTAAAACAGTACCCACTTGCGAACGGAAAAATAAACAAAATTGAGTCATAAACATTATACATAATTTCTCTGTTTTCTATTTTATTAATATTTTTTTATTTTTATTTTTATTTTTTTATTTTTATTTTTTTATAACTGCTAGTGAATTATTTTAGATTTTTTTTAATAAATTTGTTTGAAACGATTGTTGATGTTATTATAGTGGTGTTTCAGGTTTTTCCCATCGCGAGTGGGCCAAATAGTGAGAAAGTTCTGATATAGTTTTCATAGCCTATACAACCGATCTTTTATTTTACCGATCGACTCAGAATCACTTTCTATGTCTATTTAGCGATGTACGTCCATTCGTCCATCTGTGTATCCACGTAAGCTTTTTAATCAAACTGCAGGTCGCAGATTTGACTATATACTGATGAAATTTAGTGTACGAGCCTCAATCGGCCATATAATGAACGCTGTTGAAATTAGTGAAAATCGGTTCATGTTCAAATCTAGGCCCATAAAAATGACCCGAATGACTTAAATTCCCATACCATCCAATACAGATCTCGGTCAAATTGGGTTAGTGTATGTTTACTACATCCAAAAAATAAACCCTATAGGACAATTCTCGGTCATAGCCCCACTTAAATCTATCAAAAAAAAACAAAAATATTGCATAGATTTTTCTCAAATCTGGTTTTAATACATTTTAGCAAAAAAAAAGTCACCTTACCAAATATAGTTAGGATTGGTCCATTATTCGACCTAGCCCGGTCAAGAATGTAATTTTCTTACTTAAAATAAACTGGTGCAGTGTAATTCACATGATTCTGAGCGAGATAATTTTAGAAATATCATAATATTCTGAATTACTTCTTAAGCAGGATGTTAAAAAAAAACCTTGGATAGAAATGGTAAGTTCTAAATAAAACTCTTCAGAACAATTTAGTAAATAACAACCCCATTATGAAATACCCTTTACTCAAGAGCTACACACACACACTCACACACATGTGAAGTTTGTTGTCCAAATATTTACTTGACATTTAATATAAAATTATAATCAAACAATTCCATTTGCCTTAATTTACAATTCCCACAATCATTTCATTCATCCATTCAACCAAACATCATTGGACCATTGATTAAAGATGTTTTTTATGTACAATAATAGTCAAAACAGCAACAACAACAACAGCAGCAGCAACAACAGCACATGTCTTTTGTAGTAAATTTTGCCACAATGTAGTTTATTACGGAATTCATGCTGGCTATGTGTATGTGTGTGTGTGTGTGTGTGTGTTGCTACGTACTCTCACATGTACTAGATTTTATAGCTAAACCAAACACACGCACATAAATATTTATATAATGATAGCTCTTATTTATAGAAGAGAAATTGCTATTTTATCCAACTATTAAGGATCTTAGATACATCAACTTAATGAAACTTGTGGCTTTTGTTTATTTGTTTAAAGTTTTATAGCGACTCGCAACTATTAATTTTTAAAAAATTTATAATATAAATGCCACCTTATTATGTATTTATTTATGTCATTTCAGCTGTAGTTGGTGCAAATTACAATTTTTGTGCCATACAAAGATATAAAATATGATTAATGGGTTCATTTAAATTAATTATTATATAAATATTTGAATAAAACCATGTTGAGGACACACACGCACACACACACATACACTGTTGGTGGAAGTCGTATTGACAGATATTTAGCAAGAATTCACATAAGACTCATAATTCCAATATAATTTTGTGTTTGTATGAATGGATTAGGGAAAAATACTCTTACAAGTATAATATGTACAATGTTATTGGCATTTGATTACTTAGTAAATGCTAATTCTTCGTTCAAATCAAGTCAAGATGCTGATAAATGGGAATTAAATTAATTAATGTTTCAAATAATTTATTAAAGAAAATTGAAAATAGCAACAAATTTTCAGTTCAACTGCAGTGAGTTTAACTATTTTTAACTATTGCAGAATAAATATTTAAGATAAATTAGAGAAGCAATGGACATTTCGAAATTTAATAAATTAAAGCTCAACTAAAAGTCAAATTTAAGATGGAATTGGCTGGAAAGCTAAATTATACAAGATTACAATTTTTATTTATAATGATAGTAATTTGGGTAATAAGAATTTAAAACATTGACATAAATATAAATATTTCATATACGATTTCTTGCGCTTTGGGTTGTCGTAATGAAGCCACATTCAACAACAGTAACAATAAGATGCCTAATCTACTTCTTTTGGAACATTTCAGACATTGCAAATACCCATTCAACTTCTCTCGACTTCACACTCTTCACTTGATTTTGCCTGAATCTCAATGACTTAGGAGCTTGGAAAGTACTGCTTCTGTCACGTCAAATCATTGAGTTCTGCTTGTGCCTGACACAAGTTTTTAAGTCTCCAATTCTTCATTATCGAACTATTTACTTGGCTAGAGCGAACCTTGCCTTCTCTGTTAATATTACCACAAGAATCTTCACCGTGAAATGTCTCCAGTTCTTGATTATCGAACTATTTACTTGACCAGAGCATTCCTTAGCTTCACTTCAAAGTTATCACATGATTCTTCACTGAGCAAAGTCATCCGTTCTTCATTATCGAACTATTTTTTAACCAGAGCATACTTTACCTTATCTGTCAAAATGATCAAACGAGTCTTCACTAAGTAAAGTCTTCAATTCTTCATTATCGGACTATTTATTTGATCAAAACATTTCTTACCTCCTCTGTCAAAATTATCAATGAAGAATCACTCAGTAAAGTCTCCAATTCTTCATTATCGATCTATTCTCTCCAAATTACCACTTTTGAGGTGTGGAAATCAGAATACACTTGTTCTAATCATCGATAGAGTAAGAGAGCAGTTTGATATCTTCGTGAATTTTTGAACTTCCCTCGTATTTCTTAAGTTCTTTGTGCTCCTCGGGGCAGCATTTGATCATTTGTTCAAAGAGTAAAGTAAAATATTACTTCTGATATCCCGACTCTTATAATGAATGACCAAATATTCATTTACGTGATTGATAAAGCTAACCTTTTACGAGTAGCTGAACTTTTGGAAAAAATTCGTATTTGTCGGAAAACGATCAACCGCTGCCCGAACTCGAAAGTGTGTCTTGTATGATGCTTAAAATATTCTCTCGAACTCGTGCAATTAAAAATTTCATTACCAATCTCATCGTAAATAAGTTTCCGGGTATATCAGTACTGTTGCTAAAAATCTGCTTCGACGCTACCTAGTCCATTGGACAACCTTTTCAGCTATTTCTACCGTGCAGAAGTATTTCCCTCCTACTGGAAGGTTGCCAATGTGCAACTGATTCTTAAAAACAGTCAATCCAATAACCCTGA
Organism: Cordilura impudica; assembly: GCA_963682025.1. Classification (NCBI taxonomy): domain Eukaryota; kingdom Metazoa; phylum Arthropoda; class Insecta; order Diptera; family Scathophagidae; genus Cordilura; species Cordilura impudica. The sequence continues at coordinate 30,778,211 of OY821519.1, read as the reverse complement.
AAATTACCGTCCCATTGCGATTTGCTCTGCGCTCTCAAAGGTGATGGAGAGCATAATTTGTTACCGTCATATCAACTATCTAAATTCCAACTCACTTCTTAACGATGGAGAGTAGGGTATCCGTCGTTACTCTATGGGAAACGTGTAAGTTTTTCTTTCTGACCACTGGAGACAATACATTCACAATTTTGGTGAAAGCAAAACAGTGGCTCTAGATATTTCCAACGTGTCCAAAGCTTATTGCATTTGGGATCAGCATTGACTTTTCCCGATTTGTATCGAGAGACAGCACAGTATGTGTTGTGCGGTCTCATCCAATGAGTTTTAGCGTAACTCAGGGCTACCCAAAGGTTCTGTTCTTTCTTCCTCTCTTTTCTTTATCTTTCTTAATGATCTTCATAGTCAAATCTTCAGTTCTTTATATTATTTCGCAAACAACGGCAACATTTGTCATTCATTGTCTTTCAATCGTAGGCCAAGCCTTTTTAAGGTTATGGGAAAAAGGCTGACAATAAATGACACACTAAATGAAGACCTGTTAACAGTCTCTAAGTAGGGTTGATTTTAATGCGCAGGAGACTCAACGTTGTTTGTTAAGCCATAGGGCCTTGGATTGAACAATATAATCTGTATATATGGATGGAATAGATATTAAGGAATTGGTTAATCTTGATGGGGATGAGATCTGGGCATGAAAGCTCAATGCGGTGCCCATTGGAATGAACATGTTTTTCAAGTATCGACAGAAGCATTCAAATCTTTTAGTTTTCTAAAGCGAAGCAAAAATTATTTCACTTCATCTCTTTAAAATATATACTACCTACATCCGACCGAAAATGGAATATAACTCCCATATATGGGCAGCACCTTCAAAGTCGATTTTAGGACTATTGGACGGTGTAAAAGGCGGGCGTTGGTGATCATTAACGACAGCAATGTAGCCAACTCGACTCTTTAGAACATCGTCGGAATGTATGTAGGTAGTCTAGCACTGTTCTATAGCTACTACCATGGAACTATTCTTCTGAAATTAGCAAAGTGCTCGACTTTCAGTCTGCTCTACCCGCTTCTCTAGTAGCCAACATCCATTTTTATTCTATTGTCCAGTTGACCGCACAACATTTTACAGGGAAAATTATTTTATCAGTCGAACTAGCTGCATGTGGGATATATTCCCCGTAACGGTCTTACATTGGAACTATCCTTTTGAAATTTGCGAACTCATTCTAAGTGCTGGAGTTTCAGTCTGTCCTACCTCCTTCCAGTTGACCGCACTACGCATTATAGAGAAAATTCGTTCATCAGTCAAACTAGCCATATGTGGAATAAATTCCCCACAAAGGTCTACGTTGGGAACTATTCTTCAGAAATTAGCGAACTCATTCAAAGTGCTCGAGTTTAAGTTTGCTCTACCCGCTTCTATAGTAGATCACATCTGTTTGTTGTTCAGTTGACCGCACTACGCATTACAGAGAAAATTCGTTGATCAGTCGAACTAGCCGTATATGGAATAAATTCCCCGCACAGGTCTTTCCTGACCTAAACATTACTTCCTCATTTCCTCTTTCTCATAGCCTGTTCTCATGAGAACAACGCAATTCACTGTTTGTAGGGGCATCCCCTGAGTATTGGTTTATAATGAAAGCAGAAAATTGCAAGAATTTTTGCAAAAACAGCAAAAGTTAAATTCAAGTGCTCATAAAACATTATTTTTGTTGGTGGTCAAAACCTGCCAGCGATATCAAGGAAAGGCTTAATGATAAATACTTTGGGGCTATGGATCATCAACATCGATAATTGTGAAGTGTTTTACTGGATTCCGTTGTGATCGTACCAGCACAAGTGACGCCGATTGTTCGGTTTACCCAAAATTGGTTGTTCAACAAACGTCGATAAAATGCATTGAATGACATTGGACGATCGGAAAATGAATATGCCTGAGGTGACTGACGCTTTAGGCCTCGCAACTGAGCGGGTATACAACATTTAAAGCTCAACGGTGTGACCACTTCAAAGAAGTGTTGGCGATTTTCATCCGCAATCCGAATGAGATTCTCCACCGTTTCGTAATCGGTAACGAAACATGGATCCATTGCAATACACCAGAGACCTAGGAACATTTAACGCAGTAGACTTCTTCGGGTAGCTAATATTATTCACGACTGTTTGGTAGATTCGACATTGATTTGAAGCAAAAACTACCGCATTTGGCGAAGAATAGTGCACAAACGTAGATTCGTGTAGTCGCCATGCAAAAATCCATAAATTGGGTTAGGAACTGCTACTCCTTCAATTTCATCCACCTTTTGAAATGAACATTAATACTAAACCATACATACTCAGGACAATATTCGCATAGGCTTCGAGTTATACAAGTAAACACATACATACAGACACATACGCATCAAATTCATGTTATCTAGTTAACAGGGGAAAAAACTGCATTTACAATCCCAAACTAGTTCACAAACAAAATACTTATGAATTCAAAGTTGGCGTGGATACAGCCTGCTTTAGTTTGACAAGACACAGTGTGGGATCTCTTTGCAGTACAACCAATGTGCTACGACACAATTACTGAGCCATTTTCATATCAGTATCATGGAGCCATACGTTGCCGAACTATTACCGGCAATACTTCGTTCGGTTATTGCTATCTACAGAAGTATATGGAACCACCTATTTAACCATACCCGATTACTGATGATTACCGATTCTTTATAATACCGATTGTTTACATTACCAACTGCTGATATTTACCGATTCCCAATGTCTACCAATGATTAACAATTCCTGATATTTACCGACTCTTCATATTCTCTGTTCGATTTGAACTTTTGGTAGCTGATTACCATAACCGGAAAGCTAAATATAAATAAACAGTTGTAAATAAAGGCCATGAAAGGGTAAATCAACTGTTTTATTATTGCATAAGGTTTACTTAAGGGCCATGGGTAAGACTGACCTACATTAGCCTAAGACAAACCTCTGTTTTCAAACCTGAAGAAATGAAAAAGACGCCTATATCGAGGACCTTGGGATACCCTATTATATGGAAGGAATTAAAAACTAGTATTCCATATATAAGTCCATGTTAAGATAAAATTGCTTTTTACCGAAACGATAAATAATCTTATAAATTTAGCCAATACGACTACTGGACATCGCGTTCAATTACAGTCGTATACAAAAAATATCTCTAATCGCAATTCGCATTATCACTTTCTAATACGAAAACAAGATTTTTGTAGTAATTCCAATGATTTAAATATAACAACTGACTGAAAGCTTTTGAGTTCCAATGAACTCTAAGTGATTTTCTTCTCTACATCAACTACACAATGTAATTTTCAATTAAAACTATCTTGCTTTTATTTTACAAAAGAAAAACGCTACTAATCTGAGATTTACTCTGATATTCTCTTCCCTATAATCGTCGTTCATAATCGAATTTTTTAATTAGAATTAATAAAAAAACATGTTTTATTAAAAAATCCTTATCAAAAGCTTAAGATCATTTATCAAAGACCTCACATTAGCTTTCTTCAAACACCACGTATAACACTTTTAATCCTTATTACGGTTGAACAATGGAAACCGGCAAAGAGTTTAGACATTTACCGACTTTATGTCTGTCTGAAATCAACAACAAACCACAACGAATTCATAGAATGTAGGTGGTTCTCATGTCATGTAAATTTTCTTTACAAAAAAAAAGAAAAGAAAAAAACAGAATAGAAAAAAACGAGAAACGAAAAATTTCAAAAATACAAATCTTGTTGATATCAAACAAAAAATATCAAAATCAATTCAAGCAGAAGAAGTGAACAATAAAAAAAAAAAATGAACATTTTTTTATAGCTACCGACTACAATGCAACACCAACAGTAACAACATCAGCAGCGACAGCGGCAGCATAACTATTACATTTAAAAAACTCATTGAGGCGCAACAAATGTATTTTGGAGTCTTAAGAATTGTATACTATATATATATATATTTATATATATATTTGTTATTTGGCCGTTGAGGAAGAGTGTTTGAGTTAATGTACAAAAGAAATAGACATTATGACCATTATTACGGACACGATATTTAACAGAGCACAACCCAAATTAAGCAATGATGATAAATTATACAAATGAACATTAAAAATTAATAGAACGTTTCGGACAAATACTACCTAGGCACACTGACAGCCGAACGGTTCAAAAAGATAGCAGTAGGAAGACATAAAATACATATAAAATATGTAAGTGTCTGTGGTTGTATATTCAAATGGTAATTTTTTTTTTATTTTTTCATTGGGAACTTTAGGTGTTTTCAAGCAAGAAGCGTAAACGTGTCCAAATTATCATATAGATCATCGATCTTTAACAAGTTTCTTAGAAGCAGTGGAAAAGTAGAAGACAAATATTTTTTGTGTATCATGCTTGAATTAACCGCGTTTACATAAAATTTGACTGCCAATAAAAAGGGTCTTTACCGCACCTACATAATTTAATGTGTGTTTTTTTGTGAATATGAAATGTTTTTTGAATATAAAATAAAAATATTTTATTTTTTATTTCGAAGTTTTCCCGAAAATGTCAACTATTGCTTGAGAAAATAGTAAATTACGCCAACGCATTATTGTATTACTCAAGGAAGCCATACTCTAGAAACCAGTAGCATAATTTAGAACTCTATATAAAGAAGATTTTTATTATTAACGTATGTATGTGGAATGAAATTGTTCCATGTATGGTGACGATGGTTATAAAAAGTGAACTTTCGCTTTTAAACCTTTACAATTATATTCGTCTTTCACCAATCTGTATATCAATACGTGAAGATAAATTTTTAGTTCCCTTTTCAAGCAATATGCGGGCACGGAGGAGTGCGAAAATTGGCATAGCTATAGTTTATATGGAGGAGAAGCTGAGAATAATAAAATTTATATTTAATCTGTCTGAAAAATATATTAAATTAAGTAAAATAAAATATTTATAATAATTCGTTACACCCTGTTAATGCGTAAGATTTATATTATATATCAGACGCTCTGTGTTGAATTGCGAATTGCTAAAATTAATTAACATACCTTAAGGCTCATCTATATATATAAAAATGAATCGTGGTTTGTTCGTCCGCTTAAAAGTTGAAAACTACAGGACCAAAAGGGATACTTTCTTCTTCGAGTTTGTTTGTAATTGACACACGAAGGTTTAGGAAAAAAGAAGAATACAAAAAGTCTCAACAGGTGGCGCTGTACGTGTTTATTCCATTTTAACATCATATATGTTGAGTACTATGAGAGGAAGAGTTTTGTAAATTTGTGTGAGGCCATCTATTATTAATATGGATAGTCATACCGAAAATGGTCAGTATCGGATAAGTGGGCGTGGTACCTCCCTAACAAAATTAATTTTTAATATCATATATTGAGTACTGTTTTAGGGAGAGCTTTGTAACTTTGTATGAGGTCATCTATTATTGCTGTGAGTTGCTGTGAGTAGCCGTTGTAAAAATTAGCGTTATCGAAATAGGGGCGTGCCACCTACAAAAAAATTAATCACTCAATATCGGACTCAATATCATGACAGGGAGAGAGTATTAAAACGTGTGACGTCATTTGTTATTAGTTAGTAGTGTAGTGTACACCTGACGACAAATAGGCTGGATCGGATAAGTGGACGGAGTACATCCCCTACAAAGTACTGATTAAATATTATGTATATATACCGAGTGTAATGATAGGGAGAGCTTTGCAAGTTTGTGTGAGTTCATCTGTTATTTCTGTGATTAGACCTGGCGAAAATGGATTGGACAAGTGGGCGTGTCACCTACCGTATAAAATAAATTTTCAAAATAATAAAAGTATCTTAATTAATAATATAAAAGGGAAAGTGAAGATAATTTGTGTGACTTCATAGTGTGAGATATTAGTGTGAGTGTGAAAATGGGCGGAATCGGATAAATGGTTGGGGTTACTTCCATAAAAGTAAGTATTGAACTTTAATATATTGGATCGTTTTGAAGGAAAATGTTTAAGAGAAATTGCAATTTCAGCTGCATAACAAAAATTTAAATTTCCGCAATTTACAATCAAGTTAATTGCTACTGCTGTAGTATAAGATGAAAGAGTGAATTTATCAAAAGACTTTTTAATTCACTTCATTTGCCAGGTCTTCAATCACATATTTAATAGAAAAGTTGGATCTTAATATAATATAGTTAAATTTAAGCTTACATAAGCGCTTTAATTTAAAAAAATTGGTTTATATTCATATTCATTTTGACTTTCGGATAATTTTGTCAATTTTATTGCGATGCCAAGAAGACTTCATGGTAACATTGGCCGCCAATCTCAGAATGCAGCGCAGCACCGAAATTTCGCAACATGTCAAACGGTAGAGGAACGTGCTATTGGAAGGGAATCAGTTCGACCAGATGGTTGGATCTCGTGCGCGACAGTGGGAGGATATAACAAAATACACAATGAGCAACAATGATTGAGAGGAAGAGAAGTTCGTGCTCGGCAAAGTGATGGAGCCAGATCACAATGTGCGATTTTTGAACGACAACGTAGGCTACAACAAATTATTCAGGTGAACATTGACCATGCATCCTTTCGATATGAGCCCAACATTCAAGACAGTTCGCACACATCGGTTCAATTCGCCAAGATGTCTGTCGTTTGTGAGCGTTGCAATGCAGTTAAATTTGAGAAAGAACCGCTTGGATTGTGTTGCGTGGGCGAAAAGGCGAAATTGCCAAATTGGTTCCACCACCAGAGCCATTATGCATGCTGCTTTACGGTGAATCTTCTAATTCGAATTAAAGTTGGATCTGCCATCCTTATGCCCAGACACTATGCAATGGAACCGGCCTGATTGTGACGAAATTAATTGGTAATGTGATAGTGGCAAGGATTTTGAAAGGGCGGCTCAAGGGAGAAGCTTAATTCCACGAATTCCCTTGACTTCAACCGATTTGATGTTCCAGTTCAAAAGTGTTCAGTTCCCAGTGAAACTTGCATTTGCAATGACAATAAACAAGTCACAAGGACAGTCCCTGGAAGTGTGCGGCATAAATCTGAAAATATCATGCTTTTCACACGGCCAGCTATATGTTGCGTGTTCCCGAGTTGGGAAACCATCCTCACTATTCATTTACGCTCCGGAGCAGGAAACAAAAAATGTTTTATATCGTGCAGCATTAAATTGATTACAATCATCGTTCTATTATTTTTTTAATTAATACTTGATTTTATTCTATTTTCGCCAAATGTTGGACGGGACGAAGACCGTCGGGTAAGCTATCCGTATAATTATAAGATATTGAATTCAACTGAATTCGAAAAGTGTTGTATTCAAATTAAATTATTGCGTCATCTGTTAACGGTCGATAATTTTCGATAAAAAAAAAATTTCGAAATTATTTCAATCAAAAAATCTCTTGTGGACAAAACGAAGTTTGCCGGGTCAGCTAGTTTTTTATATATATAAAGTTTTTATATAAAAAATTTGGAAGACAACAATTTAATGAAAAAATAATATTTCCTCGAATTTGCACTCGAATTTTGAGTGCTGGGCTATACTAGTTTTATTAAATGGTTAATTGTGCTTTATAAAAATTTAAAACAACCACCATAAAAAAAGGAACAACATCGAAAAACAATTGATAATTTTTCGAAATTCATCTGCCCTTATAAAAGGGAAAGTCTGTCTGTTGAAAACAATCTCCTGTCTGCGATAGGTCGAGTGCGTCGCAGTACTAAGACTTCACATGTTCACCATAATTTGAAGCAGTTTGGTATTGAATTTGAATTGAGGAATGACGTATGGAAATGAAAATATACTCCTGGGTCCTGTTGGTTCGAATATTTAGAATGGTCCTCAAGGATGGATATTAGGGTGGCCCTTCGTTATATGGAGGGAAAAAAATTGTTTAAACTCTCGGTCTCACCCCCTAGAAATATGCGAATAGCAAAAAAAAAAAAAAAACTGAGAAATATAAAGTTTTGGGCCACTCAAAAAACATTTAGTTGTGCCTCAACGCGATAGAAAATTTCAAGTGTGTTTATATGGGGAAAATATGACTTTTTTCAAATTTTTCGAAAATTTTGTTCTAGAGTTTAATTTTTGTTTTATAATTCGGGATCAGTATTAAATTATCCTTTCAAAAAGTTGTAAAAGTTCAAAATCGAATAATACCTCGCCAAGAAAGAGCAAATGCCCCAGACCACTTTTGTGCTATAAAAAACTAGCTCATGAAATTTGATGGCATTTTTTTCAACTTTGGGAAATTAATTAAAGCCATAATTTCTTTTTGGTCTTTTTACTTATGAGTACTCAGATGCGAAGTATTGTTTTATTACCACGTTGTTAACCTATTGCGCATTGAGACCGAAAATGGGAAATTTTTTTGATAAAATTTTGAAAACTCCTTTTTCAAGTTTTAAAAAATTTTTTTAAACAAAATTTAAAAGACTATATCGAAAACCTTAAAGTTTTATTTAATATGTGCTACAGATTAACTGTGTGAATTTTTAAGTAAATCCTTATGCCAGAATTTTTTTGACAAGGATTTTATTTTTTCGGATTTCGAGAAAAATGGGATTTTAGTAAAATATTCTGTAAATGTACTCTTTCTAAATACTTTGTATCAAAAATTCATCACTTTTCTACTTTTAAATATTATATTTTATCTTAATAGCCTAGGATCTCTTAAAAAAATAATATGACCCCATTAACCTTTTTGTAATTGGGGTCACATATGACCCCAAGCTAATAAAAGACAATTTATTCAAAAAATTCAGATATTTTGAAAATACTCTTCAATTTTTAAAAGCGTTACTTAAAATATAATAACCAGATATGCATATCTTCCGCTCCTAACATTTGGGATAAATCCGAGAACGTTAACCCATTATTTGCCAAGGCCAGCTTAACCAATTTTATTAAAAATTATATTATGTATAAAAACTATCTATATTTTTCTAAATAAAATAAGAAGATCCACAAATGACCCAAAGCTAATAAAAGACAATTTATTCAAAAGAATATGAAATATAAAATTATTTCTATTTATTTTGGTGTATTTAAGGATAATTTAGTGTGTGCTTCAAATTGTTTTCTGTAATCATGACTTATGACTTGCAATAAGTATTGTTTGCTTTATTAACAATAACGAATTAACGAATTATTAACCGAATTATTTTTCTTAAATTCTAAATAGTGGTTTCATCAAGTTTAATAAAAAAACTCGTTTCCGGATAAGATAAAATATAACTTTTAGAAGTAGAAAAATGATGAATTTTTGATACAAAGTATTTAGGAAGAGTACATTTTCAGAATATTTTACTAAAATCCCATTTTTCTCGAAATCCGCAAAAATAAAATCCTTGATAAAAAAATTCCGGAACAGGGATTTACTTAAAAATTCACACAGTTAATCTGTGACATGTGTTTAACATGTCTGTGACATCTGTGACATGTGTTGACATGTGGTCTGTCGCTGCAAAAAAAAAAAAAAATTTTAACACACTACTCCCTCTTTCCTCCTTACTATATCTATATCTATCCTTAGATCAACACAATGCACTGCATTTGTAGGGGGCATCCCCTGAGTGTTGATTAAAAAAAAAAAAAACCCTAAAGTTTTAGATCCAGTTTTTTAAATTTTGTTTAAGAAAATTTTTTAAGACTTAAAAAAGGAGTTTTCAAAATTTTATCAAAAAAATTTCCCATTTTGGGTCTCAATGCGCAATAGGTTACCAAAGTGGTAATAAAACACTACTTCACATTTGAGTCGTTATAAGTATAGAGACCAAGAAGAAATAATGGCTTTAATCAATTTCTCAAAGTTTAAAAAAAATGCCATCAAATTTCATGAGCTAGCTTTTTTTCGCACAAAAGTGGTCTGGGGCATTTGCTATTTCTTGGCGATGTTTTATTCGCTTTTGAAGTTTTGTAGCTTTTTGAAAGGCTCATTTAACACTGATCCCGAATTATATAACAACATGTCGGAAAAATTAAACTATAGTACGAATTTTGCGTAAAATCTGAAAAAAAAGTCATATTTTCCCCATATAAACACACTTGAAATTTTCAATCGCGTTGAGGCACGACTAAATGTTTTTTGATTGAACCAAAACTTTGTATTTCTCAGTTTTTTTGCTATTCGCATATTTCTAGTGGGTGAGACCGAGAGTTCGAACACTTTTTTGCCCTTCATATAAAGAAGGGCCACCCTAATGGACACACAGACGGACGGACGGACATCGCTAAATCGACTCAGAAAGTGATTCTGAATAGACCAGTATAATAAAAGATGAGTATATGTCAAATATTTTTGGTAGTTACAAATATTGTTGGGAGCACAAGGTCATTATACCCTGACCACATAGTGGTATAGGGTTTAGGTTTCATAAAATCAATTTCAGCGACCCAACACGACCAAAAATCTGAAAAATTCTCAAACATCGAGTTATAAAAACAAAAAAAAATTTTTGATGAAACGCCCTAACGAGCTACACAGACAGCTCCTGACGTAAGGGAAGTGTAGGGTAGAGTGTTTAGATTGTCGTAACAGCGACCACCGAAACACAAAGAAGAGAACCTGGCTATAAGGTCTACCGTAGAGAAAATGGCTTCTGACAAAGTCCGCAAATATTAGCAATTACAGGGCGGATCGGGTTTGGCCGCAACTAGATGCTACTAAAGATAAAGGGTAAGAATTCGAAGGCATACTAACAAAATTTTTCTGTACCATTCTTCTCTACAAAATTCTAGAATCATTTCCTGAAAGGCATACATAGTCGGGTTATCTGAATGAATGTTGAAAATCATCAATGTAGACTCATTTCTCTTCCTTTAAAGAGCCTGACTGATGTTGGCTAGAAAGTGTTTTGAAAGATAAGAGAAATGAACCGAAAATACATCACTGAATTCTTCACTCAAGGCGGATTTTTATTTACACCGAATGTCCGTAGGAGTGTTGAATATTATAATCTAAAGGGAGTGCAGAGTCAAGTCCAATTCTTTAAAGAGGCTCAAAAAACATGTCGGAATTATTATCAGGCGTTTTGAAGATACCATAAAGACACCAATATTACATCACTAGAGTTCCCACCTGAGAGGCACATATATCCTCCAATTATTTGCGGGAACGTCGTATAATGTAAAGAGGTCCATAAACTTCATGTTCATTAGCCATTAGTGTAGACTCAATACGTTAGCTGGATAGGAACGAACCTGGTCCAGAAAGACTTCTTGAAATCATTATCAAGTTTGCTGTTGCCATTCGTAAGAATATATTTTGGTCGCTCGGTCTTAGGTGGCTTAGTCAATTTTGTACTATCGCTGTTTAAATAAGTTCGGTTATCATAGACTAAATAGAAGTAGTATATGCGTCACTTCGATTTGCACAACTTCGTTCACATTCTCGAACTCCAATTTACCCAGTATACCACAACAATGACCGGCCAAGGGGGGGCAAAAATAATATAGTATATCCTTGGTATTCGATTCATTGTATATTCTGCAGCTGTGGTCAGAGAGAAACACCATTCTTTTCACGTGATATGCAGTTACTACCAAAGTAACCTGATATTTCGCCCCCGGAAGTGAGAGTATATAGCGTAGCTTGAGATCGTAGTTGGATCACAACTCCCTGATGAAAGTGCAAGTTTATATTCACTTTAATTGATATTGATTCTGTGATTTTAGTGCATACTCGTATACCCTAGTGTTTAAATATAGAAGTTAAAGTAGGAAAATTGAAAAGGGCATTGGTATTTATGTCATGAATTTTCATTCTCTTTATTCCTCAGTTTGTTGTGCTTCTTTTTCTAGCATTTATATTTTCTCTGGAATTGTTCTCATCCACCCATGTTAGGAATCTTTGGAATTTTGAAAAGACATACACAACATACTCAAGTTCTAAGCCAAATTAAGGCATGAGTTGCACCTGCTTCTTTTGTCATAGACAACCAAAGATCAATGTGCAACAACTAGTTAGAGAATGAAAGCTACAATGTTACTCAGGCAGAGGCACGTCAGTGACAAGTTAGTTGACATGTTGCGTTGTTGTTTTTTATTTATTTTTTTTTTGTTGATTTTCTATAAGTTTGACAAGTACTGTGCCACAATATCGGTGGCACTTAATCTACTAAGCAATCTTTCAACAACACTGATTGTTCAATCCAAGAAAATTAAAAAAAAAATAACAGCAAGTGGTATTAAATAACACTCCAAAGCCGTAATAAGAGCATTGTGGAGTAAGAAGAAGCAACAACAACAGCAAAAAAAGAAGATTTTGGTTATCGCACGACAAGAATCTATTTTGAGATCATTTCAAATGAAAATATTTAGCGCAACAACACAAAAAAGCAACGGTTGGAAAAAACGCATCACCATGATCATCATCATAATCACTAAGCCTGGGAACATACATAACAAACAAGATCCAAACGCAAAAAATAAATCAATTAAATTTGGAATAAGACGAATTTGGAAGACACTTCATTCTTTAAATTTATCACAAGTGGTAATCTAACCACTAAGAACACCGTAAGCACTGCAACCATCATGTGTATTTCCCAAAAGTTAACCTTACACTAAGCGGTTTCGTATGAGCTTACAATTAGCCATAGAAGTCATTTTTAACCCCCCCGAGTTATTTGTCTCTATTCCTATGGAGGCCAGGGCAGTGACACAGTACGTGTATGAATGATTAAAAAAATATGATTTGTGATTAGCCAAGCTTAAATAAAAGGCTTTTGTGATAGCCATGCGCATTTAGTTATCCCATTAGCACTTTCGTTCAGAGTTAGTACCCGTGGGATGGATTTTTGGATTGAAACATGTTTTTGGCCTGCCTTTGTCCAACTTTTTCAGTGGCATTTAAGTTGATATTCATTCCAGTTTTTTAGTTTTTACTTGATGAGTACAGCTTAGTAAGGAAATGCATCTTTGAAATTCCTGTTAGTCTCCAGATAATCAGCATGAGCATTGCTGTCATACCTCTTATGTCTAGGCTGAGACTGTTCCGAGGGCGGTTTGATAACTTAGGGACTTTTTAATAAAAAATATTTTTTCGGCAAAAAAGTTTTATTACTTAACATATTCTGCTTTTTATTCCCTCCAAATCTCTTACCGCGGAGCCATTTCTTCAGGCTTGGGAATAGCAAATAGTAGCAGGGACCCTAATGTCGAGCATACACTGAGTGGGGTAGCAGTTCCTAGCCTAATTTTGGACTTTTGGCATGATGACTACACACGTGTGCGCCGTTACTGTGTCCGAGTGTTGGAAATGCACTTTTTTCTTCGCCAAATGCGATAGTTTTTATTTATAATCAATACCGAATCCGTCCAAAAGCTGCGAGTAATATTCCCCAGTAATCGTTTTACCTTCTTCAAGTTAATCGACGTGAATGATACCGCATGCATCCCAAAAAACTGTCGCCATAGCCATGTTAGACGACGGACCCATCTTGGCCTTCTTTAGTGCGCGTTTACCCAGAGAAGTCAATTTTTTCATCCATACTATATCCACGGTTAAAAAAAACTCCTTCAGAACATTGCGAAACACTCCATTGAAATGGTCAAGTGTGAGCCACTTCGTTACTCAGCATGCGCGGATAGCTTTTTCATATCCAAATCGACATGTTAAATAAGATTTACCCACTCAATTGAGATGCTTACAGCTCCAGGCAGCTCACACACGTTCATTCAATGATCGTCCAATATCACTTCATGCAATTAACCGACGATTTCTGCCGTGACGACCAATTGTGAGCGACCTGAACGTTAGTCAGGTCACTTGTGCTGCAACAACCACCACGGAATTCAATAAACCACTTTTAACAATTGAAGGTGATCCTGGGAAAAGAGACTACTGAAATTTATAGAAGGCGATATAGAGGACACCTGAAGGTACCCTTGATAAGGCCAAACTTATCAAAGACATGACTTTATGTAATGACCGATAGATCCAGTATTGGAACTTGAAAAGAAAAACACGGTAAATATCCCGAGCAGAACCGAATGGGAATCTAACGCGATATGGCTACATTGAGATGCCCAGAATTGGTTCTCTGACGGATCTAAAACAACAAAAGGAGTAGGAGCAGGGGTTTACGGACCAAGATGCAAACTCCACATTACCTTATTTAATGAATCCACGATAGTTACAGCTGAATTATACGCACTCAACGCAGCTACTGCTAAACTATTGGAAAGAAACCTGAGAAGAAGGAGAATAAATCTAATGTCAGATAGCCAGATCGTTTTAAAAGTACCGGACAAATCAAGCTATCACAATACATCTGTACGGTAATTAAATTACCGTATCTTAGTAAGGGGACGAGGGCACAATGGCTATGAAGGAAATGAGAAAGCCGATGAATAGTCAAGACGTGGAGCCGAAGGTCCAAACCCTCAATTCGGATTCACAAAAAAAAAAATATAACCGAAAAAATCGACAGATGGATTAAAGATGAGTCAGTATAGTATTGGAATGGACAAATTTTAAAATACGTAAAAATTCTTTCATCGAGGCGAAAAAGAGCTGGGATGCCCTAATGTTAAACACGTCCAATGATCTACATCCCATAAAAAATGCATTTGGCTGAAGAAAAAACGTGCAGATATTGGCTGGAGGACGATGATACCATGGAACATATATCGGCGAAATTTCCAGCTTTTGCTTAACAAAACATTGGCGGTGAAGGACATCACCAAGTTCCTTACCGCTATAATGGACTAAAAGGAAACAGGAAATAATACAAAACTGATATAGGGTGCACAATAAATCTACCTGGTTCCAGTGCAGAAGGAAGTAATACTCAACCCAGCTACATTGTAAATCGTAACCATTCAAGATGATTTCGGTGCTCGTTTCTTTCCCAAAAAAAAAATGTTTTATAAGGGCTCGAAATTCACTTTTTTAACTTTTGCAGAAATTCTCAAGGCTGCCACACACAAACTAAATGAAGCAGCTTGGTCAAAGTTTTATAGCGCTTTACTAAAATAGATGGTAACCTACAGTTGATTATTAACTAACAAGGACGGAAGTTCAAAAAGACACGGACTCGTCCAACTCCCCTCTATAGTGTCACTGGACTATCGGGTAAAAAGCCCATTTGTACATTCTCCAAAAAAAAAAATAATTCGTTCAAACTAAAATCAATAAAACTTCCGCTGGAAGAACAGGAAGGATATTTTCCAGCAAGGACTACATATAGGATTCTTAAGAAAAATATACCAGAGTCTTCTATTATCTATTTTTAATACTTTTTATGCCACCTTTTATTCAGCTAAGAAGACCATTCATAAACTTGTAGGCAGGCCAACTGAAGCTTAATATCTTTGAATCTCAAGTAAATGGTTTTTCAATAAGAGCGCTACAAAAGTTTTTTTAAATAAAACAAAAACGGTTTTGGATATCAATGAAATTCTTCATTCCTGTGAAAGTACATTCGATGCCATTATGTATGGAAATCGACCTCTTTTGCATGGCCACCACGGGCACGCTTGCAGAAGTCCAGACGCTGAACCCAATTTTCGACGGTTTTCAGGCATAAATCGGCAATTTCACGTTCGATATTCATACGAAGTTCATCAATCGTCGCTGGCTTGTTGGCATAGACCATAGACTTGACATAGCCCCACAGGAAATAGTCCAACAGCGTCAAATCGCACGACCCAGGCGGCCAATTGACTGGACCATTTCGTGAGATAACACGTTCTCCAAACTTGGTTTCCAATAAATTGATTGTGACATTCGCTGTGTGGCCTGTGGCGCCGTCCTGTTGGAACCACAGTCCTCCAAGTCCCTATCATCCAATTGGGGCCAAAAATATTCGGTTATCATTGAACGGTAGCGATTCCCATTCACAGTAACGTGCCGGTCCTGATCATCACGGAAGAAGTACGGCCCAATGACGCCGCCGGCCCATAAACCGTACCATACCGTAATTTTTTCGGGATGCAATGATGACTCAAGGAGTACGTGTGGATTGCTGTCTGACCAATAACGCATATTTTGTTTATTGACGAAGCCATTCAGCCAGAAATGTGCCTCATCGCTGAAGATGATTTTTCGATGAAAATCCGAATCATTTTCAAGTTGTTGCTCAGCCCAATTCACGAAAATACGACGCTTCTGGTGGTCATGGGGTTTCAGTTCTTGCGTCAGTTTGATCTTGTAAGGATGTAGGCCAAGCTCTTTTCGCAAAATTCGCCACAGCGACGTCACAGAGATGCCCAACGCTTGAGAACGACGTGTGAGAGACACATTTGGGCTTTCTTCAACTGAAGCCTCAGCGGCAGCAATATTCTCGGCACTACGGGCACTTCTTTATCTCACTGGTACGGGAACATTTTGTATTGTGCCTGTGGATTCAAATTTTTCCACTAGACGCTCAATTTTTGATCTGCTAGGACGATTATGACGACCATAAATTGGACGTAGCGCTCTTAACGTTGAGGCCACTGACTCCGAATTTCGGTAGTAAATTTATTTCGACTCGTTGTTGGCTCGTATATCTTTCCATCATGAAATGGCAAACTTTACTGAAGAGAAATGTCAAAAGAGCGGCAAGAAATATGGCGTCGTTTGAAAAACCCTTTACTTTTAAGCACCACTTTCTTATTATTAACTGGCTAATCGAGTGATTCTGGCAAAAAGGTGTAATCTCCTGTTAAGCGTGAAGAATATAAATAATTTCCTTATATCTCTCAATTTTAGCCAGACTCGTAGATTCTTAATTATCTCAGCATCTTAACGATCTAACATATGACCGGAAATAGGCGTTAAACACAACCAATCTTAACGGCCTACATGGGTAGCGATGTCAATGTGTATCGATGACTTCAATATAATAGTTGGAATTTTTAAATAAGCTGTTCAAAATTTCCGAACTTCTGCAAAAGTGAGGAATGGTTCAGACTTATTTTTCAGCATTTAGAGCTGGAAAATTTTACAGAATGTTACAAACTATACACAAATTTTTATATGTCCACAACCGTACACGGATTATGAAAAAATGAGTACATTACTGGTAACTTCATCTTCTTGTACTTCTACTTGAACAACATCAACTATAGCGACAAAAACAAAACAAACAAAAAAAACGAAATGTTCAAACTAAAATGTCATTGTTACAACATGTAGACAGGACTAGAGAGCATACAAAACAACAACAATAACAACAACATTAACTTTTTGGAATAGTTTCAGACCAAAAGCACAAAAAAGCGAAAACTTATCGCAGATGCTGGACAGCAAAAAAAAAAAACCTAAAACTGAAATGAAAACGAAAAAAAGGCATCATCTTACAGAGACATGATGTCATCTCAAATCACGATCGATGATCAACGAAATGTAATTTTTAGTCACTGAAAGTCAAGTCCAATTTAAAACAAAGTAGCTGGACAGACTCCACTCATTCGTTATACGAGCAATGAAACAATCTACTAACCAAACTATTCAACCCATCATCATCATCATCAACATCTATCTAGCCAACGAACCTGCTCAACTGAAACTGATCAACATCATCATTTTTCGTCTTCGTCTGTGTCATCTTCATCGTCATCGTCATCATCACCGTCATTAAGATGATGATGAAGATGATGAAGATCATCATCATCATTACTATCATCAGTCAATTGTTTAGACACTGCCACAGCTTGTGACATTATGCAGGAATTTTTCTCGTGTTATACAAGTTAAGAATATGTCATGTGCAGCAAATTATAATAAAAATGTTGTTAGTTTTAAGTTGTTTTTTACATTTATTTATTTATATTTTTTTTCCTTATCCATTTCATCCACTTATTGCTTTTTTTTGTTGTTGTTTGTTTGTTGTGCTGTTAAACGAACAAGTATTGTTACGTGATGTTCTGATATAGTTATGTCTGTTTATATTGATTTGAATTGATTTTTCAGTTGTAAGATATTCAAAATCACTTGGCTGTGTCTTATCTTTTTGGAAATACTAAGTACATAAATGGGAGTAGATGTTTTTATATATATTTTTAGATCGAAGGTTGGTGTTGGAGAAATTGCTAAAGTATTAATGTCAATGTGGCATAAGGACGAAAGGAGTAGAAGAACGAAAAACAAAAAGGAAAAACTTGACATTTCATTGTTGACATTATGACAATAAAATAAACAAAACAGCGTATCGCTTTGCGAAAATAACATTTTGTAATATTAAATTCGTAATTATTTTATTTTGTCATCAACACAACAAGAAAATTACTAAAATTGCACTTTAATTCCTTCAGAGAGTGTGAGAGACTTCAAATGACAGCAGCATAACGAAAACTGTTTCCAAAAAAAATTGTAACCTAACACCGTTTTGGTGCTGGGATTAAATCTGTCAATGAGTTTGAAAAAATACATTATCCTCTTAGTCTGTTTAGACACTTACAAGAACCATACCGGCCCAAACATCACTTGCTTTGATAAGTGTGAGAAAAGGAAACATTAAGGGACCCCATAGTAGGCTACATTTTTTAGTCAATATGACAGCAAATGTCATTTGGCTTGACAGGCAAGTTTTTTGGGGAATATCAATTTAAAAAAAATAGTTGAGATTTTTTTCTTTACATGAACAATATGAAAAATTTCAACACGACATCAAATTCTCTATACAAATGTCAAAAGTCAATAACACACACAGTTCCATCGAAGCGATTTCAAAATGCAGTGCATTGTGTTGACTTCAAGAAAATAGGTTGTGGTGAGGAGGAAAGAGGGAGTAGTGTTTGTGGATATTTGACTTAAATTTTATTAGATTATAACTGTCAGGAAAGACCTCTGCGGGGAGTTTATTCCACAAATGACTAGTTCGACTGATAAACGAATTCTCTCTATAATGCGTTGTGCGGTCAACTGGACAATAAACTACAAACGGATGTGATCTACTAGAGAAGCGGGTAGAGCGAAATGAAACTCGGGTACTTGGAATAAGTTCGCTAATCTCAGAAGAACATTTCCCATGGTAATATCTATAGAACAGTGCTGCACAACCCACATTCCGACGACGTTCCAATGCATAAATAGAGTTGGATACCCTACTGTCATTAGCTAGCTCCAAAATAGACTTTGAAGCTCTTGCCCATAGACGGGAGTTGTATTCCATTTTCGGTCGGATGTAAGTGGTGTAGATTTTAAGGAGATCAGAAGGAATGAAGTAATTTTTACACCGTTTTAGAAAACCAAGACACTTGAATGCTTCTTTCGGTACTTGAAAAACATGCTCATTCCAACGACCATCACATTGAATTCTCATGCCTAGAACATCAAGAGTATCCGATTCCTCAATACCTATACCACCCATATATACAGATGACATTGTTGAATCCATGGCCCTATGGGTCAACATACAACATTGAGTTTTCAGCGCATTAAAATCAACCCTATTCGCTTTACCCCTCTCGGAGATTGTTAACAGGTTTTGATTGAGTGTGTCATTCATTATCTGCCTTCTGCCCCCAACCTCCAAGAGGCTTGGCCTACAATTAAAGGAAAATGAATGACAAATGCTGCTGTCATCTGCGAAAGAGTAAATATAATTAAAAGTTTGACCAAGAAGGTCGTTCAGAAAGATAAGGAAAAGAGAAGGAGAAATAAAGGAACCTTGGGGTACCCCTGAATTCAGCTGAAACTCATTAGATGAGACCCTATCAATAACAACACGTATTGTTCGGTCTCTGAGAAAACTCGATATAAATCGAGAGATGTCATTACCGATCCCAAATGCTATACGCTTTGATATCAGTACACCGTCCCACACACGATCGAATGCCTTGGAAATATCTAGAGCAACTGCTTTACTTTCGCCGAAATTGCGAATGGATCGACTCCAGCGCTCAGAAATTAGAGCTAAAAGGTCTCCCGTGGAACGATTTCTACGGAAGCCATACTGTCGATCATTAAGAAGTGAATTGACCTCTAAGTAATTCAAAAGATGGAAATTGATCATGCTCTCTATCACCTTGGAGAGCGCAGAGCAGATTGGACGGTAATTTTCAGGGTTATTAGCCGCACCCTTTTTAGGGATTGGTTGGACATTAGCAACTTTCCAGCAAGAGGGAAAGACTCCCGCACGGTACGAAAGGCCGAAAAGGTTGCCCATTGGACTGGCTAGCGTCTAAGAGCACTGTTTCAGCACCAGTGCTGGTATTCCATCTGGTCCCGAAGACTAATTAATGTTGAGATCCGAAAGAACCTTTTTAACTGCACGTGTTCGAAAGAATATTTTAGGCATAGTACAAGATAGACTTTCAAGTTCGGGCAGAGGTTGATCGCTATCCGGCAAAAACGAGTTTTTTGCAAAGAGTTCAGCTAAGAGGTTAGCCTTATCAACCGGTTCAGTGAATATTGAGATACCTCTAAAAATAAAGGAACAAAAAGACGTATTTTTAGGCTGTTCGGAGGATGACCCACCAATTCTATTTGTTGGCTAGTAGATTGTACTGCTGTTTGAGCTGATATCGGAGAGCTGCCACTGTCATAGTAGAGAATGATTCTTACTATACGGTTAGTCATCACTGTGATTACAATATTCAGCTTTCCTACAGACTACCGGATGATTCTAGCCTGAGATTCTATCGAGTAGGGAAGCTTTTACAAGCATATAAGGTTCAGGGAAATGTAACACTTTTTGTGCACAGACAAGCGACACTTCTCTACCTTAACTCTCGCATTACATCTTCCCTTCTCGTAAAACAGTGCGAGAAGGAACTGCCGAATTTAAGTTGTCACTCCGTGATTTCTCTAATATGACTCCCCGGGCAGAGGGATTTCTTCGGTAATGAATGGGAAGACGAACAGGCAAGGGTAGGTTCCGCTCTTGTTACTTTCTATGCGGTGGCAGTCACCAACCCAAAGGGTATAATCAAGCTAGGAATATTTGCACATGTTCTATGAGGAACAGATAATACGTGGCGGAATATAGATTTGCGAGGCTGACATGGACCGACTATAATTTAGGACAGATTTAGTCGCCCCTTAGAAGAAGTAGAGGGAATATATCGAGGCATACGTATGTGAACACTGGTCATTGGCTGAACGGTAAATATGAAATAAGACTCGAACTTCAGAAAAACGAGCACTGCCGTTGTTGCGATAAATCTGTAGTATAGGAGACAGTCTGTTGTATCTGGAGACATGTGAAGCCTTAGACAGTATGAAGTATATAATTCTAGGTACATAAATACTAGGCTATCGGACATAGAACCAGGTAATCTTATCATTCTGAATATTCCTTCCAAAACGAAGTCACTTAACCCAAAATGATGCTCACAGGAGTGAGCTAACATTTTTAAAACTGATTTTTGAACCTTTGACTGATAAAAGGTACAGCTTAATGTTTTGAAAAATACACAGATGGCACTACTTTAATGGCCATATGTGTATATAAAGTGTTCCAACTCTCGGTCTCACCCCCTAGAAATATGCGAATCAGAAAAGAAATATAAAGTTTTGGGCCACTCAAAAAACATTTAGTGGTGCCTCAACGCGATTGAATATTTCAAGTGTGTTTATATGGGGAAAATATGACTTTTTTTCAGATTTTACGAAAATTTCGTTCTATAGTTTAATTTTTCCGACAAGTTGTTATATAATTCCGGATCAGTATTAAATTAGTCTTTCAAGAAGCTGTAAGGTTTTAAAATCGAATAAAAGCTCGCCAAGGAATAGCAAAAGCCCCAAACCATTTTTGTGCCAAAAAAAAAACTAAGTCATGAAATTTGATGGCATTTTTTCAACTTTGAGAAATTGATTAAAGCCATAATTTTTTTTTTGGTCTCTATACTTATATGGACTCAGATATGATGCATTGTTTTATTACCACGTTGCTAACCTATTGCGCATTTAAACCGAAAATGGAAAATTTTTTTGATAAAATTTTGAAAATTCCTTTTTCAAGTTTTAAACAATTTTCTTAAACAAAATTTTAAAAAATTGATCTGGCTCTTTAAGGTCTTGTTGTATGAATGCTAGAGATTAATTGTGTGAATTTTTAGGTAAATCCCTATGCCAAAATTTTTTTTGGCAAGGATTTTATTTTTGCGGATTTCGAGAAAAATGTGATTTTTGTAAAATATTCTGTAAAAGTACTCTCTCTAAATATTTTGTATCAAAAATTCATCACTTTTCTACTTTTAAATGTTATATTTTATCCTAATAGCATAGGGTTTCGGAAAAAATAATATGACCCCATCAATCCTTTTGGAATTGTGGTCACATATGACCCCAAGCTAATAAAAGACAATTTATTAAAAAATTCAAATATTTTGTAAGTGCTGTTCAATTTTAGATGAGACGCTTAAAATACAATAACGAAATGTGTATAACTTCGTTCCTAAAATATGGGATAAATCCGAGAACGCTAACCCATTATTTGCCTGGGCCAGCTTTTTATTTTAAGATATTTTTATACCCTATACCACTATGTGGTTTGGGTATAATGACTTTGTGCTGCTGTTTGTAACAACCAAAAAAATTCATCCTAGACCCATCTTTAATTATACCGATCGACTCAGAATCACTTTTTGAGCCGAAATAGCAATGTCCGTCCGTCTGTGTGTCCATGTAAACCTTGTAATCAAACTACAGGTCGCAAATATGAATATATTTTGATGAAATTTGGTATATAAGCTTTTATCGGCCATGGAATGAACGCTATTGAAATTGGTGAGAATAGGTCCATGTCCAGACCTACTCCCCATACAAATGACCCCTATGAAATTGACATAAATTGCCATAAGTTCCAAATTATCATATAGATCTCAGTCAAATTGGGTTTATATGTATTTATTACATCCATTAATCTGTAGTTCAAAAATAATCCCTATAGGAAAATTCTTAATCATAGGCCCCATATAGAGCTGCTTCCCGATCTTCACTTAAATCTATCAAAAAAAAAAAATATTGCACAGATTTTTCTCAAATTTGGTTTGTTTATATTTTTTCAAAGTATAAGTGACTTTACCAAATATGGTCAGGATCGGTCCATTTTTTGACCTAGTCCCCATATAAATATAATATCCGATATGAACTTTTTCATATCTGCATTGAAAAAATTAATAAAAATGCCATTCAAATTTGGTTTATGCTTATTTGCTATATACAATTAGTTGGACCGAAGAGATAGGTCTCTAAACCATGATATAGGGTATCGTATAGTGGGGCTAGACCGACTATAATTTTCTTACTTGTTAAATAAAAATTATCGAAAACGAGTTTTTCTATTAAACTCGATGAAACCACTATTTAGAATTTAAGAAAAATAATTCGGTTAATTTTTATTTATTTAACCCTTCACTGCTCCTCGGATCAAACTAGTCCATTGTGGTATATCTTTGCTGCAATTATCTGCTTATTGCGCGCGAATATAAATTAAAACAACTTTTAACCAATTTTGTTAAAAAATTATTTTATGTATAAAAACTACCAGTATTTTTCCAAAACGGAAGTGATATTGTTGCAGAAGTAAAAGTGGTAAATAATACAGCAGAACGCAGTGTTAAATTGATTGAAGAGTATAATAACATATTAACAAAGAACGAACAATAAAAGCAATACTTATTGCAAGTCGTAAGTGATTACAGAAAACAATTTGAAGCGCACACTAAATCATTCTTAAATACACCAAAATAAAAAGAATTAATTTTATATTTCATATTCTTTTGAATAAATTGTCTTGTATTAGCTTTGGGTCATTGGTGGGTCTTCTTATTTTATTTAGAAAAATATAGACAGTTTTTATACATATATGTATGTAAATATAATTCAAACAAATAAACATTTTGTAATCATTTTGAAATTTTCGTATTTGTGGGTTTTATTCGATATTTTTTAGTTAAGTTTGTTAAATATGAGATAAGGAAAAAAGCCGTTCAAGGAAAAGTTGTTGGTAACTTAAATAGCCACAACTTTTGACTAAACAATTTTTGTGTACAATTAATATTAAATAAGCTATGAGACATAAAAGTCGAACTTAATGTGAAAATAGGCCTTTTGTCAAAGTTTGGTGGGCGTGAGGCGCGCCTTATTCTACACCGATTGATCAGAAATTTTTTTTTTTGGGTTTTTATCAACACCCATCAAATTGTTGGGAGAGGCCGCGAGAAATTCAACTATTATTTTATTACATAAAATAATTTTTTAACAAAATCGGTTAAAAGTTATATATATACTACAATGGATTATTTTGATGCCAGGAGCACTGAAGGGTTAAATAGATAAAAATTAACCGAATTATTTTTCTTAAGTTCTAAATAGTGATTTCATCGAGTTTAACAGAAAAACTCATTTTCGGCCATCTTATATATTAAAAGAATTTATGAATAAACTTTGCATTCAAGATTTTTTTCAATATTTTTCTTCTCTCAAACCTGTATAACTAGAGTTCTAATTAACATAGGCTGAGCTATTAACTGCTTAAATTCGTTGGGTTTGAGGAAAGTTATGCGTGGAGAATCAACTTTACTTTTACTGTACGTGA
This sequence comes from Cordilura impudica, assembly GCA_963682025.1. NCBI lineage: Eukaryota > Metazoa > Arthropoda > Insecta > Diptera > Scathophagidae > Cordilura > Cordilura impudica. The sequence goes on along the minus strand of OY821519.1, from coordinate 30,753,697 downwards.
ACTTCTCTTAGCATATTTTGGCATTACTGTACGTTAACTTCTCTCGGAAACTTTTGGAATTATATTATAAAAATTAGTATAATATAATATAATGCTGCGGAGAAGCAGGGGTCCTCTAGTTTTTATTTAAAAATATCTTAAAATCCAAAGCTGACCCAGGCAAATAATGGGATAACGTTCTCAGGTTTATACCAGATTTTAGGAACGGAAGTTCTACACATTTCGTTATTGTATTTTAAGCGTCTCATTTAAAAATTCAACAGCACTTACAACATATTTGAATTTTTTTAATAAATTGTCTTTTATTAGCTTGGGGTCATATGTGACCCCAATTCCAAAAGGTTTAATGGAGTCATATTATTTTTTTCCGAAAGTTTAGGATATTAAGATCAAATATAACATTTAAAAATAGAAAAGTGATGAATTTTTGATACAAAATATTTAGAAATAATACGTTTACTGAATATTTTACAAAAATCCCATTTTTATCCAAATCCTCAAAAATAAAATCCTTGTCAAAAAAATGCTGGCATAGGGATTAACTTAAAAATTCACACGGTTAATTCGAAACATGCATTTAACAAAACCCTGAAGTGCCAGATCAATGTTTTTAAATTTTGTTTAATTTTTTAAAACTTGAAAAAGGAGTTTTCAAAATTTTATCAAAAAAATTTCCCATTTTCGGTCTTAATGCGCAATAGATTAACAACGTGGTAATAAAACAATACTTCACATCTGAGTCCTTCTAGGTATAGAGACTAAAAAAAATTATGGCTTTAATCAATTTCTCAAAGTTGAAAATAATGCCATCAAATTTCATGACTTAGTTTTTTTTTTGGCACAAAAGTGGTCTGGGGCATTTGCTATTTTTTAGCGAGGTTTTATTCGATTTTGAAGTTTAATAGCTTTTTGAAAGGATAATTTAATACTGATCCCGAATTTTATAACAAATTGTCGGAAAAATTAAACTATAGAACGAAATTTTTGTCAAATCTGAAAAAAAGTCATATTTTCCCCATATAAACACACTTGAAATCGCGTTGAGGCACGACAAAAAATTTTTTGAGTGTCCCAAAACTTTGTATTTCTCAGTTTTTTTACTATTCGCATATTTATAGGGGGTGAGACCGAGAGTTTGAAAACTTTTTTCATTAAGGGCCACCGTAATGTTGAACATACCAGCACCATATGAGGATTGCCAATGTGGCGGCCGGTAAAAACCATATGGCGACCTTCCCTGGAGTATGCACTAAATTTCGGAGAAAGCCCTTGAAAACTACAAATTTTTATAGCAACCAAATATACCAAAAACCAGAAAATTAATTATATAAAAAAGTGGAATCATACGGTGACCTACGCTGGAGTGCAGAGATTGTGCGCACCAAATTTCACAGAAATACGTTGAAAAATAAAGTTTTGTTAGCGAACGAATATACCAAAAAACAGAAAATGAATTGTATACAAAAAGTGGGCGTAAAGGTAGGTATGGCTAGTAAGAGTCATATAGTGACCTTTCCTGGAGTACAGAGATCGGACGTACCAAATTTTAGAGGAATCCGTTGAAAAATAAAAATTTTTATGGCGGTCGAACAAACAAACAAACAGAAAATGAATTTTGTATATATAGAAAAACGAAAAATTGAAAATTAACCGGTTGAAATAATAAATAATAACGAGCAGATTCCAGCCCTCGAAATTCGAGTGCAAATTCTAGGAAATTTTATTTTTTCATTAAATAAAACCCTAAAGGAATGCTAATCAATTATAGCCAATTCACAAAACAACACAATAACAAACTCGTTTTTATTACAAACACATTAACAATTTAAATTTAAATACATACATAGCATTTTATAATTTTATGTATGTGTTAGTAGCAAATTTAAATGCAATTTGCTCAAAATAAAGGAAAAAATTTAAAAATCTGTAAATCTGCAAAACGGCTAAAAAGAAATACCTTTCAAATAATATACGTTTGGTCAAAATCGAGATAAAACGGTAGAACAAAACATCGGTCACAAGAAAACGCCTAGCCTATTAATATTATAGATAATTATTTTTATATTAGCAGAGCTCCTGCAGTTGATTGCTATAAGTGATACATAGATAACGCTTTCTGTTTGCTTTTAAAAAAGTGCCATAAAAAACAAACTTTAATTAATAGATGTTTACACATCTCTCCTGTGATCGGACTACATGATTTTTTTTAATATATTATAGTTACTAAAAAAAAAATTTTGTACTGAATTTAAACATAAATTCTAGTTTTTATATAATGAAATCCCTAAAACCGTGTTAAAAATTATGACCGGGATGAGAAGCACTACTTATGATGTCATGATAAATTTATATTGAAACAACTTCTTAAGACTCAAAATCATCACATACTGTTACTTTGGAAGCAGTGCAAAATTGATTCTTTTAGAATGACTTCACTTTTTTTTTGCTGGCTGAATAATGACCACTTAAAGATTTGGATAGTAATGTTCCAGTTTTGTTTGTACGTACGTCTCTTTTTACAATTTTATGGATTCTTTTAAGCAATAACACCTAAACAATCTAAAACTTATGATTTGTGCTCTCAGTTTTTTGATTTCGTTCAAAACAGCAATTTAAAAAATGTGTGCAAATTTAATATCCTTCATAGTATGTGACCCCACATGTTCCAAACTAACTCAACTTTTTTTTTGTCGTTTCAAACGTGCAGTAATTGAAGATATGCTGATGAGTTGAGTTCATGCCTATTATATGCCTGTGACATTTTCTAATGTAGTTTCCAAACAATAACACCCAGACTTGACACTAAATGCACGCGTGCATAAGTGTCTAAAATTTAAAAAACACTAAGAGAAAATTTTGAATTTTTTTTTTTTAATCCATATGCATAGTAAAACACCAAATACAACAAAAAACAAAGCAAATAAAATAGTCAGTGTGTTGACAAACAAGATGAAAATGTTTGTTTGGTTATGGATTTATATTGTTGTGTACGATTATTATTCCGACAAACGACCTCAAACCTAACTAACTACACAGCCAGAGTAAAAAGAGCCACAGACCGACCGACCGAACAGACGGGGAAAGTTAGAGACGAAGGCTCATACTGAAAGATGGACAGACATTGTTAGCAGTCAGTGTATGTCATTCACATTTACACATAAATGAACATATAAACAAAGCAAATCTCAACGGTAGACTTAAACCAAATCGTTTGACTTTGATTTAAGCCGTTTGTTTTGTTTAGTTTTATGTATAGTGTTGTGTTGTTTTGTGTTGTTTCGTAGTGTGTGTCTTTGTATGTACTCGTAGTACTCGCACTCGTATGTATGTATGTTTGTGCTTACACATGTTTTGGCTCTGGTTGCGACTGACTGACTGTAGGCTACGGATGTGCATTATGAATTTAATACATTCGTACTAAATATTTTAGATGTTTTTTTTTTCTTCTTTTTTTAAGGTCTCTCCACTCACCAAAAATCTTTCATCTCGCTCATTCATACGCAGTGTTTTTAATTTTGCTCCTAAGGTGACACAAAACATGATTTGTTGACATTAACATTAAAGTTTCCTCTTTTCTTCTATCGGAGTCGGAGTATATTTGATACTGTGCATGTGTGTGTTTTAAGTTTAAAGGCCTTAACTAAACAAACAAACACTTAAACATACAAACATCAACTTAAAACAACCAAAAAACCAACAAAAAAAAAACAAAACAAACAAACACACAAAAAAAAATGAAATTGTCAAGTTGACATATAAATCTCGGGATTATGTAGATTTTTTTCCTTTTCATCTTTTGTGTTTGTTTACACAATGATACAACTCATATGTGCAATCTGACAAGTGTGGTGTGTGAATTATCAAAATATATTTTCGTCGTTTCTTTTTTTTATGTTTTTGGGTTTGCAAAATTATGATAAAATTTTTAAATATTGCATCTTCAATATGACGGAAGTTATATGGAAGAATAAGAAGAAGCAGAAGAAGTAGTTTGTATCAAGAACACCAGATGTTCGAAGCGAAAAAGAGTTAAAGCAAATATTGAAATATTCAAATATACAAACAAACAATCAACTATTAATGTTCTAACTTCTGTTGTTTTCATAATTCTTCCTTGATAGTTGCGAAAAGTTATCTACTTGGTTTAGGAAATCTATTTAGACTGGATTAAGGATCTGTTTAGGCTTCATCACGCACAAGAATCTAAAACTAATATTAAACAAACTTATCATTTCGGTACAAACATATTTAAAACTAATAAAAAAAGATGTTCAAAAACTAATTTCTGCTTTTTACTTGTTTTTAGAAAATATAATTCTGTGACAACAAAAGTTGTCGCTGTCGTTGTCGCCGTCACCACCGTCAGCCAACAGTAAAATTTTTGCATTTAATTTTTGTCTTTCAAACGCAAAACAACAGAAAACGTAACTGGGACTTGTTAAAACTGTTGCAAACGAATGAGATACAAAAATATGTTCTTAAAAATTATATTCTACATCAAATATTGGCATAAGACTTAATATTTCAAATAAAATGTTTAACAAATATTGCTTTACTAACAAGATAAATGTTTTGCTAGAGAATGAGATGCATTTTATAGGAATGAAAGAGATGTCGGCAAATATTTATTTTTTACCATTTTGTGGTGGAGAAAAAGTATGAGCTCTTCTCAAATTGTATTTTTTTTTTCGTGAACAATTAATAATTATACTAGTTGCAAAGATTTTGTAACACTAGCAACGACCTGGCCAGAGCCTACGGTCAAGCTCAACGAGTAGCTCGAGTAGTAAAAATTAACATTTTTCATGTTTGAAAGCATGTAAAAAACTAAATGTAAGTATTTAGTATAGCAAATGTATACTTTTTAGAATCGCACATATACCAAAAATATCATCCTTAAATTTCACTTATATCGGAGTGCCCTACTGGCGTGGGCAAACTACTACTCGAAAAAGCTCGACGACTTTCCATACAAATGTATGAAAATATTCACTTCATAAATGTTTGACTTCATAAAAAAAAAAAATTCCAAAAATACATGGTATGATTTTACATATTTCGAAGTCAGTTATATTGATAGATTGGTCTCTTGAAATCAGAGTTCAGAAAAAAACACACACTGAATAAAAAACTCGTACATATATGTAAACAAACATAACTTAGACCAACACACACATATTTTTATTTTCATATCAATTATGTTTGTTTTTAAATTTTCTTCGGTGCCCAACACAATCATGACTGTTTTCGTTTCAATATTTCGTTATTTACACGAACATTTTTGTATCACGTACTTTTTGTTTCAATCACACATAAACCACACATTTTTGAGTGTTGCTTTATTTGAAGTTCATGTTCTGGTACGTGTACTGGAGAAAAAAAACAGAACATGTACAATAAACAGGTTCGAGTTCAGTTATATTTTAAGTCGTGTTGTGGCTCGTGTACTAAGAAAAAACAGAACATGTACAAAAAACAGGTTCGAGTTCAGTTATATTTTAAGTCGTGTTTAAAATATAACTGACCTCGAACCTGTTTATTGTACATGTTTTAAGTCGTGTTTAAAATATAACTGAACTCGAACCTGTTTATTGTACATGTTCTGTTTTTTTTTTCAGTACACGTACCAGAACATGAACTTCAAATAAAGCAACACTCAAAAATGTGTGGTTTATGTCTGATTGAAACAAAAAGTACGTGATACAAAAATGTTCGTGTAAATAACGAAATATTAAAACGAACACAGTCATGATTGTGTTGGGCACCGTAGAAAATTTAGAAACGCACATAATTGATATGAAAATAAAGATATGTGTTAGCTGCTTTTGAACAGAACATTGTGTGTTTCATGTGTGTATTTTCTGAACCTTGCTTGAAATATTGAAGCATTCTGATAAAAACTATGGAGTGGGCTAACTACTACTCGAAAAAGATCATCCACGTTCCACTCAAATGTATGAAAATATTATCCTCGTATATGTTTGATGCCTATTTACAAAAAAATTTTCAAGAACATTTAGAAAAAGCTCTTAGTATTTTAATATCAATATATATGTAGAGAATACGTTTTAAAAATGTTAAAGCATTTCGACGCAATGTTGGCGTGTGGGACCAACAACACGGAAATTTTGCAAAAAGTGTAAAAATATTAATTTTTTTTTAATTTTTCACTGTTTGTAATTGAATATTTTCATAGATTAATCATAAAAATTGTAACCCATTCCGAAAAAATTTTGCCGTCGGTATAGCACTACTCGACTGATATTGACCACTTTCTATCTATACAAATGTGTGAAAATATGCTCTTATTTGAAGTTTGATGATATTTTCCAGAAAATTTTCCACAATGACTGTACAAAAAATTATATTCTTTAGAGATGTGTATATAAAGAGAACACTTCCTTCAAGTTTCAAAGCATTCCACCTAAAATTGAAGTTTGGAGGAACTACTACTCGACAAAAAACAAAAAAAAAAATTTTTTTCCAAAAAAAAAATTTTTTTTCACTGCCCGTAATTGACCTTATTCACAGATGACTCATATAAAAAATTAAGTCATTCCGAATAAAATTGTTGTCACTTCATGCAAGATTGACATCGATTTACAAAAAATATTTAAGGCACACGTGGTACAATTTTATGCTTTTTAAAGTTAGAGATATGAGTAAAGTGCGTACACCAAATTTCAGAGTAATCTGGCCATAATTGTGGCTCGGACGAACTGCTACTCGAAAAAGATCAGACTCTTCCCATACAAAAGAGTGAAAATATGCTTTTATTTCATGTTTGAGATAATTTTACAGAAAATTTTTCATAATGACTTCGACAAATGTTATATTTTTTAGAGTTGAAAATATAAGGAGACTATTTATTAAAATTTTTAATTGAATATTTTTTCAAAAATACTTCAAATGATATACTATAGCAGGTATATTTGGGTGACAGACAGAATTTTTTTTTGAAATTTCAAGACGTGCGGGCCGGATTATTGTGACATTGATCTAAAACTTTAGTGAGCAAAATTTGAGCCAAATCGGACAATGCTTTCTGGACGCGCATTGAGTTCAAAGTTGCATTTATATGTAAAAAATATCAACAAAAAAAATAATTTTTCACCAAAATTTTTATAATAATAATTGCGTCTCAATTAAATTAATTAAAAGACCATAATCTATAGTAAATTATCTTTCTAATAAAACAACAAAACTGCCAAGTTATATCAAGTTCCCCAAACAATAAATGCGCCGAAGACCACTTGATTAAGAAAATCGAGCTCACATTTTTAAAGACATTGAAATAATTTACAACAACAACATTTTTGCGTACAGAAAAAAATTCCTACTTTTTCTAATGAAAAAAATATTTGAATATCAATTTTTAAAATATTTCATAGAGTTTTATATATTTTCTTTAGAAAAGTATATTCTCGAAATTTATTAAAGAAAACATGCTTCGATTTTATAAACATTCTGTGCTCGTCTTAAACGGAAAATAATCTCAAAATGCCCGGAATTTCTTTTCAAACAAAGAAATTAGAATTTTCATACAAAAAAAAAATTCAAAATAAAAAATAAACAAAACTAGACCGACTATACGATACCCTATACCATGCGTTTAGAAACCCTATCTCTTAGGCCCAACTAACTGGACATAGAAAATAAGCAAAAACCAAATTTGAGTGGGGTTTTTATTAATTTTTTTGGCTTCAGATATGAAAAAGTTCATATCGGATGCTATATCTATATGGGGACTAGGTCCAAAAATGGACCGATCCTGATCATGTTTGGTAAAGTCTCTTGTATTTTGCAAAAATATATACAAACAAAATTTGAGAAGAATCAGTGCAATATTTTTGTTTTTTAATAGATTTAAGTGAAGATCGGGAAGCAGCTCTATATGGGGCCAAAGGGATCATTTTTGGACTACTCATTAATAGATGTAATGAACGTATACAAACCCAATTTGAGTAAGATCTATATGACAATTTGGATCTTATGGCAATTTATGTCGATTTCATAGGGGTCATTTGTATGGGGGCTAGGTCTGAAGATGGACCGATTCTCACCAATTTCAATAGCGTTCATCCCATGGCCGATAAAAGCTTATATACCAAATTTCGTCAAAATATATTCATATTTGCGACCTGCAGTTTGATTACAAGGTTTACATGGACACACAGACGGACGGACGGACGGACGGACGGACATTGTTAAATCAACTCAAAAAGTGATTCTGATCCGATCGGTATAATTAAAGATGGGTCTAGGTCAAATATTTTAGGTTGTTACAAACAGCAGCACAAAGTCATTATACCCAAACCACATAGTGGTATAGGGTATACTAATTGTGGAAAAGAAATTTCTAATTTTCCCAATTTTTCATAAAACTTGATAATATTTCTATGAAAAGTCGCTCTGGAAATATAAAAAAAAAAAATAGTTTAAATAGGTATTAGATAATTTTTCTTTCAGAGAAAAGCAGTCTTAAAATTTCAGAAATTTTGTTAGGAGAAAAATGGTAACCTATTTTAATAATATTTATTTATATTGAAGAAAATATTTGACTTTGCCAAGAGAAAAATAATTTTATATTTAAACAATTCTGTACATGAATTATCTCTAAATTTAATTTTTCTATAACAAAAAATTATTTTTGAAATGATATGAGGAAAAAGTCTTGAAATCTAATCATGTTTCCACACGTTGTTGTGAGAAAAATAATATCAAGCTTTCATAATTTTTCCATCTGAATTTCCCCGTATAAACAATAATGTAAAAATTGAAAAAATCGTCTTAAAAAAGTTGTTCTAAATTATTTAAATTTTGTTACCAAAAATATATTCTTGATATTAAAATATTTAAAAAAATGTATAATTTTTCTTTAAAACAAAATTTGAAAATTGTTCTATACACAAAAACAATATCGGGGAGCTTATAGCCGCATCGAGTAACATCAATCGAGAAATTTCGATAACGACTGCGACGACTAGACCCCTGAAATTTCATATTAAAAAACAATTTATTTCTGTATAGAAATTATTTCTAATTTTCCAATTTTTTCTAACGAAAAGTATTTATTTATTTATTTATTTACAATATTTTAATTATAATTAAAATTATAACTAAGAAATAAAACACTAGCAGCTGAGGCTATCGGTTTTAACGAAAAGTAATCTCGAAATGTTGCGAAGAAGAAAGACTTTTTTGAATTTTAGTCTTCAATATTTTTCATGAAATGTGATAAATTTTATTTAGAAAAATGTATTCCCGGAATATATTAAAGAAAAAAGTTTAAAATTTTATAATAACACAAAATTTAAGCTTTTTAGTGTTGACTGGAACTTTATTGCAATTTTTTTTACTGACCGATGATTTCAAATCTACACTTGGTTTCTTCTATCAGCTCGACTTTTCACGATACACCGTTATGTCCAAAATTAAGGCACTTCCACTACATATATGCATTGGAATAACTTGAAAACTGTTCATCATATTCAGTTTAAAAAAATCCAAAGCTCGTCAACAATATTATCTTTAAGCCGTGCTTACATTGGTTTTAAATTTGCCCAGCAGTTTCAGAGATATCGTGGAAATTAAAAAAAAGAACAATTTTCAAAAAAATAAAAATGTTTGTTCTTTAAAAATTTATAAAAAAATAAAAATGCGACATAGATCACAGGTTTGGTCTAAAAGCATTTAGTTAAACATATTTCAAATAAAATGAGCTTTATTTCAGTGAAATCGGTGCACAAATTTTGATTTTGTTCACAATTTACTGAGAAAACTCAATTGATAAAAATGGCGATTTCTGTACAAAAATTATATTTATTTAATATGTGTGTGTTTGCTATTGTTCAATTTATGTAATAAGTTTTAGTTGATAAAGAACTGAATGTTGTTTTTAAGGTTATTTGGGACGCTTAATCCAAATCTGCACTTGGTTTTTTTCTATCAGCTCGACTTTTCGCGATATAACGTTATGTCCAAAATTAAGGCACTTCCGCTACGTATATTGGAATAACTTGAGGACGGTTCACCATTTTTTGGTGATTTCCCAATTGTTTTTTTAAAGATGTACTTGTTACTTTTGAAAAACAAAAACGTTCAAGACTCTCTTATGTTTCTTAGAATTAAAACAAATTAAGTAAAAAATAAATCGTTATTTCATTTTTATGTATGTGGTAGCAAACTAATAACGCTTATATATGTACGTGGATTGATGTTCTTATGATACCTAGTCAATTCACAGTCAATTAAAGGGAAAAAAGGCAAGTGCACTTTTTTATTAATGTGTGCTTTTCCGGTGGCTACCTGTAACGGATGATTTTTTTACAGAAATTCCACCCACATTTAAGAGTGCTCCTTATATGGAAATTAGAAACGAAATTTTACGAACCTGCTTTTAGAAGGTTGAAACAGGGTACATATGCCCATTAACAGATGCGTCCATTCATAAATACCTGTCAGTAAAATTGTGGATTGAATTTTTTCCAGGTATTTCAGTAAAATAGTACGATGTATATATAAGAGTTCATTCACCCACTTTTTCTCATTCAACAGGTTTTTAAAAGTGAATAACGAAAAAAATAAAAGTGCAAATCCACAAAAAAATAAAAATCATTTTATTTATTGAAAACTGTGTTAGTTTGATATATACGTCAAAATTGTCCAATAATGGCTACGTCAAGAAACACGTGTGGCGGATACATGATTAAAAAATATAGAAAAAGTGTGTCAGAGTTCATTAAACAAGTGTATTTAGACTACTTTGGATTTAACATGGAAACCCCTGACAAGTACTGGATCCCTAATAGTGTATGTAACAACTCTGTAGAGTATTTAAAGTTATGGGCAAACAAGAAACGGACCCATTTCAAGTATCAAGCACCAATGACCTGGCGGGATCCTTCGTATCATGATGATGATTGTTATTTTTGCGCTGTCAACATAGCAGGCATTAACAAAACAAACCGGTCTAACTGGAATTATCCTGACGTTTTGTCTATTATCCGACCAGTCCTGTACTCTAGTGATGATTCAGAACCACAACAATCTACATCTACACAAAATTTTCACGACTTACGACAAAATTCTTCTTCACTAGGTAATGAAAGTAGATCAGATAACTTCCATTTATAATTCTTCTGAACGCGAGCAATTCAATCAGGAGGAGCTTAGTGATTTAGTGAAAGACCTTGGACTCTCTAAAAAAGTATCTGAAATTCTAACTTCTCTGTTAACCCAAGAAACAATTCATACTACCGTAACAGAGAGAAAATCTTACTTCCATTCTTTTCCGCAGACGATGAGTTTGTTTAATTTTCAGATTTTCCTGGTTTAGTAACAGCGATGGGATTAGAGAAATGATCCAAGCTTCTTCTAAATGCAGCCTAAAATGTGCACTTCTGCATAACGTTAATAAATTGGGTTCATTGCCGATTGCACATTCAACCAAAGTTAAGGAAGAATATTCCGCTATTGCCTCCGTTATAGATAAAATAAAGTACAACGAACACATGTGTGGATCTGAAAATTGTGAATGTTTTATTTGTTTATGGGATAGCAGAACCAGATCTGAACACTGTAGTATAAAAGACTGGCCTTCGAGGGAAGCTATTGTTCCAGGAAACCAGAATATAGTTAATCAACCGTATAATACTGCCACCTCTCTATACCAAGCTAGGGCTTATGAAACAATTTGTCAAAGCTCTCAACAAGGACGGTGATTGTTTAAGATATATCAGTAGAAAGTTCCAAAATTTAAGTTGGGAGAAACTGAAAGCTGGCATTTTTGATCACCCTTAAATCAAAAGGTTAATCAATGATGAAAACTTTGGTAGTTTCATGACAGATATTAAAAGAAATGCTTTGGATAGTGCATAATTTCCTGGGAAATAAAAAGGCTGAGCACTACTCGGACCACGTGGATAAGATATTGTCACATTTCCAGCAGCTTGGTTATAATATGAGCATTAAGGTTCACTACCTACACAGTCATTTGGATTATTTCCCTGAAAATCTAGGAGACTTCAGTAAAGAACAAGGTGAACGTGTCCATCAAGATATTCGTACTATAGAGGAGCGGTACCAGGGTCAGTGGGATACCCATATGATGGCGGACTATTGCTGGAGCATAAAAAATAAACCCTCTAATCAAGATAATTTAAGAAAATCTTATAAAAGAAAATTTTTCGACGATTTTTCATATATCTTTAAAATTCTCTCGTATTGATAAATTGAAAAGTAAAGCTGATAGGAGAAATCTGACTTAATATCTATCAGTGACCTTAAAACAATTATGTACTATAATATACTTATTAAATAAATAGAACAGCAGCACACACACGCATGTTGAAAAATTTTATTTTTGTATGGAAATCGCGATTTTTATCAATTCAGTTTTCAAGTTAATTGTGAACAAAATCAGAAGTTTTGCAACTGTTTCAATGAAATTTCATTGGAAATATGTTCATCTAAATGTCTTTAGACCAAAACTGTGATTTTTGTCGCAGTTTAATTTTTTTATGAATTTTTAAAAAACAAAAATAATTTTTTTTTTTAAATCGTTATTTTTTTCAAAACTTCAACGATATGTCTGAAACTACCGGGAAAATTTAAAACCAATATAAGCACGCCTTAATGACAATATTGTTTGCGGATTTTTGATTTTTGTTTTTTTTAACTGAATATGGTGAACCGTTTTCAAGTTATTCCCATATATGTAGTGTAAGTGCCTTAGTTTTGGACATAACGGTATATCGCGAAAAGTCGAGGTGATAGAAAAAAACCAGGTATAGATTTGGATTCAGTGTCCCAAATGACCTTAAAAACAATAGTCAGTTCTTAATTAATTAAATAAAATGGTAGCTATGCTGTAAAATATAATTTCAAGCCAGGAAACGAGAACTACTGCGCCTTGCAAAAAACCAACCTCTTGTTAGAAACAAATTTATTTCTACTATTCTTATTTTCGTAAGAGTTTAGTTTTTTCGTGTAAAAGATTTTTATATTTATATTGTCCTGGCTGGAGCAAATATCAATAGGAAATAAGTGCTGGCGAAAAAGTTATGAATTATTTTTGAAAAATAAAATTTGTGCTCTACAAATAATTGATTTAATTGAAAATGTGGCTTTAAAAAAGTCAAGTGGTTGTGTTCTCCGTTAATTCCATCCATCCTATTTTGGGCGTCGACATAATGATATTACGTAAGTATATACAGTAGTAATCTTCGAATATTTACTGCAAATAAGAACTAACTCTAACGTTACTACGTCTTTAAAAGTTTTCCATACCCTTGTATTGAGATACATTAGTAATGTGACATTTTAATTATTGTCGAGCTTAATTTTTAATTTTAATTTTTAAGGTCGAAATAAGGTTAGTTTTCAAGTCACTAGAGTAATACTCGGGCGCCTAATTTAATATTTAAGTATTAGAGGATTCATGCTTTTAAACTGCATAAATTTGCTTCGCTATGTTAAACTAACTTCTTTCAAAAATTTTAGTTTATTAAAGTTCAGACCTTTTTTTCTGATTTATAAAAATTGATGTCGTAGTGAACTTCATACCAATTAAAATTTATTTATTCTAATGAGTTTTATTTTTTACTCTACACCTGATGTACAATATCTATGAAATTCTATTAGTGAACAAAATTAATTAAGCAATGAAATATAAAGACTCATTCTACTTCTTGCTTTATGATTAGTTACATTACATAAAGTGTTTCAAATGAAAGCAGTTATACACTAAATTTGGAGCTTTTCACAAGTGAAAGTACCTTCACTTTTAGACTGTTATTCTGGTAGTGGCATTAAAAATTTCGTTATGCTAAGAAAAACCTCAAACACAAAATTTAGTAAGTAAATTAAATTAAATTATTTATTAACATAATATTTACATGCGCGCTAATTTAACAATTTCGGTAAAGAGTTATGGATTTTTATGCTTCCCTACTTAAATATTACAACGATATGTTTGGCTTTAAATAATATTAAAAAGTACGGAGAAAATTTTCAAAAAAAACCTTCAGAAAATTTCGAAATTTAAGATAAGATAAAAAAGTTAAGTTAAGAGTAAAATTACGATGAGTCAAGCTGCTTTAAAATGTTGAAAAAAATATTTAAAAAAATATAAATAGTATAGGTCGTCATTGGATCGTTCTTTATCGACATAAATATTTAAGATTTATATGACATCTGTAGTACATTGCATGTTGTTAATAAAATGGCCCACGGCATTATTTGGTGGAATTATTGTTTGGTTGGAAATGTCAATAGAAATCTTGACATAGAAAAACACTTGAAGAAATTTGTTTTCAAGTGACTCTCCAGTTAAGCGGTGGTTTATTTTTAAACTTTAAGAGGAATATTGAAATTATTGTTGTTTGCCCATAAGATATCCGTGTTGGTAATGATGAAACTAAAATAATGTTTAAGCAACCACAAAAAAAAAATAATAGAAAGAAAGCTACAAAAATGAGCAGATGTAAGGAGAGATATTTAAAAATATATTTAAGAGTTTCGAAATATAAAGATAAAATATAACATTAAAATTTAAATAATTTGTTAGTAGCACTTATTTTACTTGTTCTAATAATATATAAGATTTTTTCCTCTTTATTTTAGTTAAAGAAAAATGTCCACCTTCTCTCATTAGAGCCAGCTTATTTACTTTTTTTTTTTTTTTTAATTTCTATTAAGCAGGTCATAGAATTAAATAACTTTTTTTCCCCCCCAACTCTAACCAACCAACCCACCTAATTGATCAAATCTCAATTGCACTTAATCTTAATTTGAAAAGCAGTAATTCTTGAGCCAATTTTTTAAGATTGTTTCCATGTTATAGTACGTACACAAACAACATACACGCTGGAATAAAAAATGAAAAAAAGAGCCAGAAAAAACTCTTTTTAATTTATCTTAATCTTATAAGAAATCCGTTAAAAATCGTATAAATCATAAACATATAACAAATTCTGATTAGGAAGGTGTGTCATTAACTGGAGAGCCGAACAACAACAAGTATGGATGGAAAAATACACAATAAAATGTAACAGATTATTTTTAGTTGAAATAATAAATTTTCTTTGTTTTGTTAGGACTGGCTGCTACGACTAAATTCAGCCTGCTACTCTACTTGTTTTAATAGTTAAAGGCTGTATTATTCTCAACTCATTGGGATTAATTGGAATTAATTGGAAAATTGGCCAGAACTTGAAAATTAAGTTGAAAAAAGCCGGTTTTTTTATAATATGGCCAGAACAGCATAAAGGAGTGAGAAAATCAACAAAATACTTGAAATAAAATGATATAAAACGTATGAAAGAGAGACAGAGAGAGGGAGTGCGAGAGTTATAAAACAACTATGAGTGAAAGAGCTTAAAATTGAAAGAGAGGTGAGCGTTAAAGAGAAAGAGTATTAACAAAATTAAGTGTTTATTTGTTATCAAGGGAATGATATTGATATGATAAAAGTATTAAGGAATAAAAGGAATGAAATTCAAAATTAAATAAATCAAATTGTTTGAAGAAATCTCAAATAGGGATGAAGTAAAACAATGCAATGTGTCTTAAGGCATCATTTTTTATAATCAACAGTCGATTATGTTTTAAATACAGAAAATTGTGATATATCGGCGTCTGGTTTTTTTTCTTCACAATTTTGGTGGTATTGGCCGTCTGTCTTGACAAATCTGTAATCTTAGGGACTACAAAAAAGCAACCTTTTATTTCCCTGCTCAGATTTGTAGTGAAAAATAAAATTAATTAATTTATTGATCTGTATAATTTCGGATTTAACAAAATCTGTAAAAAAAAAAAAAAAACGTTGAAAATATCTTTTGATATTCGTTAGAAAATGACCAAATTTTACTCTTCAAAAAAAAGTAAACAGCAAAAAAAGGCAACAGATCCTTATAACAACAATTAACTTTTTACATTTTTTAATATTTGTTTTATTTGAATTTGACCTTAAGCACCACATATAATCTTTTAGGCATCGACTTGACAAGTTTTTTTGTTATATCGGGAGAGATTTTGTTCCACTCTTCCTTTAGAGACTTCTTTAAGTTTGCCTTGCTTGAAATATTCCTTTGCTTGATTTGCCTGTCAAGGTGGTCCCACAAATCGTCGATCGGGTTAAGGTCCAGGGACTGTGGCAGATGATCAAATGCCTTAGGAGTCTGGTACAGTAGTCATTCTTTCACAATTTTAGATCGTTATCCTAGTAGAAGATCCAGTTCCCAGCCAAGCCTAAATTCTCGACGCTAGAGCTATTATTGTCCTTCAAAATGACTAAGTAAATCATTTTGTGCATAGTGGAGTCAATCAAATCATACCAACACCTGTTGCCGCCATATAGCCCCACCCCATAACTGAACCTACACCGTGTTTGGCAGTGTTGGTAGCACACTTTTCTTTTTTAGGTTTCACTCTAACCACGCCATATTTTTGGGGCCATTTCGCACCGAAAGTTTCGGCGCTTTCCCTAAAATACAGAGCGTAATTTCTGCACTTTTTATGGAAATTCATTAGCTTGTGCTGATTTTCCTTGGATATGTATGGTTTCTTGTGAAGCGATCTCGTTACTATTTTTCCTGATGTCTGCGTTATGTTTTCTGACGATCTAACTGCACTTTAGGCTGGATATGTCTTTACTTCTCAACTACAGCTCTAACTTATCTACTACTAAGCCTCTTTGGGCGTTCAGAACTGGGTAAATCTTCAACCTGATAGTGTTCGACGTATTAGTCAACTATGTGTTATACCCTATACCACTATGTGGTTTGGGTATAATGACTTTGTGCTGCTGTTTGTAACTACCAAAAACATTTGACCTAGACCCATCTTTCAGAATCACTTTCTGAGTTGATTAAGCGATTTCCGTCCGTCCGTCTGTGTGTTCATGTAAACCTTGTAATCAAACTACAGGTCGCAAATATGAATATATTTCGATGAAATTTGGTACATAAGCTTTTATCAGCCATAGAATGAACGCTAATGAAATTGGAGCAATTCGGTTCATGTTCAGACCTAGTCCCATACAAATGACCTCTATGAAATCGACGTAAATTGCCATAAGGTCCAAATTATCATATAGATCTCAGTCAACTTGGGTTTGTATGTGTTTATTATATCCATTAATCAGTAGTCCAAAAATAATCCCTATAGGAAAATTCTAATTCATAGGCTCCATGTAAAGCTGTTTCCCGATCATCACTTAAATCTATCAAAAAACAAAAATATTGCACAGATTTTTCTCAAATGTGGTTTGTATATATTTTTTCCAAATATAAGTGACTTTGCCAAATATGGTCAGGATTGCTCCATTTTTCGACCTAGTCCCCATATAAATATAGCATCCGATATGAACTTTTTCATATCTGCAGCCAAAAAAATTAATAACAATGCAACTCAAATTTGGTTTATGCTTATTTTCTATATTCAATTAGTTGACCAAAGAGATATGGTCTCGTATAGGGTATCGAAGACTCGATCTAGACCGACTATAATTTTCTTACTTGTTTTTAGTTTAGATTATTAACGGCTTCTTAATGTAGCAGTTTTGGAAATTTTTAAACTCTCTTGCTAGTAAATTATATTTTCTACGACTCGTTTAATGGGGCCTGAGCAGCCTAAATTCAAATTCAAATTCAAATTTTTGATAATTTGAATTAATTCATAGAATATTAATATTAATGGATTAATTCATAGAATATTTCTTTAGCTTCAATAAAATCATGTATTGTTCTGGTTTTTAGCTCTTCACAAAACTTTTTTCTTTTTTCTTAATTATGATAACTAGTTACTAACTGAGTCCAACCCTCGAAATTCGAGTGAAAATTTAGGAAATTTTATTTTTTCATTAAATTTTTTTTTTCAATATATTTTTAATTTATATATATATATATATATATAGTATATATAAAATTTATGAATATTTATATAAAATTCATTAAATTGTGAATTTTTTACTAAAATTCATTAAATTTCACTATAAATGTTTGTTGAACAAACAGATGTATATAAATGGATTTGTTAATAAATAATTTTATAAGAGCCTAAAGGTATGCTAATCAATTTTAGCCAATTCATAATTCAATTCACAAATTAATAAACGCACCCACATACAGCATTGACAGTTTTTTTTTTTTTTTGAAGCATAAACATGTGCTTTATGTATGTGTTAGTAGCAACTTTAAATGTACCCAATTGGCCACGTCTTCGAGCCATCCCTAATAATGGGTGCATGACAATATAAAGTATTTGAAGACAAATGTAGGACAGCCGGAACAAATCGTCAAAGACTTTTTCGAACAAATGTCGCGAAAATCGTGGACGACTGAAAGAGAGACCAAGTCGCTCAGTTTGTCGCTCACGCAAAAAAAAAAATGAAAAGTTCTGCTATATATTCACTGACGACTTTATAGAAGATTAATTTCACCATATTACCGTCAGCGACTATTTAGGCGTCAATATCGTTCACCTTGTCATTAACGATTACATAGGCGACAATGTCCACAGCTTTGTCGGTAATGATTGTGTGGATGACAATATCGTTCACTTTGTCGTCAACGATTATATGAATGACAATGTTGTAAATATTGTTATCAATAATATTAAATATAATATAATAATATTAAAAAATGTATACAAAAACATAGACTTAAACATTTTTATTAATTAATAATAAATTTTCAAAAATAAATTATATCAGTACTGTCAAAATACATATAAGTATATTTTATTTTTTAACGGTTTTCCTTGTCATGTTTTCTTGACTTCTTTTTATTGTAGGTAT
This sequence comes from Cordilura impudica, assembly GCA_963682025.1. Taxonomy (NCBI): domain Eukaryota; kingdom Metazoa; phylum Arthropoda; class Insecta; order Diptera; family Scathophagidae; genus Cordilura; species Cordilura impudica. The sequence goes on along the minus strand of OY821519.1, from coordinate 30,734,898 downwards.
TTTTGATTCGACGAAAGATAACCCTGAGTTCTCTTATGAAGTTTTCATGTGTATGTCTCTCCTTCTTTGTAGATTCTATATAAAATATATCTTAAAGAAGTTTTTTTATTGTTAAGTATAATGTCATTAAAAAAACGCTGTAATTTGTTCACGTCTTGAAAAATATTTACCAATAAAACCTTAAATAAAATTCCGTATTTCTTAAATGACCTTTTATCTTTGCTGCCACCATAGTTATATAAAACTATTTATTATTAAATTATATGACAACTTTCAGGTCTTTGTGGCTTATCCTGTCGTTAGCGAAGATTTTTTACACATCATAATGATTTTCATAATTTTTTTGTTTTGTCTTGCAGCCGTTATTAAGTCCCGTTATTTTACTTTTTTCTACACTCAAAGCTTATATACGACCAACTTAAAGACAACGTCGCTCATAATGTCACTAACGGAGTATGACTGACGATAATTTCCTCACAATGTCGCTCATCTTGACGTCAACAGACTCATACAAGTTATTTATCATCCAGCTGGTTGTTAACTAAATTTTTTATTAAATATCTGCACGAACAACTCAAAGACATTGTCGCTTATTTTGTCCTTAACAAAGCTCGACGGACGACATACAAAAGACGTTGTCGCTCATATTGTCGTCAACGGAACTTAATACACGACAATATAGATATTTGTCGGTGAATTTGTCCTCAAAGGGCTGTGATACACGACCATCTGAGTAATTTGTCTCCCAGCTTAACGCTAACGACAATATCCATTATATCGGCGTTACAGAAAACTTCATCGACAAATGTCGTGCGTGACAAATTTTAAAATTTCTTGAATGAATCGTTAAAGACAATGTCGTCTACGAAGATTTTGCCAACTGGGTATTTTACTCTAAAAAAATTTATCAGATGATGCATATCTGTAAATATGGTGGCCATCTGCATATAAATACCTTTCAAGTGGTATATTTTTTTGTAAAATTCGGTTGGTAACTCAAAGTGTAGAAGAGGTCACAAGAAATCGACTTGCCTATTAATATTATAAAACATTGAAAAATACAATAACGGTTAAGATTTTGTACATTCTTTTCATACCGTCATTTATTTATATAGTTTTAATCAACTCTGGTACTGAAATTTAAAAGTTTCCATTGTCTTGGCATCACAAAAATACTATTTTTTCATTGTAGTTTTTTGTAACAAACTTGTTATCTCTCGAAAAAAAAACATAATTTTAGGACTTACTTTCATTTCTGCGACAATATACTGGCAAAATATTTCTCTGGTCTCATTTGACTTCCACCCATTGTAAGTTCTGTAACTGGAGAAGCCAACCATCCAAACTGTAACCAACAGAGTAAATTTGAAGTGCGTTATTTAGAAAATAGATACTTATGTTTTAAGTCAGTTTTTATTATTAATGCATCGCTTTTTAAAAGAAATTAAAGTATTGGAACTAATAAAACCAAAAAAGCTTTTTAAATGATGTTGAATGATCTTTTACAAACTTTAGCAGTATCAGCAGGATCTCTAATTATTTTTATTTATTTTTTTATTTATTTATTTGATAATTTCCTGTACAATAGATTAAATCTTATAATTACAGAACAGAACCATTGTTGTTAGATGTGCAAGTTTAACAAAATTTTAATACTTAAAACTAATAATAATATTTTAACTTTTCACAATTTATCACAAAAATTCAAATAAAAATAGTTTAAAAGTGTTTGCGTTGCTGTTAAGTTGCTGGTTTTGTGGAATAAAATTCCAAAGACGTATAGCACAAGTATAAAATTGCCATTCTGACACAAGATATTTATGCCTAGGGAGAATGATCTTCTTTCAAACTCTTTGTGATCTTGCGAAACGAATTTTTGCGTAAAGATATGGTGGATTTTGAGTATAAATTATTTTTTGAAAAAATATTAGTACTCGAATCTTAAGCAAGTTTTCAAAAGATACGCTGTAAAGGCTTTTTGTAAAAGATGATATATGTTCAAACTTCCTGATACCAAAGACACATCTAACGATATTGTCATATAGCAGATTCATCTTGCGTTTGCTACTGGCATCACAATTTGCGAAGAGCTCATATCCATACATCAGACCAGGAATAACATATGCTTTTGCAAACAAAATCCGAATTCCGAAGGGTGTAAAATACTGCGTTGACCAGAGAGACCTAAGTGTAATGTACGTTTTTCGAACCAGTGAGTTAATGTGACTTGTCCAGGTAAGATGATTGTTGAAGATAATTCCGAGATTTTTCAATGGTGCACGATCTCTATTCTTTCGTTATCAATTTTTACAAAATCATTGAAAGTAGTTTTTTCTTATGAATTACTACACATTTAGATTTTTTGGATTTAAACAAAGTCCCATATATAAGTTTTTCTAAGATCATCGTTGAGCTTAATCAAATTCGCATCAATTGGTTGCTACTCAGATATAATTGTACATCATCCGCATACAAATGCGTTTTACTATGGGAAAGTTATTTTGGCAAATCATTCACATATAATGAGAAAAGTAATGGTCCCAGAATCGACCCATGTGGAACTCCCCTAGTAAGGGTTAATGGATTAGATCAAGTATCATTAGAAAATACGGATTGTGTTCATTTCGCTAGATATGAAAATAAAAGCCGCTTTGAAGTTGATGAAAATTTAAAGAAATATTGCACAAAGTGTAGTGGTCTACTGTGTCAAACGTCTTAAATTGATTAAGTCGCATCAAAAAAATTTATTTTTGCATCATCTACTTCAACGTCAACCAAAGCAGCAGAGCGAAATCCTGATTGTTTTTCAGTCATTAAACATTTGTCCTTAATATATTTACACATTTGAGAATGTAGAATCTTTTCCAGTACTTTTAAAAGAAAGCAAAGAATTGGAATTGGTATAATTTTAGCGTGCTTCCATACTGACGGGAAAATGCTTGACGTAATAATATTATTAAATAAATGAGTAATATATGGTAGAAGTAATGACAAAAGTATATTTATAAATTTCGGGTGCATGTTATCATGTCCAACTGCATTAGATTTAATTTTCGCAATAATTGAAGGAACCTCACACTGCAGAGACGCATCGCAATCATCATTATTTATATTGTATATTATATAATTATATATGAAACTTTAATATCCTTGACCTGATGATCATTAGGGGCGCTCTTTATCTTCAACTCTTGCTCATTGAAACATTTTTTGTGCCACAGCCTGCTATCGAAGGCCTTTCGTAATATTCTTAACGTTTCTGCAGCAGAAATTTTATTCAAAATAAAATTTTATGTTAAAGCGTCAAATTCACTTTTAATGGTTTCCAAAAATGACACAGTTGCTAAAGTTAATTTCCGGAATGGCCTTCCAAGCGCCTGGCGATTTTGTTTATCTCCCTAATTGCTTCAAAACTGTATGAATGGAGTGAGTGTATGAGTGGAGTGATATAGTTTATTGAACAGCCAGAATTTATACGGTGCTGAACAAGGCGAATAGGACGGTTGCGGAATGATATGAGTCGAATTTTTTCCGACATGTTCTTGAAGAACCAATGCAGTGCGAAACTTTAAATTATCGTGAAACAAGGACCAAAAGTGATTCACTATTGAACTAAAAAATTTATTGACATGAAATATGGAGCAACCGTCAAAATGAATACAGTGAAAGCTCCCATAACGGACAGCTCCCATAACGGGACATCTCCAATAACCGGACAAATTTCGTCGACCCAAGCTTATCATATTTTTTTCTATACAAAATGCATTCCCATAACCGGACGCGGACACTTCATTTTAAACAAATCTGTTCAAAATATCTATCATAACCGGTAGTTCCTCTTTTTACAACTCTAATTCATATTTGTGTTGATGCCAACCAATTTTGTGATTCCCCTGGTAACGAAATTGTAAATACGCATACACCTATTCATGCCATATGTGTAGAGGATGGCATTGATATTGCTGATTAGTTGAAAAGTTGTTTGCTTAGCTCGTGTTTATTTTTATGCTTCAAAGCCATAAAAAAAGGCACCGAAAAAACACATGTTATCTATTAAAGAAGAAATTTTAAATATTAATGAGTTTGAAAAAGAGAAGTTGTCAGTGCGCGAAATTGCGAAGAGGTGAAGTTTCTTGTTCTTTAAGGAACGCAATTTTTTATAATAATTTTTATTTTTGAAGGTTCATTATTGGCATAGGACAGGCTGCAGAAATTAATAAAAATAATGAAGCCATTCGTTCCAAATGGGAGTCTGGGGTAAATGTTCATCAGAAGAGGATATTTGTTACAGCAGGTAGCTCTGAAATAAATGTGCTTTGATTGGTTCGCTAAGTCTAGATGTCAAAATATTCCAATTTTTGGTCCGATTGTTAAGGCAAAGGCACGTAAAATAGCAGTGTAATTGGGTGTATCTATTTTTTCTGCGTCAGATGGATGGTTCCAAAAATGGCGCAAAAGGAATAATGTTGCTTTTAAGTGTATAACTGGTGAAGCTGCAGATGTAAATCCGATGGATGGCCAGCAGTTCAAGGCCAAGCTGCCATCTTTGATGTGCTCTTCTTTCGCGCATTACCTAACAAAACTCTGGCTCTAAAATCAGAAAAATGCATTGGTGGGAAATTGTCGAAGGAGAGACTCACAGTTTTGTTTTGTGTAAACATGGCTGGAAATAAAGAGCTACTGTTGGTCATGGGTAAAGCAGCCCACCCTCGAGCCTTCAAACATATTCTTATTAAAGAACTACCAGTGGATTGGAAATCCAACAAAAAAGCATGGATGACTCGAGACATCATGACTGAATGGCTGCTGCAGGTCAACACGAAAATGAGATCCCAGAAACGTAAAATTTTCTTGTTCCTAGATAATGCGGCATCTCATCAAAGGGAATTAAATTTAACAAACATAAAAATAGTTTTTGATTTGTAAACATCTATACGCGCATGGGGGTAAATTTCTATTTCACAATACAATCACAAAAACAGCGTAACTCATATCGGTGTGAGCTGAAGCAGATAACGCTGTGTGACTTATGATTGTATTGGTGAAAAAGTTATGATATAACATTGTTTTTTTATGCCACTTTTTTAAAAGCGTCATCTATGTATCACTTATATACGTTTATATTGGGACATTTTTAACGTTTACAGCAAAGGGTTGTTGAATTAGCTGAAACAGTTTTTGCTATAAGTGATACATAGATGACGCTTTCTGTTTGATTTTAAAAAAATGACATAAAAAATCTTAAATTACTAGATGTTTACACATCTTCCCTGTGATCGGACTCGCATGATTTTTTTGCCTGCGACTGCAACTGCAATTTGCCAAACTTGACCAAGGCATAATACAAAATTTTTAGGTTAACTATGGGGGCTTAATATTAAAGTGCTTATTACCAAAATTAGATACAGCATGTTCAGCATCAGATCTGGCAAAATATATTAATGTCCTTGAAGCTTAATACTTCATCAAAGCATCTTGGGACAAAATTGAAGCTACAACCAGCAAAAACTGCTTTCGCAAAGCTGGATTTTCAGAAGTAAATTATATTCTTCCGGATTTCGATGCCGAGGATGATATACCACTGGCAACGTATGCAAACTTACAAAGAGTATTCCCTCAATCGAATGGCCTTGACGAATATTTAAAAGTCAATGAAAGTGTCTACACTGAAGGTGACTGCATTGAAATACTGAATTCTAGCGATAATGTCGAGATAATTGAGTCTGAAGGTGAGGATGATGTAGAAATAGCTGATTCAATAACTTCGTATGATGATGCATTGAATCAAATTGCCCGTTTGAAGTATTTTGCAAGTGATAACTTTGTAGCATTCCAACACATTAAAAACATAGAAGGTCACTTTGAAACCCAACAGCTCAAGTTGAGCCAATTCAAGTTGAAGCAATCTGCTATAAATAAATTTTTTCAACCGCGGTAGAGTGGCCGGTAATATTTTAATAAAATGTATTATAATAAAATAAAATATTTGAAATTAAAAAAATGTGTACCTCTCTGATAACACTGTAAGTAAAATTTGAACTTTTGAAATGACACGCAAAAACACCGAGACATTCAAACTAATTTTTGGGTCATAGAATCCAGTAGTATACTCCGTTTTAAAAAGTTAGCTCAAAATAACGAGATATTTCGATTTTAAATTTGTAGTAGATTTAAGGTGATTTTTGATTTTATTTGAGGGAAAAACCTGCAAAGGCTCTTTTAAATGAATTTATATATTTTTTTTCGACAAAATGTAACCGTTGAAATAATAGACATTTATTTGGAAGCAGAATTAGTTTCTCTTACAATTTGGGGCCATAACAATTATAATAATTTTGGGATTCGGGATTTTGGGATTGGCATCCCTATTACAAACAGATGCTACGACATATATATCAAAGATCAGTGCTTTTTAACATCGCTTTAACTTGAAATTTTGTGTGACAACTTGGAAATAAACTCATTTGATAAGAGAAATCTTTCTAAGATATATGTATAAGCGTTTTATTGAACATTTTGAAAAAATATAAAAATGAGTGACGAAAAATGCAGATCACATTGAGAAAAATTAAATATGTTTTGTTTTGTGTGTGGAAAATTTACACCGAAAAAACATGGACGACATTTTGTTGAAGATGCCCTCAAAGCTTACAATCAGTATTTTTTGGTTACCCCCGCTGAAGAAATGCGAAATGTTGATCATGCACCTGGATTTACGTGCATCACATGTTTTAGTGCATTAAACAAATGGTGGAAATTACGGCGATATTCAATGCCATTTGGACTTCCAATGATATGGACCGATCCAGGGGAACATGTTCCTGAAAATTGCTACGCGTGCAAGAACGATGTGTATGGTCTCAATCGAAATAGTAAGTTCACTTTGATAGACTATATATCGAATACACAATAATTTATTCTTATAGAACGATCCGTTTTTTAAACAAAGGTGTGCCAAGTGCTCGCGTACCAGTTCCACACAGTGAGGAATTGCCTGTCCCAGTACATTCATCGACATACCAATATGATACTGCGTCCTATGAAGTACAATTACAAACTTCAGCAACATCATTACATCATGCTGATTCTGATTTCCTTCAGCCAATTACGCAATATCCATCATTAATTTCGCAGGAATATTTAGATAGAATCGTTCGAATTCTGAAGCTATCTCAAAATAATGCAATGACTTTGGCTTCGGAACTAAGAAGCGTCAACGTGCTGGCACCAGGTGTAAAAGTTACATCTTACAAATACCGGCCAGAACCATATATGCCTTATTTAATGCTTTCCGAGGACGCAGCTTATGCATATTATCAAGATATTCCCGATTTAATGAATGAAATGGGAATCTCCAACTATAATCCATCTTTATGGCGTCTTTTCATAGACGTGCAAAATGCAACCAGTACGAAAAGCGAGATTGGCCAAAACGCGATTCGCAAGTTGTTGGCGAATTTAATGTAATTCGTCCACCATTGATCCCGCTTCAGAAAATAATGCTTCCGGATCTTCATATAAAGCTAGAATTTTTTAAAGCGTTTGGTTCGCGTTAACGAAAATGCATTACCATACTTGAAAAACAACGCTTTTCAAAATTATCAATAGAAAAATTAAAAGAGGGTAATTTTATGTAACTAAAATTGTGTGACTGCAATATATTTTATATCAATTTTTTTTAACAGGTGTAGTTAACGGTCCAGATATACGGAAACTTTTAAGGGATACGAATTTTTCTAAAATGTTAGATGAAACTGAACTAAACGCATGGAACTCAATTCGTGCGGTAACTGAAAACGTTCTTTGTAAAGATCGCTCACCAGAGTACCGTGATTATATTCGACAAACTTGGCGTAAATATGTCGTTGAAAATTCATGTGTTACATGCACATTTCGATTTTTAGAACTGTCAACAGACGAAACTGGCGAAATATTTTATCAAACTATAATGGCATTCGAAGACCGTTTCGCTGGAAAAAGAATAGACTCAATGCTTGCTGATTTCTACTGGTCGATTGCAAACAAAGAGCAAAAGTTGAATAAATCCAAAAAAATTTATAAAATCATCAAAATAAGAGCACATATAGTTCCATGTCCGCTTGAAAAAGGACGTCCATTATATCTAGATATAAATTTTGACAAATAAATAATAAACAAATTAATTTTAAACAAGTTTTTAAAGTTTTTTCATTCAAATAAAATAAAAACTCACCTTAAATTTAACTTTTCAACACGGAGTACACAACTGGATTCTGCGATCCAAAATTAGGTTGACGTATCTCGGCGTTTTGGTGTGTCATTTTCACCTACTTACAGTGTAAGCGGACATCTCTCATAACCGGACAAAAGTAGTGCGACGGTGAGTGTCCGGTTAAGGGCAGCTTTCACTGTACTACCAACCCGAAAAAAAATATTTCTTAAAATCTATAAACCGGCGAATTTTATTTTGAAGCATATAACTTTATCTAAATCTATATTATATATGCAACAATAAGTTGTTTTACTTTTCATTCGAGCAAACCATTAATTACTTGTTCAACTTTTTAATGTGTTACACCATTAATTTGGATTAAATTTGAATTCATGGCATATTAGACATATTGCAAAATATAGTCTTAATCACAGTAGAGACGTTTAAATTTTCCTACACTTTGAAGCCAATTCTGATAACAGAAAAATACTGTGACAGGTTTGTTTCACATCCATTAAGTTATAAAATTATGGAGAAATATAATTATCTGTTTGGAATTGGAGAAATATAACCATCTGTTTGGAATTTGGAACCTGAATCGAACCAGGGTCCTTTTAAAGGAAGTTTTCACATACAAATTTTAGCTGAAACATAAACAGTACATTATATTATTATGGACTATCAATTTTGACTGATCCGTGGCAACACAAAAAAAACATTAAACATTTGAAAAAGTAATAATAACAACATTCCTATACTATTTCAAATTTATGGTATGAGTTGTGTTTCAATTCCATTTCATAACTTTCTAGGAAGAAGATTGAGCAGCCTGCCTACGACAATCCAACTTGTCTATGGTAAGTTTGACCCAAGAAATGCATTTGTGAAGCCAAGCAAATACAATAACTGCGTCGTTCACACTCTCAACATGGGAAATGAAATTCTAACCATAGAATAATTCTGGTTGGTAACATGATTTGGATAAAACAAAAACAAACAAAACTCACAATAAAAAAAAAACATAAACAAGAAACATTTGAAATATGAATCAAATATGCCTGCAACTTTGCATAAAACCACCAGAAGATACAAATAAACAAAAACAATAACAAAACAAATGTTGGTTGTTTATGTTTTCGAACGGTTGGTTGGCTGGCTACCTTCGCAACTCAATTCATCGGCTGGTTGGATGGAGCTCTCTTCGGTATTGTCTAGCTAAATATAAAAGTCTTGTAGATGGTTTTGGTTTGTTGCCTGGTGTTTGTTGGGCTCTTGGATTTTGTGTGGCTGTGTGCCTGTGTGTGTGTGTGGGCTTGTGTATTTTTGTTGGATTGAGTTGAATGGTTATATGAAATATCCATTGACTTTAGTTGAACTTCAGCGCTTTCTGTCGATCGAGCCGCGGAAGTGCTAAATGTGAAATAAATTCGCAACGCAAAATTCACGGTTTGAAGCTAAATTTTCGTACAAAATTTTACGTAAATTTTTTTTAATTTAAAAAAATAATAATAAATATTTTTATTTGAAAAGAAAATTTATTTTAAATAAAATATTTATAAAGAAATTTAGAAAAAAATATACATATAAAAAAATTTCCACAAAAAAGTGCCTAAATCTTTTAAAAAATATAATTCTCGATATTTATGAATAAAAAAAAAAATCCACAAACGCCTTATGAACAACATTTAGTTTGCTAAGCTCAACTTTAAAGTTTAACTCAAAAGAGTTAAAAAATTTTTATAAGTTAAAACAAAACCTTTCATATTTAGAGATCGAATTTAAAATTATAGATTATTTTGGCGGCAAATCTGAAAAAAATCTTATTAGAAATTTCAAAAAAAAAAAAATTAAAAATCGGAAAAATACCAGCCTTGCGGTATTACAAAAAAAAAAAATACGTTTTATAAAAATCTTCACCTTTTAAAGCATATTGTTTAATTTGCATAATTTTGCCTTTGCTATTGTTGCATTTTCAATAAGTGTCTCCGCGCATTCCCGTTACCGTACAGTGTCGTGCAAAAAATCGTTACGTTTTGTAAACCAAAAAAAAAAAATTCTATTCTGTTGCTTTTCGTCGAGTATCTTAAACGGATGTTTTTACATCATTAATATAAACAAAAAACCAAAAGTGTGTATCGTCTCATTTTTTATCCTCGTTGCTTTTTTGCTGTATCTGCAACTTTTTTGTGGCATCTAGTTTATACTTATATATCCGGTGGTGGTAACATTTTCTACGTTGGAATAAGGCGAAAAAATAAACAGATTTCTCAAGTGCTGTTTTTTCTTGTTTGTTTGTTTGTTTTGAACTATTTGCCGGTAAGTGTAATTCTATATTATCTTTTGATAAACAGATTATTGAATTTGCAAGTATTTAACATGTTTGTGCAGAGTAGTAGAGGGTACTTGGCTTAAGAGATGTATGTTAGATAGTGTGATAGAAAAATTTTAATCGATAATTTACAACAAAATAACTACATATAGAAAAAGTTAGTCTCTAAAAAAAAAATAAATTTGATCTGTATTTTAAAGAAAAACAAGTATGAGTGTTAAATTCGGCTGTGCCGAATCTTTGATACCCTCCATCTCGGTTTGAGTCTTGATAATAAATTTAAATGAAAAAGTAAACAATTTGTTAAACTTAATACCAAATTATTTCAGCAAATTTTTTGGGTTGGTTTTCGTCTTTTCTATTATTTCGGATTTATTTCGGTGTTTGCTTTTTGGTCATCGTGGTTGCTGATCGGAATGCATTTAGGTTATATACCTATATGCATGCGTTTCCGGTTATATGACATCACTTCTCGTTTAATTTAGTTTTTGCTAATTAAATAGCTCGCCCTAACCTCCATTGCAAAGGTAATGGTTGTGTAGGGTGGCTACATGCATTAAATCGTTCTAATTGGAGATAGCTGTATAGTTTCTTTTAACTGGCCAAATATTTCTTCATTGCGGCCATATAGGTAGGATGGAGTAACAAAATAATAACCAAAAAAAACTCAATTTTTTTTATTAAAATATTGCCATATTTGGAAAACATAGAGAATAAATTTATAATAATAAATATTCAAATTAGGGATGCCAAACGCAAAAAGCCAAATGTCCCAAACATTTTAAATAAAATAATTTGTTCTCTTTATTTTCTGAAAAACTTCAAATTTTCATCCAAAAAAAACTGTGAAAATTTATATATAAAAAATAACATTCTCATCAAATTGCGTTTATTTATGTAACAGTTTTTATGTTCGCAATTCTTAAATATCATTTGACGTTTTCTAAAATTCATTGAATTTAAATTAATGTTTTCTGTAGTGTGATTCTGTAAATTTCAACGATCCGACAATCGCAAAATATATCGACAGCTATTGTTGTTTGCACTAAGAATTAAGTGATTCACTAAGTACATACATCTTAATGACAGTCGACAAATCTATTTTTCTATTTATTTAAATTGTAAAGGAGTGGCATCTCTGTCAAAATAAGCGAAAACACAAAGAAGAATAGAAAAAAACAAATTACTTCATGTTTGACAGGATGATTTTATGTTTATGTTTAATATCTTTATTGTTTTACTAATATTTCTGTGTATTTATTTGAAAATGAAATAATGAATTGAATATGCTATTTAATTTTTTTATTTATATAAAAAAGTATATTAATAGAAGCAAAATATTTTCACTATTTTATGATTTTTATTTATGTATGACGACATTTCAACCTAAAAATTTAAGTTTTTATCGATTGAATAAAAAACACAAAAATGGTTGTCGTTTAGATAACAACAACAGCTGACTTTAACAATAGCGAACGAATATCGTTTAAAAATTTTACTGATAATTTTGCAATTTTATTTTTTTAACGATTCGACTATCGTTAAAAGAAGTTACTGAAGAGCTATTAATTTCTCCTGAATGTCAATATTTTTTTAAATGTAAAAATTTTTTAAATGGAATTTCAATTTGTGTTTAACGAATAAAATTTATATATTAAAGATGCAATTGATGTCTTCTAAATTTAAAATTATAATTTCCGACGTTTTGATATGATTTTCTGAAATTCAATTAATTGTAATTTATAATTGGAAATTTTTAATTCCAGTTTTTAGAATTGATATTTTCTTAAATTTGAATGGAAAATTTAAAAAATGCAATTTTGTATTTATGTGTATAATAATGCTTTAGTAATTATAAACAATTTTTAAAAATTAGATGTAATCGCAATCAGATATTTTGTAGGTAAAGCAGAATAATAATTCTATACAACTATGTAGAACTGTTTTGAAAGCAAAAAACTCATTGATGAACTCGGTAACTCTATTTTGTAAAGACAAAAAAAAGTTAATATGCCAAACTTATGTTCATATTTGTAAAAGAATAATGAAAATACGTATGAAATAAAAGACCAGCCCGTGTATACTCTTAACATTGTTCTGTATAATATCTATTTGAAAATATTGACATTCATGTTAAAATAGAAATAACTATTGCAAAGCAATAAGAACAAAAATTGTGGCGCCATCTACTGTGGCATAGTCACGCTGAGCAAAATGAAGTGATACTCTGTTTGTTAATACAAAAGAAATGTATTTTCCCTAAAACAAAACACATATTGGAGAATTTTATATAAATAAAATAATATACCGATTTATTGCTAACATGCGGTTGTTATGAATACACATGTATAGAATATATCGCACCTGTACCTCTAAAGTGAGTCAACTCAAAATTTACAAATTTTCAGTAGAGGAAAAAAACGGTTTTTTTTTAATATTTACCTACTATAAAATTTAAAAACAGTTGTTTCATTGTAAAGAATTGCGAAAATAAAGAATCGATTAGCAAAAATAACAATTCTTTTGGGTGGAACCCAAAATATGTCTTTTTAGTGGATTCTAAAGAAGCTACTCTTATAACACAAAGAGGGTTATAACTGTATTTTTTTGTTTTTTGCGAAGGACTAGAAAAATGGATGTAAGATTTTTACAGTGGATAGATATGATCACTATGTATCGTTTTCTTGCTAAAAGTGAAAATTGAAATATTTTGAGTTAGAGGTATATGTATATTATTTTATTTAATATATGTATGTACATAAGTATGTACATTATATGGAGGGAAAAAAAGTGTTCAATCTCTCGGTCTCACCCCCTAGATATATGGGAATAGCAAAAAAACTGAGATATACAAAGTTTTAGGCCAATCAAAGAACATTTAGTCGTGCCTCAACGCGATTGAAAATTTCAAGTGTGTTTATATGGGGAAAATATGACTTTTTTTTTCAGATTTTACGAAAATTTCGTTCTATAGTTTACTTTTTCCGACAAGTTGTTATATAATTCGGGATCAGTTTTAAATTATCAAAGATCTATAAAACTTCAAAATCGAGTAAACCCTCGCCAAGAAATAGCAAATGCCCCAGACCACTTTTGTGCTAAACAAACTAGCTCTTGAAATTTGATGCCATTGTTTTCAACTTTGAGAAATTGATTAAAGTCATAATTTCTTTTTGGTCTCTATACGTATAAGTTCTCAGATATGAAGTATTATTTTATTACCACGTTGTTAACCTATTGCGTATTGAGACCGAAAATGGGAAATTTTTTTGATAAAATGTTGAAAACTCCTTTTTCAAGTTTTAAAACATTTTCTTAAACAAAATTCAAAAAACTGGATCTAGAACTTTATGGTTTTGTTAAATACATGTTACAAATTAACTGTGCGAATTTTTAAGTAAATCCCTATGCCAAGATTTTTTTGACAAAGATTTTATTTTTGCGGATTTCGAGAAAAATCGGATTTTAGTAAAATATTCTGTAAATGTACTCTTTCTAAATACTGTGTATCAAAAATTCATCACTTTTCTACTTATAAATCTTATTGTTTATCTTAATAGTCTAGGGTTTGGAAAAAAATAATATGACCCAATTAACCCTTTTGTAATTGGGGTCACATATGACCCCAAGCTAATAAAAGACATTTTACTCAAAAAATTCAAATAAATTGTAAGTGCTGTTGATGCCTAAAATACAATAGCCAAATGTGAAGAACTTCCGCTCCTAAAATTTGGGATAAATCCGAGAACGCTGACCCATTATTTGCCAAGGCCAGCTTTGGATTTGAAGATATTTTTAAATAAAAATTACCGAAAACGAGTTTTTCTGTTAAACTCAATGAAACCACTATTTAGAATTTAAGAAAAATAACTCGGTTAATTTTTATTTATTTAACCCTTCAGTGCTCCTGGGATCAAAATAATCCATTGTGATATATCTTTGGTGCAATTATCTGCTTATTGCTCGCGAATATAAATTAAAACAATTTTTAACCAATTTTGTTATAAAAAAGTAAAGTAATAGTTGAATTTCTTGTTAAAAAACGCCAAAAAAAATTTTCAGGTCAATCGGTGAAGATTAAGGCGTGCCTCACGCCCACCAAAGTTTGACAAAAGGAATATTTTCACATTAAGTCCGAATTTATGTCTCATAGCTTATTAAATATTAATTGTACACAAAAATTGTTTAGTCAAAAATTGTTGCAATTAAAGTTACCAACAACTTTTATTTGTTTGAATTATTACATAATTCTTTTCAAATTAATACATAAAATTTTGTTTGGTAACTTTACATTGTTTTTTTTTTATTAACAACAGCTAGTTTAACATTATTTACTTTAGATGTTGGTGGATTTTTACTCCCTTTATATTAACTCGTAGTGTCTGCTTGTCGAAAAAATTGTGGATCGATTTTAACCCCTTTCCCGTGACCCAATCGATCTGAAACTTTGCAAGCAGGCTCGTGGTAATGACAGAAATGATCTAACAAATTTTTTAAGTGATGCCAAAACAATGGAAACTTTTAAATTTTTCTACCAGAGTTGATAAAAAAAAATGTACCAAGTGTTAGTTTTTATTATATTATTACCACAACGACCACAAAAACAACAAGTCCAGTTATGACAACAATACAACATTTAGAAAAACAACAAGAACAATATAGAAACATCATATTTTTAATTTTTTTTTTTACTTTTTCAGAGATTTCCCTGGACCTGTTCCACTGATTTTAATGATTTTTGAAATAGAAATCTTCCCATGAATTTGTTGAATCATTCTAACTAAAAATGATCACCCTAGCTATCCTATTGAGGGCGTGATCGTGACAAGAACAACATAGAAAATTATATTTTTTCAAAACTTTTTTTAGTTCTTTATTCAAATCTCGGGCCCTAATTCACCGATTTGGACGATTTCAAGTAGCAAACTTCTCAGGATGTTAATGAATCATTTTTTATATCAACGAGCACCCCAGCTGCCCGATTGATGCCGTCATCGTGATTTCCACAGACGGACAGACGGACATCGCTATATCAACTCCGGTTGTTATAAGGATCACAAATATATATATTTTATGGGGTCCAATTTTTTTTTCTAATTATTACAAACGGAATGACAAACTTTTATATACCCTCTGCACACTGGAGTGGAGGGTATAAAAATATATATTTTTGTATCTTTTAAGAATTTACAATTTAAAATTTTTTAATTTAAAGCTTTTGAAATATTTCAACAAATATTTTCATTTTTTTTTCTCTTCTTTAAATCTGTGGTCACAAGCTATAAACGCCTAAGTCGACTTAACCTTCATAGGGCCTTCGGGTCAAATTTGACCCATTTGGGAAGAAAATTTGAATTTTTTCTATGTGTAGAGGGATTAGATTTTAGATAGTTGATGACTTTTATTTAATTTTAAATGTTAATAACTGCTTTTGGTTTTTTTAAAAAAATATTGGCAAAAAAAAAAAATTTATACAGTTTATAGCACTTAAGATCTTCGGGTCAAATTTGACCCGAAACAAAATCGTTGAGTTTTTGTTACGCACAGTTTTGTTATAATAATTTTTTTGTCAAAAGGAATGTCAAGTTTGTTTTACATAAAA
The DNA here is from genome assembly GCA_963682025.1 of Cordilura impudica. Classification (NCBI taxonomy): domain Eukaryota; kingdom Metazoa; phylum Arthropoda; class Insecta; order Diptera; family Scathophagidae; genus Cordilura; species Cordilura impudica. The sequence continues at coordinate 30,718,776 of OY821519.1, read as the reverse complement.
TGTGTATTTGTTGTAAAAAGTGCTGATAATTGTTTCTTTTTGTAGGCATCCAGACAATAATCATGACAATAAACGTTTCTAAAATTATGTGTTCTAAAATTAAAAAAAAAAATAATAATAATAAAAGAATAGCAAATCAATATTATGAAGATTTCCATGTTTTACATTTCTATATAATATTCAAGACATTAACCGAGATAATTCAAAAAGTGTACATGCATTAGTGAAAAAGTGTGAACGAGTCTTTATTGTCGATACAGCATTATCTAATTCATACGTTTTCAGAGCTTTGGCAGCACTTAAACTAAATGTGTATATATCTGTCTCCTTTCTTCTCTCTACTCTTGCTGAACATTATTGGTATGAAAAATGGGAATCCCCATGTAAAAAGCAAAGCTTATTTTCTTATTGCAAAATTGTCTTCAGCCACATAACAAACACGGAACTAATCAAAAGTATCAACGTTATAGAGTGTCCAGTCTGTATTGCTTGTCGGAAAATGAATACTAGTGAGACAGAAAATATGCTAAATGCATTATCGGACGAGGAGGAGATTTGTTCAGAATATGAAGATATGTATTTAACTTGGAATGTTCTGAGATATCTAACAGTTCTAGTGGAGATGAAATTGATGTAGCGGAAACTGCAGTAATGATGTCAAAAATTGGTGGATCAAGGAAGATTCCGGAGCGAGAACATTATTAGCATGACACCAAGCTTGACCCGCTACTCTTGTTCGAGAATCAAAAAGGGAGAAATTTCCGCCGCCTGTGATGAACATTATTTTGAAATATACTAATAATGAAGGTAAACGTGTATTTTGTATTGATTGGACTGAAGTTGAGGACACCGAAATGTTCACATTTATTGGTACACTTTTGTTAGCTGGAGTGTGTAGATCAAATAATGAAAGTAAGGAAAATTTATGTGACTCTGAGAAAGGAAGATAGACCATTTTTAAAGCAATCATGACATTGAAAAGATTCAAAAGTCTTGCTAGAGTGATAAGATTTGATAATAAGGATACTCGCAGTGAATGTCCAATTTTAGATAAGTTTGCACCGATACGTGAGTTATGGAATATTACAATCCATCTCTAGACGTAACAGTAAATAAGCAATTAGTCGCATTCAGAGGAAGGTGTCCATTCCGGCAGTATATACCATCAAAACCGGCTAAGTATGGTATAAAATTTTGGATACTCTGCGATTCGAGTACCAGTTGCGTTTGGAATGTACAACCGTATACAGGCAAATAAGTTGGAGGTATGCCCAAAAGAAATCAGAGGTATACGAGGAGTTATCGCATATGACCTAAAAGGTCATAATGTAACTGCAGACAACTTTTTGTTTCTTATCAATTGACTATAATAAATGTAAAGGAGGAGTTTATACTCTGGAGAAGGTTGTTTCATGTTACACTTGCAAAGGGAAGACTAATAGATGGCCTCAAGTTGTATTTAGAAATATTTTAGATATAACAGCTTATAATGCTTTTATATTATTCAAATCGGCTAATAATGGTTGGAATGAGAACTGTTTTGTCAAACGTCGGCATTTTTTGGAGAATTTAGAATCGAAGCTTTTCACGCCCTATACAAAGCAGCGAAAATCGTTGCCATTACATTTACATAAAAAGTTATTTTTCTCAAAAGCATGTTCTACTAAAATCGCTTTATCAGCCCTGTTCTTGAAACGTTGTTATTTGAATAAGAGTGAATTTAAAATCACATGAAATTGAAATTTTGGGTTTCTTGAAACCACATTTTATTTAATGGAAACTTATGTTTGAGTTAAGAACATATGTTATGTAGAAACCGTGGTGCCATATGGTTCTTTATTCAGTTTCACAAAAAACTTTTAAGTATTTTGTGCATGTTTTTTCTTAAGTTTATAGAAAAAGTATAAAGAAAAATATTTTCTTTTATAATAACAACTTATTTGTTAATTTAATTGTTTTGTTCTTCAATTTCATTCAATTAAAAATGACTTTTCTATTTTTAAAAAGTTAGGCATCACCAAAAAAATTTCGATATTCAAATAAATTGGATTTGACTGGCATCACTACTGTTTCGAACATATGCAAAAAAATAAAAATATGTGATTTGATGAAAAATTTTTTTTTAATTCCTTTATTTGCAATAATTAGTCATAAAGAATCTATGTTATAATTGAAAAAAATTATAATGGAAAATAGATTGTGTAAATAAAAAGTTTTTATTATAGTTATAGAACAGCATCATCGCAAAAAGTGTGTTTTATTAACATCGACCACTTATTACGAGTTTTTTTTTTTAAATCAGCGCAAAATGTAGACGTTTTTTAAAATCGTTTTTTTCATAAAATTAATATCTAATTTTTTAAAGTAATGACAAGGTTCAATAAAAAACATGTTAGAGTTTAAATAGCAATTAGTTTTTTTTTATCTCTTAAGACCTGCTTAGTAGAAAAAAAGGGCATTTGTTTTGATTTCACAAAACCTTTTCTATGTGAATTAAAACAAGAAAAAATATTCTTATTGAAATTAGAGAACAGCAAGAAACTCGTAGATTTAAGAATTTTTTCTTTTACGAGTTTTTTTTTGTGATAGTGGTTTCAAGAACAGGGGTGTATATTTACGTGAAATCTCCACATCTCTAACACTATTTATTAAAAAGTTATTAATGAAAACATGCTGATCTAAGTCGTACTGAAGCCTCATTACATTTATATAAAAAGTTATTTTTCTCGAAAGCATGATTTTCGACTTAGGCGGTTATTGCTTGTGACCACAGAAATATTGAAAGTGAAATCTTTCTCATAGTTGCAAGAAACTAAAATATCTTGGCTATATCGCAAAACTAAAAATAATGCTTCATTTACACTGTACCAGAACCAAGAACTATAATGTGTATTTGATTTTAGCTTGAAACTTCTGGCAAATATTATTTTTTTGTTCTTGGTTCAAGTGAAAATTCGGAGCGTCAGGTCAGATGTCAAATTTATTCGTTCATACTGTCCTCGACATCATAGTTAAGTGCCCAATGTACGAAATACAAGCTCGTGTACTTGAGTAGCAGTTCGGCAACAACAAAATCACTGTCCGAATTCTTTGAAGTTTTCAGTGCATCTTTTTTGCAATTTTAGAATGTTTACATTTTAACCGTGTGTTTCTTAAATTTTTTTTTTTTTTTTTTTTGTAAAACGATGTCAAACTTGCATTGAGTGTATTTTCCATATTGTCTAAATTCATTAATTTGGACAATAAAAATGTTAATATTAAAACAAAATGAATTTAAAATTGAATTTCAAAAATAATTATTGTATCCTACATTCAGCGATGCCACTTTAACGTATTTCGCGCTATATTTAACGCTTTTCAACTACCCAAAAGACGCATTTTTGGCCATTAACGCCGTTTTTCAAAAAAGCGCTAGATTGGCACTTTTAGCGCCTTTTTAATACAACTGTTCATTATAAAGAAAATCGTATTTACATTTACTAGCAGATTCCAGCCCTCGAAATTCGAGTGCAAATTCTAGAAAATTTTATTTTTTTCATTAAATAAAGACCCTAAAGGCATGCTAATGAATTATAGCCAATTCGCAAATCAACAAAAAAAAAAAACTCATTTTCATTACAAACACATAAACAAATTTAATAAACACACTCAGAGCATTGTATAGTTTTATGTATGTGTTAGTAGCAACTTTAAATGCAATTTATTCAAAATTAAGGAAAAAATTTAAAAATCTATAAATCTGCAAAACGACTAAAAAGAAATACCTTTCAAATAATATACGCTTGGTCAAAATCGGAAAAAAAACAGTAGAACAAAACATCGGTCACAAGAAATCGTCTAGCTTATTAATATTAGAGATTTCCTATTTTTTATTAATTAGTATAGTACGTATGCGTTAATTTTTTTATACCCTATACCAATATGTGGTTTGGGTATAATGACTTTGTGCTGCTGTTTGTAACAACCAAAAATATTTGACCTAGACCCATCTTTAATTATACCGATCGAGTCAGAATCACTTTCTGAGTTGATTTAACAATGTCCGTCCGTCCGTCCGTCCGTCCGTCTAAGAAATTTTATTTTTTTCATTAAATAAAGACCCTAAAGGCATGCTAATGAATTATAGCCAATTCGCAAATCAACAAAAAAAAAAACTCATTTTCATTACAAACACATAGACAAATTTAATAAAACCCACAGAGCATATGTATAATTTTATGTATGTGTTAGTAGCAACTTTAAATGCAATTTACTCAAAATAAAGGAAAAAAATTTCAAAATCTGTAAATCTGCAAAACGGCTAAAAAGAAATACCTTTCAAATAATATACGTTTGGTCAAAATCGGGATAAAACGGTAGAACAAAACATCGGTCACAAGAAATCGCCTAGCCCATTAATATTATAGATTTTTTGTAACTGCTCTTTTGAAGTTTTTCAATGGAAAAAGTCTTAACGATTTTTTTCTTGTGGAAATAATTTGTAAAGGTAAATAAACACTTTATTCTTGGGAATTAAATTAATACGAACTAATTTTAAATGGAACAATATGTATAATAATATAGAAAAGCTTGGGAATCCGACCCGTCTTTAAAAAAGTGGATCGGACCATTAAAAAGAGATGTTACAAAAGCATTGTGTGTTTATTGTATGTGCAACGTTAATGCAAAACGTTCTGATCTAATGCGACACACTCAATTAGCGAAGCACATAAAAACGGTGAAGCCTTTCAATGATATTGATCTTACACAAACTGAAATTTCTTTTACAATAACTGCAACTGAAAAACAAGTAAGAAAATTATAGTCGGTCTAGACCGACTATACGATACCCTATACCATGCGTTTAGAAACCCTATCTCTTAGGCCCAACTAACTGGACATAGAAAATAAGCAAAAACCAAATTTGAGTGGGATTTTTATTAATTTTTTTGGCTGCAGATATTAAAAAGTTCATATCGGATGCTATATCTATATAGGGACTAGGTCCAAAAATGGACCTATCCTGATCATGTTTGGTAAAGTCTCTTGTATTTTGCAAAAATATATACAAACAAAATTTGAGAAGAATCAGTGCAATATTTTTGTTTTTCAATAGATTTAAGTGAAGATCGGGAAGCAGCTCTGTATGGGGTCAAAGGGATCATTTTTGGACTACTCTTTAATGGATGTAATGAACGCATACAAACCCAATTTGAGTAAGATCTATATGACAATTTGGATCTTATGGCAATTTTTAGGTCTGAACATAGACCGATTCTCACCAATTTCAATAGCGTTCATCCCATGGCCGATAAAAGCTTACATACCAAATTTCATCAAAATATATTCATATTTGCCACCTGCAGTTTGATTACAAGCTTTACATGGACACACAGACGAACGGACGGACGGACGGACGGACGGACATTGTTAAATCAACTCAGAAAGTGATTCTGATTCGATCAGTATAATTAAAGATGGGTCTAGGTCAAATATTTTTGGTTGTTACAAACAGCAGCACAAAGTCATTATACCCAAACCACATAGTGGTATAGGGTATAAAAAACAGCCAGGCCACGCTTGCCCTTTACACTGCTATACATAGCCTTTTTTTTTCTGGAGACCATCTTAGTACAGTGTGCTGTACTGTATTTTCAGATAGTACACAAAGTGCACCAACATTATTATCAATGTTTCAGAGCCACAATTCATAGAAAGCCTTGTAGAAGATTTATGTGATTCCGGTTTTATGCCTGGTTTTCAATGTCAATATTTGTCAAATATTGTCAGTTGTATGAAAATGTGTTCTAATCTCTTGTGATTTGCAACCCCTGGCAACATTTGACATAATTAATTAAATTGCCAACATGTTGGTAATTTATTTTTGTTTGACAGCCGGCTTTTTTGTTAATTTATAAGATATAATATAAGTGTAATTAATAGAAAATTACGAGATGTCAGTTGAGGCAGTTTATATGGCATAGTGAAAACCAGGCATTAGTCTTAGTCTAGATGAAGGTAACAGTTTGCATTTTTTTTACATTGATATACTGATTTTTTTATTTTTTAAAGGGACTGATGTTTTAGTGGAAAAGCTCTTAGTTGTAGTTGTACGATACTATAAACAACTCGAAACAAGCTGAATTTATAACGACCTTTTTAGGCCTAATAGATTTAATGGAGGAAAAGCAGACGACATTTTAAATGGTTTGGAGCGACTTAAGAATTTTTATAGTTTGGATTTAAAAAACTTCTAGCTATTGCCACAGATCGGTATAAACAACTACCTCTTTAAAAAAATGAAAGGAAAATATGATTTAAAAAACCTAATCTTAATAAGATGTGTTTACCACTCATTAAAACTGGCAGTTAGTGCGGCCGCTGAGAAAAATTTTTAATCGTATATAAACTTTTTGGTGAAAGAGACAACACAATTGGTTTTCAAAATCGTCTATCAGACAAAAATTTTACAACAAAATTTACAAATTAATAAACAACAATTCTGTTATGCCAAAAAAATTTCCATGGTAGCACTTACCAGATGGCTCTCGATGAACGAGCTATAAAAATAATTTTGGAAATGTGGCAGGAATTAAAAACGCATTTTAATGTGGTAAGTGACAAGTCCTATGAAACGTCGCTTTTGAAGGATATGTACAACGACCCAACAAATTTTGTTTCATATAACGTACTTAGCTACAATTTTGGCTGAAGTCCAACTGGGAAATCTGGTCATTTGGCTATTACAAATGTTAACAAATATAATTATTATACCAACTGATGGATTTGATTATTTAGAAGGTGATATTGATTCTTTACTTAATAAATATTGTTATCTTGGCTGCAGTTTTGAAAAATCCTGCTTTGATAAGAATATTGAAGAAGCTCAAAAGGAATTAATTATGCAAAATCTTATACAGTTCACCAGAGCTCTTATTTTTGAAATAAGAGCAAAAATCCCTTCTATTTTAAAATGTTAAAAAAAAATATCGTTACTTAGTGTCGAAAATATTTTTACAAACAACACCATGTCAATACATTTATAAAAGAATTTATAAATGATAAAAAGGAGATAGAAGAAATAGAAAACTGTCTTAACAAATTGAAGTTTGTTGAATGGAAAAAAAGAGTAAGAACTGATTTATTTTGGATTGAAGTACATAACTTCAAAAGGTCAGCGAATAAAAATCCATTTTTGAAGTTATCAACTTTTGATATTAATATATATTATCATTTCCATATTCAAATGCAAAGGTGGAGAGATCTTTTAGCGTAATGAATTACGCATAGTTGCGTAACTGCGCTTATTGGTGTCACGGAGGAAATACGGAGTAATATTGTTGCTGGTTTTATGTCATTTCTTGTTTTATTAGATCACTCTAAGGCGTTCGATATGGTTGGTCATGGAATTCTTTGTATGAATCTGCAAACTTTGTTTAAATTTTCTTTGTCGTCCATTTGATTAATCGCGTCCTAAATATTGGATCGTAAACAGTGGTCTTTGCAAAAAAAAAAAAAAACAATTAAGAAATTACTAGACCGACTATACGATACCCTATACCATGGTTTAGAGACCCTATCGGTCCAACTAATTCGATGTTGAAAATGAGCATGAACCAAATTTGAGTGGCATTGTTAATTTTTTTGGCTGCAGATATGAAAAAGTTCATATCGAATGTTATTTTTTTTATGGGGACTGGGTCGAAATATGGACCGATCCTGACCATATTTGGTAATGTTACTTATATTTTTAAAAACTAAATGCAAACCAAATTTGAGGCATTTTAAGGCAATTTCTTGTGACCGAAAATTTGTTCCACAATTTTCTCCCGATTTTGACCAAACATATATTATTTGAAAGGTATTTCTTTTGAGCTGTCCACCAGATTTACAGATTTTTAAATTTTCATATTTTGTTGGAGGAAAATGCATTTAAAGTTACTACTAACACGTACATAAAATTATAAAGGGTTTTTCAATAGGAGCGCTACAAAAGTAGAAAGACAGGGACAGCAAACGACGCCATATTTCTTGCCGCTCTTTCGACATTTCTCTTCAGTAAGGTTTGCCATTTCATGATGGAAAGATATACGAGCCAACAACGAGTGGAAATTATTAAAATTTACTACCGAAATTTGGAGTCAGTGGCCTCAACGTTAAGAGTGCTTCGTCCAATTTATGGTCGTCATAACAGTCCTAGCAGATCAACAATTGAACGTCTTGTGGAAAAATTTGAATCCACAGGCACAGTACAAAACGTTCCCGTGCCAGTGAGACAAAGAAGTGCCCGTAGTGTCGAGAATATTGCTGCCGCTGAGGCTTCAGTTGAAGAAAGCCCAAATGTGTCTCTCACACGTCGTTCTCAAGCGTTGGGCATCTCTGTGATGTCGTTGTGGCGAATTTTGCGAAAAGATCTTGGCCTACATCCTTACAAGATCAAATTGACGCAAGAACTGAAGCCGCTTGACCACCAGAAGCGTCGTATGTTCGTGAATTGGGCTGAGCAACAACTTGAAAATGATTCGGATTTTCATCGAAAAATCGTCTTCAGCGATGAGGCTCATTTCTGGCTGAATGGCTTAGTCAATAAACAAAATATGCGTTATTGGTCAGACAGAAATCCACACGTACTCCATGAGTCATCATTGCATCCCGAACAATTTACGGTTTGGTGCGGTTTATGGGCCGGCGGCGTCATTGGGCCACCTTGATCTTCCGTGATGATCAAGACCGGCACGTTACTGCGAATGGAAATCGCTACCGTTCAATGATAACCGAATATTTTTGGCCCCAATTGGATGATATGGACTTGGAGGACATGGGTTCCAATAGGACGGCGCCACAAGCCACACAGCGAATGTCACAATCAATTTATTGGAAACCAAGTTTGGAGAACGTGTTATCTCACGAAATGGTCCAGTCGATTGGCCGCCTCGGTCGTGCGATTTGATGCCGTTGGACTATTTCCTATGGTCTATGCCAACAAGCCAGCGACGATTGATGAACTTCGTACGAATATCGAACGTGAAATTGCAGCAGTATCGGCTGATTTATGCTTGAAAACCGTCAAAAATTGGGTTCAGCGTCTGGACTTCTGCAAGCGTGCCCGTGGTGGCCATGCAAAAGAGATCGATTTCCATACATAATGGCATACGTACTTTCACAGGAATAAAGAATTTCATTGATATCCAAAACCGTTTTTGTTTTATTTAAAAAAACTTTTGTAGCGCTCTTTTTGAAAAAACCTTTACAATGCTATGTGTGTATTTATTAATTTTGTTAATGTGTTTGTGAATTTGTTTTCTTCATTCACAATAATAATTGTGTTGTATTGAAATATAATTTTGGACATAAACCAATAACATTTCGGACATAAACCAATATCGCAATCGATATTTTAAAAGTGTTGAATTGTGAAATGGCTAAAATTGATTAGCATATCTTTACGGTTTTTATTAAATGAAAAAAAAAATTTTAGAATTTGTACTCCAATTTCGAGGGCTGGGATCTGCTAGCTATTTAATATTTTCCAAAATAAAGTACTAATAACTGTTTTACTCTGACACAGTTAACGACGAGGTCTGATCTTTGACCGTTTTCTTTAAATAATAAACTAAAATGTGGCACCTCGATTGATTTTACTCGATATCAAATGAGGTCATTAGCCCCCATGTCTGTCTGTCTGTCTGTTGAAATATCTCTCATTCACAAAATATAACATGTACTTGGGTAAACTTAGGATAATATTGTATGTCATTATTTCTAGTAGGTTGGTATTTGAAATGGAGTAAGTCAGGCATCATTGTGATTTTATTTAATTTTTAGTTTTTTTATTTTTTTAAAATCTTAAAAAAACGAATAGGTTGGTCACATTTAGCAATGCAAACTAATGTTTAGAATTTTTTCCGACGTTTCGAAGCTTATTTGGCTTCGTCTTCAGGGTATTTTGATGTGTAAACATCCATACGCGCAGGGGGGTAAATTTCAAAAACTGCGTAACATTTAAGCGTAACATGTGAGTCGTAAGACAATATGTTATTGTATTGGTGAAAAAATTATGATATTATGATAGCCTGTTTGAAAATTAAAAATTAAAAAAATAAAAGATCAAAAATAAAAATAAAAAATGAAAAATGAAAAATTAAAAATGAAAAAAAAAAATTGAAAAATTAAAAAATAAAAATAAAAAATTAAAAATTAAAAATTAAAAATGATAAATAAAAAATGAAAAATAAATAATGAAAAATTAAAAATTAAAAATGAAAAATAAAAATTAAAAATTACAAATGAAAAATAAAAAATAAAAAATGAGACATGGAAAATAAAAAATGAAAAATAAAAAAATTAAAAATAAAAAATGAAAAATAAAAAATGAAAAATGAAAAATGAAAAACAAAAAACGAAAAATGAAAATTAAATTATAAATTAAAAATTAAAAATGAAAAATGAAAAATGAAAAACGAAAAATGAAAAATAAAAAATGAAAAATAAAAAATAAAAAATTAAAAATTAAAAAAAAAATTTAAAATGGAAAATTAAAAATAAAAAAATGAATAATAAAAATTAAAACTAAAAAATTAAAAATAAAAAATGAAACATGAAAAATAAGAAATGAAAAATGAAAAACTAAAATTAAAAATGAATAATGAAAAATAAAAAATGAAAAAAAGAAAAATAAAAAATTAAATATAAAAAATGAAAAATTAAAAATAAAATATGAAAATTGAAAAACAATAAATGAAAAAAGAAAAATAAAACTTGGAAAATGAAATATGAAGAAACACATTAAAAATGAAAGCAAAAAAATGAAAAATGAAATATAAAAAATTAAAAATTAAAATTAAAAAATTAAAAATTAAAAAAAAAATTAAAAATGAAAAATGAAAAACGAAAAATGAAAAAAGAAAAATTAAAATAAAAAATAAAAAACAAAAAATTAAAAATTAACCGGTTAAAATAATAAATATTTTTGCAGTTGATTGCTATAAGTGATACGCTTTCTGTTTGATTTTAAGAAAGTGCTATAAAAAAATCTTTAATTACTAGATGTTTACACATCTCCCCTGCGATCGGACTCACATGATTTTTTTTTATTATTAGTTTTATTACACGTCCTTTATGACAAATAAAAAGTCCACATGTTTATGTTTACATTTACAAAATTATGTAAAAATTGTAAACATGTCCTTCTATTTAAAGAGCTAATTGGAATGATGATTTTGTATTATGTTTACTTGTTCAAATATTTTGTTCAAATTTGTTATAAATAATAAAATCCAATTCCAAATCTTAATGTAGACGTAAAAAACGGGTGTAAGATATCAACAATTCGGCATAACTTGTTTCTAGATATTGTAAATTCCTTGGTTCGGAATAATATTCAGTCAAAATTGCGCTACTGACTGCAAAATATGCGTTTACTTCAACATCGCAGCCCTTCTAATTACATAAGTGAATGCCTCACTTGTTAAATCGATTAGTTTCACTTTATTTATTTTTTTTAATTAATGTTAAAGGGCTTAACTAACTGTTTCTATTAAAAACATATTTTTTTTAATAATAAGAATTAATACCATTAACACCACCTTATTATTTAAGAAATTAGTTTTGAATATAAAAAATTAGACGACGATCCATCACTGACAATAAACTTAAAAAAAATCAGAAAGTGGAGTTAACTGATTTGGCATTCATATGTTTAACGCTTGTTATAGTCCTAATGTAGTATAAATGTTATTTTTTATATATTAAAAAGTATAATTTTTTAACACTTAAAAAATTTCACAAAAACTTCAAGATAACAATTCAAGATTACCTTAACATTCTTTAAATTTATTTTAGAATATATTTGCAGAATTTTTTAATTCTTAAATTTTCTTAGCAATAAGTATTCGATCAAAGAGCTTTTAAAATAATCGATTCAAATATAACAAGTAAGAAAATTATAGTCGGTCTAGACCGACTATATGATACCCTATACCATGGTTTAGAGACCCTATCTTTCGGTCCAACTACTTCGATATAGAAAATAAGCATAAACCAAATTTGAGTGGGATTTTTATTAATTTTTTTGGCTGCAGATATGAAAAAGTTCATATCGGATGCTATATCTATAAAGGGACTAGGTCCAAAAATGGACCGATCCTGATCATGTTTGGTAAAGTCTCTTGTATTTTGCAAAAATATGTACAAACAAAATTTGAGAAGAATCAGTGCAATATTTTTGTTTTTTAATAGATTTAAGTGAAGATCGGGAAGCAGCTCTATATGGGGTCAAAGGGATCATTTTTGGACTACTCATTAGTGGATGTAATGAACGCATACAAACCCAATTTGAGTAAGATCTATATGATAATTTGGATCTTATGGCAATTTATGTCGATTTCATATGGGTAATTTGTATGGGGGCTAGGTCTGAACATGGACCGATTCTCACCAATTTCATTAGCGTTCATCCCATGGCCGATAAAAGCTTACATACCAAAGTTCATCAAAATATATTCATATTTGCGACCTGCAGTTTGATTACAAGCTTTACATGGACACACAGACGGACGGACGGACGGACGGACATTGTTAAATCAACTCAGAAAGTGATTCTGATTCGATCGGTATAATTAAAGATGGGTCTAGGTCAAATATTTTTGGTTGTTACAAACAGCAGCACAAAGTCATTATACCCAAACCACATAGTGGTATAGGGTATAAAAACTGAGTGTAATTCCCTCCATGAATGAGCACTTAACTTTAGTTTTATAGGCAAATTTGATGAAGAATTTTTTTTAAAAATTCTAACTTTCCTTCAAGTCATTTTTATATTCTTAAAGCCATTTAAAATCTAATGCTAACAGTAATGGCTTTCAGTTACTCTTAAATATTTCCAAAAGTTAAAGGATGCTGCAAGTAAGTTTTACTTATCTCTTAACTCTTAACTGTACAAAATATTCTATGTCCAAGTTAATAATATTTAAACATAAGTTATATGAAAAAGAAAACACTTGCTTCATATAAATATTTCTTTATCCGTATTATTTATATTTACAAAAGAGAAACAAAAAACACAACGACCTCTTACAGAAAACAAAAAAAAAAAAAATACAAAGTTTATTTAGAACCTGTACCATAACAAAAAAAAAAAAAAAGAAAAAAAATAGGAAAAAATGATTTTAATTAAGATCTTCTATAGTTTGTATTATAACACGAACTAATGTTTTAACTACAGGGGCTGGTCAAATTACTAATGACTAGGAATGCATTTCTTTTTTGAGCAGTAATACATAAAATAATTAATTAAAGAAAATTTTTGTTACTGGATTATTTTCAAAGTGGTTTCAAAATTAAATAAAATCAAAGAGAAAAGTTTTTTAGCTTTTAAGGGTAAAACTTTTTTTTTAGCGAATTAAAGTAAAGTCTTTAATTGAGTTTAGTTAAAAGTTAGATCTTTTGGAGACTAATTTTGCAAACTAAAGTTTTTTTAGACAATTTAAAGAAAAGTTGAGCATTTTAGGGTCTGAAGAGTAATACTAAATGTTCAAGTGAAAATTTAAGTCTTTAAGGAATTTTGTTGGGAACATTTCGGCTAAATGTTCGAGTGAAAATTTAAGTCTTTAAGGAATTTAGTTGGGGACATTTCGGCTCTTACAGCATATGCCAGATTTTTCAACATAATTGATCTAATGAGCACTAAAGTGCCAATTTTTCTCATTCCAGCAGCTAAATATAGCAATAATCAACTCGGATATGATGTGGGTTTACCTGGGCGAAAAATTTGGCTTGTATCTGTTAGTAAAAATATTAAGGTCTTTAAGGGAAATTGAAGTCTTTCAGCTACTTGATAACTATTCTTTTAAAATTTATATACAATAATTGTCGCCGAATTTGAAAAACATCTTACAGTCTGAGAAGTTGCTTATAGAAAAACTTTCCCAAATTGTGACAAGTTTCTTAACGAAAACGGACGGACAGAAAGTGATTCAGATAGTTGATTGCATAGTTGATCGGTATACTAAACTATGGGTCTGGGTCAAATAGTTTTGGTAGGTAAAATATCAGCACATAGTGGTATAGGGTATATTTAAAGAAATCTTGGCTACAGAGGATTTTTATCTAGGACATACACCATTTTCATAGACATCAGACTTTTAACAAAATAAAGTAAATAGTATTATCTTTCTACGAATAAATGGTACAATGGAATGCGTAGATATAGATTAGTTATTCAAAAGAGCTGCTAGTCAGATGCCTAAACTTTTAAAAATTTATATTTCATAAATTATTTATTACAAATCAACTTATGTTGTTCGCATAAAAAATATCTTACAGTCTGAGAAGTTGCTTATAGAAAAACTGGCCCAAATTGTGACAAGTTTCTTAACGAAAACTATCGCAAAATCTCAGACGTTTTTTAGGAAACTATTATATATACTAAGAAGTATAGAAAACTCTCTTAAATTTGATACTAAAACAGTTTGTTTTATAAGAAAACTATAATAGATTCCAAAAAATTGTCATAATTATATTGGCTTATACTTAAAGTTGTTTTAAATCTATAAAGACGTCCGTAGGAAATAAGGTATTATGCGAATTTTTCAAAAGGAAAACTGTTTAATATTCAAAGAAGTAAAACGTTTTATAGTGCGTTTGCATCTAAGCAAAATCTAGGACTTACGAGATTTCGAGTACCATCTAGTTCATTTTTACTAAATTTCCCATAAAAACAAAATCTAGCTCGTTACTAGATTTTAGCAAAATCTCACAAAATCTTGTCAAATTTGGGCACTACGAAATGATAGAACTGTGTATTTTTAATATTGTAGTAGAAAATTATAATGTAGTGACTGAAAAATTGACATTTAAAAACAAAAACAAAAGCAAACAAGTTGAATAAAAAGGAAATGAAATATAAATTATAATTATAAATAAAAAAATCTGGTAAAAATAAACTTCTAATAAAAAAAAAGTGGAATAAATGCCTGCAAACATTTTTTAGTTGAATAACCGAAAATGCTATTTTTGCAAAAAAAAACTTGTTTGTGCAGGCATTTAATCCATTTATTTTTTTTTTATTTATTATTATAATTAAAAGTTTAATAACTCAAATTAATTTTTATCAGATTTTTCAATAGTTACTCATAGTTTACTCATAAATAGTTAAATTTAGTTTTATAAGTTCATATTATTACACGGTTCCTTAATGTGAAAACATTAACATCTCCAAACTTGCAAAAATGCAGTCAGATCCAGAGAGGAACCATTCAGACTCTGGCGTGAAAATAAAAATTCCGTCAATGAACTGCTACGCAAACAGGCGAGAAACGAATGTGCTAAAGTACTTAGGCGCGAAAAGTTTCTTCACGATCAACGTCTTTGTGCTATAGTTCTTTCTGCTCCTCAGGGCAGCAAGAGCTCTTGGTCATTTGTTAAAAGAGTAAAGAATAATGCTAGTTCTGCAATCCCAATGAATGACCAAATATTCACTGACCCGGTTGATAAGGCTAACCTTTTAGCTGAACTTTTTGCGAAAAATTCATTTTTGCCGGATAGCGATCAACCACTGTTCGAACCCGAAAGAGTATCTTGTACTATGCCTAAATATTCTACCGAGCACGTGCAGTTCAAAAGGTTCTTTCGCATCTCAACAATAATAAGTCTCCGTATGGTATACCAGCACTGGTGCTGAAACAGTGCTCTCCGACGCTAGCCAGTCCCTTGGACAACCTTTTCAGCCTTTCGTACCGTGCG
Source organism: Cordilura impudica (assembly GCA_963682025.1). Taxonomy (NCBI): domain Eukaryota; kingdom Metazoa; phylum Arthropoda; class Insecta; order Diptera; family Scathophagidae; genus Cordilura; species Cordilura impudica. The sequence goes on along the minus strand of OY821519.1, from coordinate 30,703,056 downwards.
GGAGTCTTTCTCTCTTGCTGGAAGGTTGCTAATGTCCAACCAATCCCTAAAAAGGGTGCGGCTAATAACCCTGAAAATTACCGTCCAATTGCAATCTGTTCTGCACTCTCAAAGGTGGTGGAGAGCAAGATCAATTTCCATCTTGTTAACTAACTAGAGGCCAACTTACTTCTTAATGATCGTCAGTATGGTTTCCGTAGAAATCGTTCCACGGGAGACCTGTTAGCTCTACCTTCTGAGCGCTGGGGTCGATCCATTCCCAATTTTGGCGAAAGTAAAGTGGATGCTCTAGATATTTCCACGGCATTCGATCGAGTGTGGCAAGGTCTACTGATATCAAAGCTTATATCATTTGGGTTCGGTAGTGACTTCTCTCGATTTATATAGAGTTTTCTCAGAGATCGAACAATACGTGTTGTTCTTGATGGGGTCTCATCTAATGAGTTTCAGCTTAATTTAGGGGTACCCCAAGGTTCCGTTCTTTCTCCTTCTCTTTTTCTTATCTTTCTGAACGACCTTCTTGGTCAAACTTTTAACTCTATATACTCTTTCGCAGATGACAGCAGTATTTGTAATAATCTCCGAGTGGGCTAAAGCGAATAGGGTTGATTTTAATGCGCTAAAGACTCAATGTTGTATGCTGACCCATAGGGCCATGGATTCAACAATGTCATCTGTATATATGGGTGGTATAGGTATTGAGAAGTCGGTTACTCTTGATGTTCTAGGCATGAGAATTCAATGTGATGTTCGTTGGAACGAGCACGTTTTTCAAGTGTCGAAAGAAGCATTCAAGTGTCTTGGTTTTCTAAAACGGTGCAAAAATTGCTACACTAAAAATCTATACCAATTACATCCGACCGAAAATGGAATACAGCTCCCATATATGGGCAAATTTAAGTCAAATATTCACAAACACTACTCCTTCCCCCTTCCCATAACCTATTTTCCTGAGATCAACACAATGCACTGCATCTGTAGGGGGATCCCCTGAGTGCTGGTAAAAAAAAAAAAGAAAAAATTGAGAATATTTTTAAACAATGTCAGTTTGCTGGAGGAATATACACAGAAGTCTCAATCTTACTTAAATATCGTGTTGATATCTTCGAAAGGCCTTAGCTTCCTCTTTCTAAATCCGCTGACAAATTCAAAAGCGGTTGACATTCAACAAAGGTACTGGCTTATCTACATCTATAATATTCATAGCTTTCTTGGGATCGATGTTTTGTTATGCCGTTTTATCCCGATTTTGACCGAAAGTATATTATTTGAAAGGTATTTCTTTTTAGGCGTTCTGCAGATTTACAGATTTTTAAATTTTTTCCTTTATTTTGAGTTAATTGCGTACTAGCAGATTCCAACCCTCGAATTTCGAGCGCAAACTCTAGGAAATTTTATTTTTTCATTAAATAAATAAAAAAGTATGCTAATCAATTATAGCCAATTCACAAATCAACAATAAAAACAAACTCATTTTTATTACAAACACATTAAGAAATTTAATAACCACACACATAGCATTGTATAATTTTATGTATGTGTTAGTAGCATCTTTAAATGCAATTCACTCAAATTAAAGGAAAACATCTAAAAATCTGTAAATCTGCAAATCGGCTAAAAATAAATACCTTTCAAATAATATACGTTCGGTCAAAATCGGGATAAAACGGTAGAACAAAACATCAGTCACAAGAAATCGCGTAGCCTATTAATATTATAGATGCTATGTGTAAGTTTTTTAAATTTGTTAATGTGTTTGTTAATGAGTTTGTTATCATCATTCACAATAATAATAAACCAAACATGTAAGAAAATTATAGTCGATCTAGACCGACTATATGATACCCTATACCATGCGTTTATAGACCCTATCTCATAGGCCCAACTAACTGGACATAGAAAATAAGCATAAACCAAATTTGAGTGGGATTTTGGAATTTTTATTATTTTGGCTGCAGATATGAAAAAGTTCATATCGGATGCTATATCTATATGGCCCGATCCTGACTATGTTTGCTAAAGTCTCTTGTATTTTGCAAAAATATATACAAACAAAATTTGAGAAGAATCAGTGCAATATTTTTGTTTTTTGATAGATTTAAGTGAAGATCGAGAAGCAGCTCTATATGGGGCATATGACTAAGAGTTGTCCCATAGGGATCATTTTTGGACTACCCATTAATGGATGTAATAAATGCATACAAACCCAATTTGAGTAAGATCTATATGACAATTTTGATCTTATGGCAATTTATGTCGATTTCATAGGGGTCATTTGTATGGGGGCTAGGTCTGAACATGGACCGTTTCTCACCAGTTTCAATAGCCTTCATCACATGGCCGAGAAAAGCTTATATACTAAATTTCGTCAAAATATATTCATATTTGCGACCTGCAGTTTGATTACAAGGTTTACATGGACACACAGACGGACGGACGGACATTGTTAAATCGAATCAGCTAGTGATTCTGATTCGATCGGTATAATAAAAGATGGGTCTAGGTCAAATATTTTTGGTAGTTACAAACAGCAGCACAAAGTCATTATACCCAAACCACAGAGTGGTATAGGGTATAAAAAGTGTTGGTTTGTGAATTGCCTAAGTTGAAAAATAAAGTTGCCTAGAAATTACACTCGAATTTCGAGTGCTTGAATCTGCTAGTATGTACAAAAGGGCTGGTTTTTATCCGTAACTTAAGATTTTGGAGGTGTTTCAAATTTCAAGGACAGGGTCTTGTTGTACTCGACAGGACCTATCAGAAAAAAAGCATCGCATACCAGGTATTTCTGTTTCATTATTTTTTGTATCACTGTGTAATCCTTAATTTAATTTTTTTACAATTTAGGAGTTTTATGTTCAAACCCCATATGCTTTTTTTTCAAATCCCTCTGCGACATGTTACGGTTTTTTAAGAAAACATTTTTGATTTTTTCTTTACCAATTTTTTATTCATTAATTTAAACATTCCGATAGTTTTAGATTTTGTTAACGAATTTACGTCATTCGTAGTAGTTGACCGGGGATTTCTTATATGTCTGCCTATTGCTCTAATTGAAATTGAAAGGATTTTTACGATAAGTGTGAAGAATTTATTCTTTAAAAAATCGGCTTTTGTTGAAACTTATTTAATATTTCTGTGGTCACAAGCGATAACCGTCTAAGTCGACTTAAAACTTATTTGAGTTATGTATGCTATCATATTCTACTAGAAACGCTTTATATTTACGTGAAATTCCCATTTCTCTATTAATCAAAACATATTGACCTAAGTTGTAATGAAGCCTCATTACATTTATATAAAAAGTTATTTTTCTCAAAAGCGTGATTTTTGACTAAGGCGGTTAATGCTTGTGACCACAGATTTATTCTTGTAGTTCATAGGTGCTGGGTTTTACATTTTTCATGATAATACGAAAATATTTTTTTGTTGTTTCGTAAGCTACCTTTATTTAAGTTTATTTACTTTTGACAAACTTTTCTTTGAACAAACTTCTTCCATACTACGTTGAAAGTTTTTGTATAAAATTGCATGAGGCTCAACTGAAATTTTTCCAACTCTAGGCCTTTATAGACATAATGCCTAGAAAGTATTTGTTTTTTGCTGAATTTTTAATGAAGCAATAAATTGAAAAAATTAGTTGTTTTTTCTTTTTTGGCAGCCTAAAAATGTTTATGTTAAAGTGTCCATCTCATGTCTCACACTTAGTCCCATATAGAAATATCTAAATTTGTAGCAAACTATCGCCAGCAAAGTGGTGAACAGAGTTAGTTTAAAGCATCCGAATCTATGAATTATTTTATTCGCTCTAATCTGTTCAAGCATTGTAGCCCAGTCTACGAGACGAGGAGTAGTGTAGCAAATCATATGTAGTGTTCGAGTCCTATGGTATTTTTTTAAAGATCTTTTTGTTTTTGCAACATTTTAGACAGTTTCATGCAGTTTTCATATCTCTCTGTAAAACATTTTAACTTGCTGTATGTGTGGAAGGTATATTGTAGTTATTTTTCTATTTTTCCTTTTTTTTTTATTTTTGTTTGTAAGCAGTTTCTTTTTCTAGAGTTTTTTCTCCAACTTTTTTTTCTGTTTTTTGTTTTTTTTTTTTGTTTTTATTTTGTGCCAGTAGTTTTGTTATGAAGTTAATGGTTATGATGATGTTGTTTGGGGTGCTGATAACAACTTTGTTAACAATATAATGACTTTGTTTAGACAATTGTACTAATTGTTGTAATTCATGAATGTTTTTACAAAAACTAACGAAAAACAAAAGCCAGAAATACATAAATAGGAACAAAATGAGTTCAGAGGATTGTACGGCATTAAGGTGTTTTTTGTTCTTTTCTTTTTTGTGTTTTTTTTTTTGTTAGATAACACGATAATTAATCAATATACGAAGAAAACTGCTTTCAAGAAGAAAATTCGTCTGCTCATTTGACAACTTAATTAGTTGCAATAACAATTACAGTTCGATTCATTAGCAGCTAATATGATATTGTTTTAAAACTAATAAGGATATATTAATCTTTTGATTTTTCAAAGGATCCGAAATAGATGTGACCCGCATTTGTAGGAGATAAAAAATGGTACGCAAAAATGGCCGTTTCTATTTTCTCTTTTAAGGTTTTTCATATTTGATACATAGAATCAGTATGCAAATTGAACATCGTATAAAAGGTATGTGCAAGGGTTATCCCATAGCATAGACGACATGGTTAAATCCTCATATGATCTAACAAAATTTTAGGGGTTTTTTGGTGGTTTATATAAATTTTAAATCAAAACTGGCATTTATTATTCGCAGCGCTGTCTTAGTGAGAGAGGACATATTTCAGGTTTATTTTTTGATATATTAGCTAGTTCGTGTATTAGCCGATATTTCCCGAAGAGAACCTAATGTTCGCTGTAGGCGGTCTTATACATAATTTATAGCAACAATTTTAATTTAAAGATTTTCAAGAATGTAAAATAAAACACATTTTTTATTTGTTATTTTCCACTTTAAAAAAATCATTTTACTTTTTAAGTTTGAAATTTAATCAGGCTCAAGATTAAATGTTTAAAACAAAGCAAAAAAAAAATTGACATATTTGTTTAAAAAATTTAGATATATTCTTTATGACATGTTATACAGCTATTTCGGGTCGAGTCACCAACCCTCATCAGTAACCATAACCAGTAGTTTGTTTGTTCGGTAAAAAATTTAAACTTATATTCCTCTGCTGTGAAACCAATGCAATGCGAATCCAAGCAAAGATTTATACTATTTTACCTACTCCAATATAACAAACTAAAATATAACAAACCAGTACAGTTTTTTGCACACCGTGTTATGCTCTTTTCAACAATATACATAATTCAGTAGTGACAGACATGACATTCCGTGATCTTTCTAATGCAATATCATACAGTAAAAGTTTTCCATTGTTTAAAAAAATAAACAAAATTATGCAGACGGACATGACCAACATAACTACCATTAGAAAGAGTGAGATATTACTATTATTATTAATAAATGGCGCAAAAAGCAGTCGTGACAGACATGACAAGAAGCAGACATAATTTAAGGGATGTTTGTAAAAGCATAGAAAAGCTCTGAAGTTAATTGTATGACAAATAAGAAACAGTTGTTTATAGTTAATATAAGAGCTAGTTTATTAATAAATCATATAAAAAACATGAATTCTAAAATAAATTATAGTAAAAATAAGTATTTTTTAATGTGACAGACATAACACTGCCCTTTTAATCAAAATTACTTAATTTCACTTTTCCTTTCTTACTGGCAAAATTGGGGCTATAAAAATATTCAAATATACATCTAACTATTGTCATATTTTCATACCCTTTTCTTTGAAATGATATTAATAAAAATTATTTAAATAAAAAATTTTAAAATTGGACCTAAGGTTGACCTTTGCATGGATTTAACCTATACAGAGACCAGTCAAAGGAAACCAAAAAAATGCGTTTTTAATCGATAAAAAACTTAAAACAAAAAATTTCTGGACCGATTTGTCATTTTCTATTTTTACAAATATAAAAAAAAAATTATTTGAGCCCGATCACAGGGGAGATGTGTAAACATCTAGTAAATAAAGATCTTTTTATGGCACTTTTTTAAAATCAAACAGGAAGCGTCATCTATGTATCACTTATAGCAATCAACTGCAGGGGCTTTGCTAATATAAAAATATTTATTATTATTTAGTATTTCAACCGGTTAATTTTTAATTTTTCGGTTTTCATTTTTTATTTTTCATTTTTTATTTTTCATTTTGCATTTTGCATTTTGCATTTTTTATTTTTAATTTTTTGTTCTTCATTTATTATTTGTCATTTTTCATTTTTCGTTTTTCATTTGTTATTTTTTATTTTTAATTTTTTATTTTTCATTTTTTATTTTTAATTTTTCATTTTTCATATTTTATTTTTAATTTTTTATTTTTAATTTTTTATTTTTCGTTTTTCATTTTTAATTTTTCATTTTTAGTTTTGCATTTTATATTTTTCATTTTAATTTTTTATTTTTCATTTTTGATTTTTCATATTTTATTTTTTATTGTGCATTTTTCATTTTCAAAAAGGTTATTAGATATATTTTTTCACCAAAGCTTCTTAGATGTTACGCCTTTGTGATTGTGTTGTGAAATAGAAATTTACTGGCTTAGAATTTAATCTAGTTCAAGATCAGATGTTGTTGCTCTAAGCAAACCAAAAAGTTAAATCACATAGCTTCGCTGAAATCAACCTAATGAGAATCCAAGCACACAGTTATACTATCTAAGCTTTTTGCAATATAACAAACTAAAATATAAAACAACTTTGAATCAAACCTGGCCTGACAAAGAAAACACAACAAATTTGAGGAAATTTTCCTTTATTTCTCAGCCTAATCTCCAAGCGATATTCAATATTTTCGATAACCTGTTTATAGTAAGATGTGTCTAGCTCCTTGAAATTTCCAGACTCCACCTCTTTATTGTTGGCAAATCTTTTACCAGCAAGCCATTTTATCAAGTTTCGAAATAGAAAATAATCCAAACTAGCTTAATCTAGCAAATAAGGTGCGTGATGAAGCAACTGGAATTTTAACTCATGGATTTTGGCCGTCGCAAAATGATGTGTAAAACGGTACATTGTCTTGAGATAAAAATTTCTTTTCTTTAATTTCTCCGCTTAAACGCCGTTGATTGTTTTCCTTTTTTGAAGATAATCAATAAAAATTATCATATGCGCATCCCAGGAAACTGACGCCATAACCGTGCCATAACCTTCACCTTTTTTGAATACAATTTTCCCAGTTCAGTCCACTGTTTAGTTTTAGGTGTTAAGTGGTGTACCCATGTCTCATCTATTGTCAAGAATCGATGCAAAAACTCGGTTTTATTGCGGTAAAACATCGCCATCACGACACTGTTTCTGTTCTTTTATAAACAAACGCGGCACACATCTTTTGGAATGCTGTCTCATCTCCAAATTTTCGGTTAATATGCGATGTGTAGCATTTTTTAAATGCCAATCATTTCATCCAGCCCACGCACATTCAGCCGATGATCATCCTATATCACTTTGTAGATTTTCTTAAGCGTTTCTGGCTTGGCCACCATAATGAATCGATCACCACCGAGTTCGTCTATGCAGCTCGTACGATTTCGTTTAAATTCTGCCACCCAAAATTTTAAAGTCATTAGCGAAGAAGCAGACTTTCCTAGAGTAGAGTCTTACTCAATACTGTTTGGACTGAGTCCTTAAAATTAAAGTATTGAATTAAACTAGCAGATTCCAGCTCTCGAAATTCGAGTGCAATTTCTAGGCAACTTCATTTCTCAACTTAGCCAATTCACAAACCAACACTTTTTTGGTTTATTATTATTGTGAACGAAGATAACAAACACATTAACAAACACATTAACAAAATTTAATAAAGACACACATAGCATATGTGTAGTTTTATGTATGTGTTAGTAGCAATTTTAAAGGCAATTTACTCAAAATAAAGGAAAAAGTTCAAAAATCTGTAAATCTGGTGAACAGTTAAAAAGAAATACCTTTCCAATAATATACGTTTGGTCAAACTCGGGATAAAACGGTAGAACAAAACATCGGTAACAAGAAATCGACTAGCTTATTAGGATGGGCGACTAGAGTAAGGTTTTGTTCAAATTGAATTGGTGGATTTGCAGTTTTGAACGACGTACTACAGTGAGCAGTGGCTTCCGCCTATTAATTCAGAAATTACAGAAAATTATGAATTTTTCGTCAACATCGGTCAGCTTAATGTCATCTTATCTTAAAAACAGAATGCAGTGTGTGGAAACTCAGTCTGGAATGTCAAATTCACTTAATGTAAAACGAGGAGTTCCGCAAGGGTCAATTCTTGGACCTCTTCTTTTTTCAATTTAGTCTAATGATCTTCCCAACCAGTTGTTGCATAGTAAGATTCGCTTGTATGCTGACGATGCACAATTATATATAAGCAACAGAAATGAAGGTGTTTAGGACTGTACCAGAAAATTGAATGAGGATCTTAACAGAGTTTTTCTTTGGGCCTCAGCAAATGGATTAAGTTGAAATCCACGAAAATCTAAATGTATTGTTATACGCAAAAGGACTAGCAAAATTATAATTAGGCCAAACATACTTATTAATAATCAGCCGATAGAAATTGTTGAAAGCGCAAAGAATTTAGGAGTTATCTTCAATAATACGCTTATTTGGTCTGATCATATAAATGCAGCATGTGGCAGAACTTATTCTATGCTTAGAACACTCTGGCCCACACATTTTTCGTTTTTCATTTTTCGTTTTTCATTTTTCATTTTTCACTTTTAGTTTTCATTTTTCATTTTTCACTTTTAATTTTTCATTTTTTATTTTTCATTTTTAAATTTTCATTTTTCATTTTTTATTTTTCATTTTTCATTATTCATTTTTAATTTTTCGTTTTTCATTTTTCATTATTCATTTTTAATTTTTCGTTTTTCATTTTTCATTTTTTATTTTTCATTTTTTATTTTTCATTTTTTATTTTTCATTTTTCATTTTTAATTTTTCATTTTTCATTTTTCATTTTTAATTTTTCATTTTTCAAGTTTCATTTTTCATTTTTCATTTTTCATTTTTAATTTTTCATTTTTCATTTTTCATCTTTAATTTTTTACTTTTAATTTTTAATTTTTTATTTTTAATTTTTTAATTTTCATTTTTCATTTTTTATTTTTCATTTTTTATTTTTCATTTTTAAAATTTTCATTTATCATTTTATATTTTTCATTATTCATTTTTAATTTTTCGTTTTTCATTTTTCATTTTTTATTTTTCATTTTTTATTTTTCATTTTTCATTTTTCATTTTTAATTTTTTATTTTTCACTTTTAATTTTCCATTTTTCAAGTTTAATTTTTTTTTTCATTTTTCATCTTTCATTTTTTAATTTTCATTTTTCATTTTTTATTTTTCTTTTTTTAATTTTCATTTTTCATTATTTATTTTTCATTTTTTATTTTTCATTTTTCATTTTTTATTTTTCATTTTTAATTTTTTTTTTTTATTTTTCATTTTTTTTTTCATTTTTAAGTTTTCGTTTTTAATTTTTAATTTTTTTTTTCATTTTTCATCTTTTATTTTTCTTTTTTTTTTCATTTTTTTATTTTTCATTTTTAATTTTCAAACAGGTTTTCATAATATCATAATTTTTTCACCAATACAATCACATTTTGTCTTACGACTCACATGTTACGCTGTTTTTGAAATTTACCCCCCTGCGCATATATTTAGATGTTTACACATCAAAAAAATCAAAAAATAACTTCCAACTTGTGACTTTTATGATAAAAACTATAACTATTACGGTATCTGCTTTTTTCACTTAAATTTTCTTCTCTTAATCACTAAATGACTTAACTTTTTCCTTAAGCTCCGGAAGACTTTACTTTTAATTGAAGTCAAGATATAAAGTTGGCCTGTATAATTCTATGAATTTATTATCGTTTACATATTAAGAATATTATTTTTTAGATATGAATGGTTTTTAGTTAAATTTACTTAGTATGTTTAAGCAGGATTAGTAGACCAGGCTTTTCTATTCAAATTCAAATAAATTTTAATTAAAATTTAGGAAAAGTTTTAAACTGAAAAGAATATTAAAAAAAAAACAAGACATAATTGCAAAATTATTTAATTTATCATTATTTAATTATTTATGAAAACTTCACAGTGAATAGCTTCAATTAAGACCTTTCACAGTCAATTTTCAAAGCCACATACGCATACATACACATACTCATACTTTGTTTAGTCATTTTCAAGACACATTTCTACTAAATCTATTAACGCTTCATTTATGTTCTATTTATTTGACTGCAATATTGTACATAAAAGGTTTTTCGTCATCTGCTTTCATATAATATGACTCCATGCAACATCATGTCTAACTCCTACAATTAGTGATTATTTGTTCAAAAGAAATATTTAGTCTGGCAAAAAGAAAAAAAAATGAACATAAAAAAATGGTTGGGATGACAAACGAAAAATGAAGAAGAAAAAATCTATTAATGATTCTTAGAAACCAAAATAAACATGAATGACACTATTTTCAAATGAAATTCACAGAGAGATGTTTCATTTTTTTTTCTTTCTACAATATATTCGTAAGTTATAGGAATGAGGAGTAAATAATCTGGCAAAATCATACAAATGACAACCAACAACACAGGCCAGCAACATCGCTAGCAATAAGAAACAAATAAATAAACGAACGAATGAAGGAAAATGCTGCAAGTTCATCATTTAAAGCATCAACTTCATCGTCATTGCAACCATTTATTTTACACTCAGAAAAACAAATAAGACACAACCGTTGCCATAATATTAGGGACAATTACCACTGAAATCCGCTAATTTGAATAAAGTGAAGCATAAACGTTTTCTAGGCCAACTTGGTTTCGGAATTTCAATGAAAAGTGAAATCTTTAGGGACTTAAGGAAAAAGTTAAGTCATTTAATGATTAGAAATCACAAATTGAAAGAAAGTTTTTGATTATTATTTTTTCGAGCAAATATATAAATCAAACAAAAAAATTGAGAAATTCCCCAAAAAAGAAACGAGGTTCCCTGGAATTTTTAATTAACCTTAACTGTCCTTAAAATAATACCAATAAAGTTTCCAATTGGTTTTTTATCACATTTCTCACATTATTTTGGAAGTTTCTGATTTTTATATTTGTCCGAAATAATAAAAATAAAAATCGCTGCCAGAAAAAATAAAAAACACTCACATTTTGAATTTGACAGTGAGTTACATTCAAAATGAGCCAACTATGGATAAAAACACATAAATAAGTTTATAAAATGTTTTGTTGTTCTTATCTGTAATATTAATAGGCAAGGCGATTTCTTGTGACCTATATAAACATTTTAGTTAATAACCGATTCTGACTAAAAAATACTCAATTTAAAAGGTATTTCTCTTTAGAAGTCCACCATGTTTACAGATTTTCGCCGTCTGGAACATTTTTTTGGAGTAATGCTCATTTAAGGTTACCAGTAATACACATAAAGCACATACTGTGTGTATGTTTATTATAAATATCAAAAGCCCTGTGTTGAATTGTGAATTGGCTTAAATTGATTAGCATACCTTTACGCTTTTATAAAATTACCAGCAGATGCCAGCCCTCGAAATTCGAGCGCAAATTCTAGCAAATTTTATTTTTTCATTAAATAAAGACCCTAAAAGTATGCTAATCAATTACAAAAAACAAACTCATTTTTATTACAAACACATTAACAAATTTAATAAACACACACAAGGCATTGTACAATTTTATGTATGTGTTAGTAGCAACTTTAAATGCAATTTACTCAAAATAAAGGAAAAAATTTAAAAATCTATAAATCTGCAAAACGGTAAAAAAGAAATACCTTTCAAATAATATACGTTTAGTCAAAATTGGGTTAAAATGGTAAAACAAAACATCAGTCACAAGAATATTATATTATAGATATATTAACAAACTCATTCATATATCTTCTGTATGTTCAACAAATATTTATAATGGAATTTAAAGAATTGTTTTCAAAAGTGTTGAATTGTGAATTGGCTAAAATTAATAAGCATACGTTTAGGCTTTTATGAAATTATTTATGAAATGAAAAAATAAAATTTCCTAGAATTTGCACTCGAATTTCGAGGAAATATTTTTGTGTATATATATTTATATAAAAACAGAAAAGGTTCCCAAATATGCGTCACACTAAAACTGAACCACTTCAAACCAAACTTAAAAGCAAATATTTTTAACATTTGGCAGGACCTCCTTAAAACATAACAACTTTCGGCATTGATTTGGTATAGGATTATGCACGACTTTTCGAATTCGCAACGCTTGACCCATTAATTTTATGAAGTTGGGAAATAAACCGCATTAGCCAAAAAATGGGGTAGGGGCAAAGGCGGTAGGACGACAACAAGTGGCTCCTAATCGAGCTCAGAGTGGGGGAAAATGAAAAAAAAAATACAAAAATACAAAAAAAATGCAACAGTCAGTCCCAGAGGTGTAAAATGTATGACCGACCACCCGATCTTTTATCCGAACATACATATCCCCTCCCTATCTTCATATCCCCTATACATATCCCACTTTTTCGAGCACTGTTGGCCATTTGTCACGAATAACACGCACAATGTTGACTTCCACGGCATAAATTGTTGCTGGTATATCAGCATAAACCAGTGACTTCACTTAACCCCTCAGGAAGTAATCTAGAGGTATCAAACGGTCTGACCTTGGCGGCCAATTGACAGGTCCATTTCTCGAAACCAACTTCTCGTGAACTTTTGATTTAAATAAGTCGATGGTTGCGGTCGCTGTATGGCACGTATCCCCATCCTGTTGACCATATCAAGGACGGATCAATGTCACCTATATTTCAAACAAAAAATCATCGATCATGATGCGGTAACGATCTCCATTGACCGCAAGGTTATCTCCGGCTTAATTTTTAAAGAAATAAGGTCCGCTGAAACCATCAGCGTGTAAACCGCACTAAAAGGAGCAATTTCCTGGATGTAATGGAGTCTACAGGGTCTGTTGTGGCTGAGTTTTACTTCATATGCTGCGTTTTTGTTTATTACCAAAAATGAGCCTCACCACTGAACAAAATTTTGTGATAAAGCATCGGGTCAGCGTTCAACTGCCCTAGAGCCTAATCGGCGAAAGAAAGACGCATGTGATGGTCTTGTGGCTTTAATCCCGCACCAGCTGGATCTTATTGGGTGTAGACTACGATATTTGCGCCAAATTCTCAACATAGTGGATGAACGGAGCCTTAATTCCTGGCACCGACCACGAATCGATAAATTTGGATCTTCTTCTACACTTTCGTTTAAAGCGGCGACATTCTCTTCAGTACATATATTCCTTCGAAAGGTTGTTGTTACTGCATCATTTAGAAAGTATGTGGTATGGAATTTATCTACAGTTCGACGGATACACGATTATGTGCTCCTCAAAACTCACAAAGTCTTTTATAAGCCGCGCGAATCGATGACTGAATATTAAAGTAAATTTGAATAATTTGGTAGTGTTGTTCAAGCGTAAATCTATTTAGGATTATTTGCCGGAGTATACTGCTCATAACACAGTACAACATTTTTAAGCTTATTGATTCGGGACTCAATTTTGATAATTTTATGTGAAAGTAGCCTAAAAAATAAGAACTTCTGTATCATTCGTTTGGTCATGTTACATCAACAAATAATTTTAATATTTTTTTGAAGTTAGTAAGTATCGTATAGGGGAATTTGTCACGTTTTAGGCTCTTTTGTTTGGCATAACTCGAGAACCACTACTCGGATTTCGCTGAAACAATTTTTGAAAAATCAAGAATTACAATTACTTTCATCTGTTTATATAACGTTTCGTTACATAAGCAACAGTTTCGCAGTTATAAATAAATGTATGAAGAAAAAAAAAATATTTTTTGCCTAAAATTTTTTTTTTTTTTTTTTTTTTGTAAACTTTATTTTGCATGAAAAAAACATTCCGATTCATATTACAGCTATTCTTACACAGAAAATATGTGATTTTTATATGTTATCTGTGCATGGAAACAAAATTTAGAACATTTTCAATTATTGTCACTATCCATCCTCGTTGAAGTTGACGCTTGTGGTTCTGATGACCTTGGTTTCTTCGTAGGTTGTTCATATTCGTGTTCTGAGTCTGCATCATCATCCGAGTTAGACATAATATTCAAGGGCATGTTTTGTTCAGTGTGTCCACCAATTTCAGTGTCATCTTCATCTTCGGTGCTTTCATCTTCAAACTGCATAATTTTAGAACTCCACCAACAAACCTCCGCAAGCAATGCATCCAATTTTTTGCCTTTGAATCGCTTTTCCATTGGCATGGTCACCTGGTGGAACCTCTCTCCTTGTTCGTCCGATTCCTGAGGTAATTGTGCCAAAAATGTATCAAGGTGGAAATGCATGAAATGTAATTTTAACGTCATGGATGCATTGATTTTCTCAAAATAAATCAGCAAGTTGTCCACTTGTGTCTGTATGTCATCTCGCTGTACACGGTTCTTTCCTAAAACGCCTTCGATGACTTGTTTCAATGCGTCCCATGCACATAGGTGGTTATAATGGTTCGAAAACATATTTGTGAAAGATTCGCTTTTCATTAACTTTCGTATATCCGGTCCATTGAGAGTACCTGTTTGAAATATAAAAAAAAAACATTTTCGAAAAAATTATTGGTAATGCGAATTTATCGAAGGGAACAAATTTAGATATGATAATATTTAAATACAGACAACGATACGTACCTTTTCTAATTTTAGCTTCACTGAGTCGGCAGCAATATAATCCATTCCCAATTTTTTCACTAAACCTGGGATATCATGGCAGTAAGTGAACGTATTTGCTTCGTCAAGGGAATAAAATTTCTGAAGTTCAGCTTGGCGTTTTCGGTATGATGTTGCGCTGACATTTTGCTGTGTGAGTTTTCTGCTCTTCAAAAATGATGTCAACATTTGGGATTTTTGTTGTGATAGTCCCATCTTGGCAACAATGTAATCCATTTCGATTTGTGTTAGCGGTTGTGGTGCATTTTTTTCAATATCGGGTGTCCAATCTGCATCATTTACATTGGTCGGATTGGTGAAAACGGTTTCGCCTGGCAGGGACACAGTATCCAGACTCGGAGGTTTAGGTGTATCGATATCAGCAGCGCGTTTAACTGGAAGTGTGGCAGTAAAAGCAGCAATGTATACTTTTGTTTTCAATTGTTTTCTGTTTAATCCATGACGAGAATTTATGCATGCGTAGCACCTGGATTTATTATGTCCACCTAGGTCTTACTAGCTTCATAGAAGAAAACTCTCCACCTTTTCCATGTATCCACATTATAAGGGTATTATAACAATTTTTGCACACTGTGTTCGGCGTAAAATTTGCACCACTTAAATCTGCTTCATCAAAATAATGACAATACGCTGTTTTGAATTCCTCACTAAACAAGTTTTTTCGACCCTTTTGGTCTATTTTTAGGATGATATGACCACAAACGTAACAAAAATCATCCAATTTTGGGCAATTGTTATTTTCCATATTGAAATATATTATATGTTTTGTTGTTATTCACTTTTAAAAAACCGGAAAAAAATAGCTTGTTATTTGTTCGTGTTCGTCGGCAATTGTTGAATGACAAAAACCGATCAATGAACACCTATAAATACTACGTATATTTCAATATTTTACTGACAGGTACTTATGAATGGGCGCAAATTTCCGTAATTTCCGTAAAAAAATTATTCAGGTAACTAACGGAAAACCCCAATTAATTTAAAAAGTGCACTTTCCTTTTTTCATTTTTGTCCACGCACATTTATTAGCGTTTATTACTTTGCTACCGCAATCATAAAAATCAAATAACCTTTTGTTTATTACATTTTTTTTTAATTCTGAAAATCATAAAAAAAGTCATCAATGTTTTTTCCAAAGAATTTTGTGCATATCTCGAGCAATTTTTTGAAATTCATACCTTCACTTAATTGTGAATAAAAGCGAAACGCGTCATCGATTTTCATGATTTATGTCTCATTTTGTTCATAGGTTATGTGACTTTACGCAAAAGTAATAGGACTTGGCACTTTTGACCGTTTTGGATTTTTTATGAATTAAAAAAAAAAAAAAAAAATTTTAAGGCAAAAAATATTTTTTTTTCTTCATACATTTATTTATAACTGCGAAACTGTTGCTTATGTAGCGAAATGTTATATAAACAGATGAAAGTAATTGTAATTCTTGATTTTTCGAAAATTGTTTAAGCGAAATCCGAGTAGTGGTTCTCGAGTTATGCCAAACAAAATAGCCTAAAACGTGACAAATTCCCCTATACGATACTTACTAACTTCAAAAAAATATTAAAATTATTTGTTGATGTAACATGACCAAACGAATGATACAGAAGTTCTTATTTTTTAGGCTACTTTCACATAAAATTATCAAAATTGAGTCCCGAAATCATGCGTTGTACTGTGTAAGTGTCAAAGAGTGAGCGCAGGTTGTTTCGCAGTTAATCTTACAGTAAATTATATCTAAGTAAAAAAACATGCTTTACATCTTCTCTCTCTCTCTCCAATCATTAAAGGGGCTGCCGTACAAAATTTACATTGCAGACTGGAAATAAATAGAATGGAAAAGTCCCATAACTACCTCCATTAGTCTTTGGTTCATCTATATCAGGCATGCGCAGAGGTTTCTTATGAAAGTGCAAACACTAATTCTTATTTTTATTTCCCACATGTACACTGAAAAAAAAAGAAAAAAATTTGTCGGAAAGGAAATGTCTTCAAATGCTTTTCGATGTGATATTTTGTGTTAATTTGAAAGCACATCAAACATTCTGCTTCAGCCTTAAAGTTATAAGTGAAAAAAATCTCTTTCCCACTTCTCGTCTGAATACATGCAATGCACCTCATTTTGTAAAGTAATAATTTGAATTTTAAACTTAAAAATTACATTGATTTTTCCAAGTGCTTTTTAATTCACAGCTGCAAACTATTTTTTAAACGGAATAATACGTTAGACAACAACAAAATCTACATTGATGTGTACCAAGAAAGCATACGAAAGTGTTGTTGCTTTGCGCTTTGGCGCAACCAAGAAAAAAAAACAACAAAAAACTAAAAACACAAAATTGTTCGTGTATTTTGTATTGCTTTTTACTGAGTGGTGTGTGTGTGTGTGTATTATAATACACTGCCTACGCCTAAGTGCTTTTACAAAATATGATCTACATTGTAGATGGAATTGCAACCCATTCAGCACGTAAGACATAAAAGTTTTTTTTGGAGGAAATTTTGTATTTCGTTCCTTTGAATCAATCCTACTATTCCCGATTTCTGCATATGCATTATGTAGCATGTGGACATATTATGTAGCACTTCCCACCACACAACTCCAGACCATAAATGAGCCATCACTATGCTTTACTCTAGGAGGTCTATTTTATATTGAAACTCTGTATTCTTTCGCTGCCATTCCATCTGTCCACCGTCTGATTAAAATATGTTGAACTTACTTTCATCTGTAAATAAAACCCAAGAGAAACACTCTTGTTTATTTTAAACATGCTGAAAACGGTAGATACCTTTTGCCAGAAGTTATACTTTCTCAAACATTTTCGTCCAAAATCCAAATGTTTTTTTTCGATTTTTTGGGCTTATAAATAGATTATTCGTAGAAACACGCCCAGGATCTGTATTCACATCGATACCTGGATGTGCATTAACTATTTTGGTCAGCTTCGGAGTAATAAGATGAGGGTTCTTCTTTATCTTCCTTACATATACGCCTCAACGCTCTCTTAAAAAGCTTTCTCTTTGCTTTCCTTTGGCTTATTTATGATTCGTCCTTTTCTATCGATGCAATAAATGATTTGTTGAACAGTTCCTCGATTTATATTCAATGCTAAAGCAATGCTGCTTTGGAGTTGTCTAATTTTAACAGTTATATGTCGATCCATCTTCACAAATTGCTTTACATAGCACAACTTAAGTCTGATCAATGATATTTTTTCATGATTTAACATTTATAACAAATCTACCGTTACAACAACAATATTGTTTTATATGTAAGGACAGGAATAACAAAGTATCTATAAAATTAATAGGCTAGGAGATTTCTTGTGACCGATGTTTTGTTCTACCGTTTTATACCGATTTTGACCAATCGTACATTATTTGAAAGATATTTCTTTTTAGCCGTTTTGCAGATTTACTGATATTTAATTTTTTTCCTATATTGTGAATAAATTTTATTCAAAATTGCTACTAACACATACATAATATTATACATATGCTATGTGTGTTATTAAATTTGTTAATGTGTTTGCTAATAAGTTTGTTATCTCCATTCACAATAATAATAAACCACAAAAGTGTTGGTTTGTGAATTGGCTAAGTTGAAAAATAAAGCTGCTTAGAAATTGCACTCGAATTTCGAGCGCTGGAATCTGCTAGTATTGTATTAATGCTTTATGAACCACAAAAACAATTTTGTAAGTGCCAACAGTTTTTTTTTTTTTCAATATTAACCAACACCTACAAATTCAGCACATTGTGCTGATTTCAAAAAAAAGGGTTATGGGAAGGAGGAAAGAGGAAGTACTGATGATTTCCTAATTAATGTTTGCTAATCAGGGATGGCACACTTTGACTGTGACTCGCTGTAGTTCACAGTAATCAAAATTGTATAGTAAATTCAGTTCTACCACATATAATTATATATGCTTTTTTTGTTAAATTTCAAAACAAATTTTATTTACGGTCCCACTTTTAACAATATCAGTCAAAATTTAAGTCTCTAAGGGTATTTAAGGTTCAGTCTTTTTGATTTGTAAATGAAAACTTTGTTATTTTGTGATTAAGAACAATAAAAAGTCGTCTTTTAGAGATGTAAATAAAAATAAGTCTTTAAGGGACTCAACCTAAAAATGATTTTCACCAGTTATTAGCCGAGATAATTTCCAAGATGATGCGCATGATTTAATTTGAAAAATGAAAATAGAGTTTGAGAAATTGCCAATTAAAAACTGTTTTGATAAAGGATAGGTTTTTAGAGGAAATCTGATTCAAAATCTTAGAAACGGACTTAGAAACTACAAAAATTCCTGAAGAGAAGCTGTCTTGCAACCAGAAAGTTTTCTATAAGAATCTACCTTAGAAAGAAGAAATGTTCTATATAAAAAAAATTGTGAACATTTTCAAAGAAAAACTGTCTTAAGCAAGCTTCTGAAATCTTATTTTGACAAGTTTGAATGTAAATATTTCGCTTTCTAATAAACACAGCAAAACACTTCTTAGATTTTGGAATTCTTTGATGTTTGAAGAATGTAAAACCAAATAACGAAAGGAAATTAATTGAGATAGAAATTTTTGCACACTTATCTTGAAAATACTTTGGCTTCGTTTAGGGCAATGGGAAGACAAATATGTAACTCCCAACCGACCACTAGCAATGTTTATGCATCGTATTACAAAATCTCAAATCACCTCCCGATAACCTTGATGGCCACATCATTTTGAATTTATTAAATCAAAAACGGTTTCACTGAATGTCGCAGAGGTTTTTGGTAAAAAGAAAACCATATATATATATATATATATAAGAGTCCAACGATTATAAAGTGAAAAAAAAATAACATAAGATTCTTCAAAAATCTATTAAACTTCAAATCCATAAGATGGCGTAGAAAAAAGCAGCAAAACTCGAGCCAGGAGGTTATTAAGTTTTCTATAAAATGGTTTAAAAATTTTTAGAAAGTATATTTTAATAGATGACAAAACGTATTTAAATGCGAATTTAAACAAACTAGCATAGCTCAGCGTTCAAAATTCGAGTGCAAATTCCAGGAAATATTATTTTTCGCCCAATTTTTGTCTTCCAATGTTTTTTAATCTATATATGTGACCTTCTCCGAGAAAAGGGACCTAGTGTGTGAAAATTAAGTTTTGAGAAAAAAACGCATTTAAAGTTTCTACACCCATTTAGGTACCAGAATCCACCGTTTTTGACACAACCCGTTTTTTGACACACTAGGTCCCTTTTCTCGGAGAAGGTAACATATATAAAAAATTTATGAATATTTAAATGAGCCTTAAGTTATGTTATTCAATTTTAGCAATTCACAATTCAACACAGAGCGTCTGATATATAATTTAAATCATTCGCATTAACAGGGTGTAACGAATTATTACAAATATTTTTTTTTTTTTTTTTTAATCTAATATATTTTTAAAACAGATTAAAAATAAATTTCATTATTCTCAGCTGCTCCTCCATATAAGCTATAACTATGCCAATTTTCACACTCCTCCGTGTTCGCATATTGCTTAAAAAGGGAATTAAAAATTTACCTTCACGTATTATTATATAGATGCCAGCAAGTGTTCAATAGAATATTGTATTTCAATATGAGGTGGTAAGCTATGTTCTTAAATAAACAAGTGGAAAAATTTGCTAGGAAATTTTTGGTTTGTCAACCACATTTGCAAAACATTTATTACCTTTTTATGAATAGCAAAACACCACTAATAAACAGGCCTGATTAAGCGAGTTTCAAAACTATTAGTTTTCTATAGCAAAACTTATTTTATTTATCTTGAGGAAAATTGACTTGCATTCAAAAAATGTTTTCTATTATTAGTTTTCTATAGGAAAAAACTTTCGTAAATTCGTGCAACTTTTCCAGAAAAACGGCCGTTGATTCAAAGTAGTTTTCTAAGGAAAAAACTGTCTTAGATTAAAAGACGTATTCTATAAGAATTATGTCAAAGTTTTTTAGGAAAACTGTCAGAGATTCTATTATACTTTCTTTAGTAAAGTTGTTTTCATTAGGAACTCTGCTAAAATTAGATTAAGTTTTCTTTAGTTTAATTGACTTAGAAAACTCTTTTAGATTAAAGAAATTTTGTATAAGAAATCGGTCTTTTTTTATAAAAAAAAAAAAACTATAGGAAAACTATTTTAAATATTTTAAAGTTTTAAGAAAAACAGCCTTTCATTCAACGAAAGGAACATTTTATAAGATTCCAAAAAGTTTTCTAAACGAAAAGTGTCTTAGATTAAAAGAATTTTTTTCCGGATAGTGGCCTCAGATTCCAAAAATGTATTTATGTGAAACTCCAAGATTCTGGAAGCTTGTTATAGGATAACTATTAAGGATTCTTAGAAATTTTCGTTAGTAAAAAACTCTCCGATCAGAGAAGCTTTCGTTAGAAAAACTATCTTAGATTTCAATAATTGATTATAGGGAAACCTTAAGATTCGATAAACTCTTTTTACGATAAATATCTTAGATTTTTAGTAGCATTTTTTAATAAAAATGTCTAAAATTTAGCGAAGCTTTCATTAAAATATAATCGCTGATTCTTCTTAATACTTCTTTAGATTCAAAGAAGAAAATTGTTCCAGATTTAAATAAATTTTCCTTAACAAATCTGTCTTATATTCTAAGAAGTTTAAGAAGTTTGTTTTAGAAAATCTGTCATTGATTCTAAGGAGTTTAAACTGTCTCAAACTCAAAATAATTTTTATAATGAAAACTGTTATGGATTAATAGAAATTCACTGTAAGCAATCCGTCTTATATTCTAAAAAGTTTTCATGAATTTTTCAATAGAAGAATTGTCTTAGATCTTAAGATGATTGCTTTATAAAAACTCTCTTAGATTCTTAGAAGTTTTCTTTAATAAATTCGTCTCAGATTCAAGAATTTTTTTTAATTAAAAGAAATTTTCTATAAGAAATCTTTCTTAGATTCTAAGATTAGATTTTTTATATTAAAGTTGCTGCAGCCCCATAGAAGTTTTCTATATCAAAATAGCCTAAGCTTTTTTAAATGTTTATAAAGGGAAATTGTGTCGGATTTAAAGAAATTTTTCATAGAAAACTGTCATCGATGCAATGATGTTTTCTTAAGAAAAGTCGTCTTATATTCATAGAAGTTTTTATTTTCAAAACTGTCTTAGATTTCAATATACATATATTTCTTTAGTTACCTTTTCTCAGATTCAATGAAGATTTTTCTAGATTAAAATAATTTCATCTATAATATTAATAGGCTAGGCGATTTCTTGTGACCGATGTTTTGTTCTACCGTTTTATCCCGATTTTGACCAAACGTATATTACTTGAAAAGTATTTATTTTTAGCCATTTTCCAGATTTACAGATATTTAATTTTTTTTCTTTATTTCGAGTAAATTGCGTTAAAAGTTGCTACTAACACATACATAAAATTTATTAATGTGTTTGTTAATGAGTTTGGTATCTTCATTCACAATAATAATAAATCATAAAAGTGTTGGTTTGTGAATTGGCTAAGTTGAAAAATAAATCTGCCTAGAAATTGCACTCGAATTTCGAGTGCTGGAATCTGCTAGTAATAATAATAATAAAAAATAATAATTTTCTAGAACAAACTCTGTCTTAAATTCTAAGA
Source organism: Cordilura impudica (assembly GCA_963682025.1). Lineage (NCBI taxonomy): Eukaryota > Metazoa > Arthropoda > Insecta > Diptera > Scathophagidae > Cordilura > Cordilura impudica. The sequence continues at coordinate 30,680,544 of OY821519.1, read as the reverse complement.
CGTTTCAGAAGATTTCTTTAGGAAAACTGTCATAGATGCTGAATAGTTTTTAATTATCTCAGACCCAAAGCAGTTTTTAAAAAGAAAATTGTTTTGGATTATTAGCAATTTACCATTTTATCTGTCGTAAATTCTTAAAAGTTTTCTTTAAGAAAACCGTTGTAGATTCTAAAAAACTTTTAAAACAGCTGCATTATATTCAACAGCGTGTTCTTATGAAAACTTTCCTAGATTCATACAAGATTGCTAAAAGTTTTTTAACCCTGGACGGTTACTGTTCGTCGAATCAACGAAGCTCATTTACTCTTTATCATATAAACCAAAAACAGGGGCCAAATTCGTATCGAATTTTAAAACTGAAAAATAATTTTTATTTTTATATTTTATTTTTTTTTCTTTATTTTTTAATAAAATGTTTAACTAAAAAAATTTTTGTTTATTTTTTACTTTAAAAATCGTTCAGCTAGAAATTATTTAAAAAAATTGTTCGTCGATTCGACGAAGAGTAACTCTAATGTACTAAAATGAAGAGTAACCTTCCAGGGTTAAAGGAAAGAATTTTATTTTAAAGAAATTTGTCTTAGATTCTAAGATAAAAATTCCTTTATTAAGGTTGTCTCAGGCCCGGAGAAATATTCTATAAGAAAATTGTTTAAGCTTCATAAAAGTTTTCTATAGAAAAATTGTTTTAGCTTTCTAACCGTTTTCTTTAGGAAAGTTGTCTCCGAAACAAAGAAATTTTCAATCGAAAAACTGTTTTAGACTCTTTTTTATTAGTAAAATTGTCTCAGATTTATAGGGGCTTGCATTAGAAAAATTGTCTTACATTTTAGTATGTTTTGTTTTAGAAAACTGTTCGATTTTAAGCAGATTTCCATAGTAAAATTTCCGCAGATCCAAAGAAGTTTTTAGAAGAACATTTTATCAAAAGTTTGCCACTTTTCTACAAAAAAAACTGCTTTATTGTTAGTTGCAGAGAAATGTTTTATATAAAAAATATTTGTGATTCATAACATTTTTGATTCTATTCTCTTCTATTCTGTATAAGATTTCATAGTTTTCTGAAGTAAAATTGTTTCAGATTCAGAAAATCTTCTTCAGATTTGAATATGTTTTCTTCCGCTAAACAGTATTACTTTCTAAAAAGTTTTCTATAATAAAATTATATCGAAGATCAGAAAAGTTTTGTAGAGGAAAACTGAATCACAAATTTTCTACTTCGTCTGTTAGATTCAAAGAAAATTACTAGGCTTTGCGAAACTTTCTATAGGATCCGAAAACAATTTTCTGTAAGAAAACTGTATTACATTCTAATATTTTTTTTCTATAAGAAACCCGTTTTAAAACCTAGGAAGTCTCTTGGAGTGATATTGCTTCAGAATTTGAGAAGTTCTCAACAGAAATTCCATGAAAAGTTTTTATAATAATACTTGAAAATTGATACTTGGAAAATTGTCTCTGTATCTAAGAAATATTCTAAAGGGTTCTGTCATGTAATCTTTGATGTGAATCTGAAAAAATTACTTAAAGAAAACTGATTTGAAGAACTTGAAAGTTTTTACGGGATAACTACTTTACGAGGACGGTCCCAGAATAACCCAACCTGAAACAGAAACATAACAAATCTGGGAAAATTTTTTTTATTACATAATCTACTTTTAGCTTGATAAACTTTCCCCAGCGATATTCAATATTTTCGGTAACCTGTTTATAGTAGGAACTGCCTAGATCCTTAAAATCGCCATCAACGGCAGACTCCACCTCTTTATTATTGGCAAATCTTTTACCATCAAGTCTTGAAGTCTTGAAATAGCAAATAATCCGAGGTAGCTAAATCTGCAGAATAAGGTGCATAATAGAGCAATTTGAACTTCTGTTCATGGATCTTGACCATGACAACAGTGGATGTGTGAACTGTAATAAGTTAGCATAATACTCGCCGTTGTTTTCTTTACTGTTTGAAGATAATCAAGAAAAATTATCCCATGCCCATCCTAAAATATAGACGCCATAACCTTGGAACTATCTTCGCGTTCTTTGGATACGATTCTTCCATTTCAGTCTATTGTTTTGCCTGTTCCTTTATCTCAGGTGTGAAGTGGTGGACAGATGTCTCATCCATGGTTATGAACCGATGCAAAAACTCGGCTTTATTGTGGTGAAACATTCGCCAAACACTCTATTGAAACATCTTCACTACGCTGTTTTGGTTCTATTATGAGCAAAGGCGGCACCCATCTTGCGTACAGCTTTCTCATCTCAAAATTTTCGGTGAATATGTGATGAAATGTCTATCATTTCAGATAGTTTAAGTTTAAAAAAAAAATTTCCGATGCTATCTGGGTTGAGTGTGACTAGTCCCATTAATCTATTATATTATTAGGTAAGGCAATTTCTTGTGACCGATGATTTGTTCAACAGTTTTCTACCAATTTTGATAAAACGTATCTTATTTGAAAGATATTTCTTTTTGGCTGACCACCAGACTTACAGATTTTTAAATTTTTTAATTTTGTTGCAGTTATGCTCATTTAAAGTTACTAATGAGTTTGCTTTCTTCATTCCCAATAATAATTGTGTTGAAATGAAAAATTATTTTGGATATAGCATACCTTTAGGGTCAATAATTTATGAAATGAAAAAACAAAATTTCCTAGAATTTGTACTCGAATTTCGAGGGCTGGAATCTGCTAGTAATTTATTAAACTGCCACAAAGTTTCAAGACTTTCGGTATCATAGTACTGTAGATATTTCATGATAGATAGTTACCTTATATGGGAGCTGCCACGCCCTCTAATCCGAAGTCAACCGAACTATAGTTCAAACCTTTCACAGATCATAAAAAATAATTTTTGGATAAAATTCTGTAAATCGTTTGAATGCATAACCCACATAAGAGGCGCAATTCATTTTTATACCATATATGACTTTGTGCTGCTCTTTGTAACTACCAAAAACATGGAACAAAGAGCCATCTTTTATTATACCAATCGACTCAGAATCACTTTCGATTTAGCGATGTGCATCCTCCCGTCCGTCCGTCCGTCTGTGTGTTCATCGAAACCTTGTAATCAAACTACAGGTCGCAAATATGAATATATTTAGATGAAATTTGACAATAAGCTTTTATCGGCCATAGGATGATTGAAATTGGTGAAATTCGGTCTATGTTCTGACCTAGTCCCCATACAAATGACCCCTATGAAATCGACATAAGTTGCCATAAGATCCAATTATCATATAGATCTCAGTCAAACCGGGTTTGTATATGTTTATTATATCCATTAAGCAGTAGTCCAAAAAAAGCCCTATAGCACAATTTTTAGTCATAGGCCCCATATAGAGCTGCTTCCCGATTTTCACTTAAATCTATCAAAAAACAAAAACATTGCACAGATTTTTCACAAATTTGGTTTGTGTATATGTATATGGCCAGGATCGGTCCATATTTCCACCTACTCTCCACACAGATATAGCATCCGATATGAACTTTCTCATGTCTAGAGTCAAAAAAATTAATAACAATGCCACTCAAATTTGGTATGTGCTTATTTTCTATATCTAGTTAGTCGGACGAAAATATAGGGTCTCTAAACCATGCTATAGGGCATCATATAGTCTGTCTAGACCAACTATAATTCCTTACTTGTTAAATATGAATAATTCCATATTTCCAGAATAAACTGAATATCCTTAATGTCCTAATACGAAAAGCTCACTACCTGCCAAAGAAAACAGAAGGAAATTTTCTAATTTATGCAAATGTTATATGAAATATAAATTTGTCTATTTGTAATCTGACGTCATATGCCAACAAATAAGACTGTTTATCAAGACAAAAAGTTTTTGCAATAGATTTTAATTATTTCGAATAAAAACATAATAAAAGAGTTCGTATTACAAATCATGGAGTTGTTAATAATTTTGAGAAAACAGTTCAAAAATTGCTTTTCTAGAAAAATTTGTTCTTCTTGCCTGCGAGACAATCTGCTACAAAATTCTACGGTGTACAAAACATTGAGTAAAACGTGCTAAAGACTAGAATTAATTTTGCTAGCAAATAAATATATTTTACTGGCATAATACTTTTTATGCAACTGGAAATGAAGACATAAGTATATTTTTTTTTTTGTAAATTGTGTGTGGCATGCACAGCTGTCAAATGTTATTTTTACTGTTAAATGTAAACATTTAGAATTAACATTAATTTTTTATTTTTCCATTCATTCATGCTTCTACTTTACTTCAATCTTCTTTTTCGGTATTTACTTTACAACGACAACGAAAAACAAGGGTTTATTTTACATACTACTCAGCTAAAGTCTGGTTCATGAAATATTTGTTGTTATTTCTTTTATTATAAACAAAAAAAAAAATAAAAAATAAAACTGACTTCTTTGAAAATCCTGCTTCCAAACATTTCATTTTATGTAGATTCTAACATGTTATGCGAGCAAAGTTCATGTCCTTGTCCTTGTGTCATTACTTATTGTCTGGCTATCAAATGTTAGAGACGTTTTACTGTATCCGACATGTTAACTTACATCAAGAAAATACTGGGTTTCTTTTTGTTTTAGCTTTTAAACTAAAATATTTTCTTAGTTATTCTTCAGATATTTTGGAGTGGTATTATTTTCTGTTTAAACAACTAATGATGTTTTCAACTTAAATTAAATAAAAACAAGTTTTTTGTTTTCGTTTATTTTAAAATTAATTAATATTTGTATGTTCTTTTTCTTTGCTTCTGTTTATAAAGGAGAAGAAGCAACTGCATACTAATTTTACATTTCCTAAGAAATTAGTTTGTTTGTCAATTAAAAACCAAAAACTGCACAGTCGTTAAATTTATTTTTTTTATGAGGAGTGTTTACTTCCGTTTGTTTTAGTTTTATTAAAAAAAAAAAAAAAATATTATATTTTACTTAAGAAGTTTGCCAAAATATAAATGCGGTGAAGCGTAACACTAAAGCTTGTTTATATGTACATATTTACTTCATATAAACATTTTTATCACAATTTAGAAGGGTTATAACATTATATTCTCCACATTTAAAGGGTTATTATGTTTGAAACTTCACAGAAAAAATAAATCTTCAAAAGCAATATTTTATAGAAGTTTTTTGAAGACATTTATTTTAATTGTTAATAAAATAAGTTTCGATTGGAAAAGTCTGGGCCTAGAAAATAAATATTTAGTAATAAAAGAGCATCCAATGAAGCGAAAAGATAATATGTGTGTGCTTGAAGCCCAAAATGGTGAAAACTTGGATCATCACCCTTGATGGAGGTTGGAAGTTGTCTTTTTGAAAGCATGTTTTTTGTTGAATGTAAGTATTTACTAACGCAAATGTATACTTTTGAAATCGTACAAGTACCAAGAATATCATCCTTAAGTTCCACTTGAATCGGACTGTCATACTGGCGTGGTCAAACTACTACTCGAAAAAGCTCGACGCCTTTCCATACAAATGTATGAAAATATTCACTTCATAGATGTTTGACTTCATTTAAAAATTTTTTTTTTCAAAATACATGCTATAATTTTATATATTTTGAAATAAGTTATACTGTTAAATTACCCTTCTGAAATATAAAAACATTCTGATAAAAATTATGGAGTGGGCTAACTACTACTCGAAAATGATCATCCACTTTCCACTCAAATGTATGAAAATATGTTCTTCGCATATGTTTGATGCCTGTTTGCAAAAAAATTTTCAAGAACACTTGGAAAAAGCTGTTAGTATTTAAATCTGAATATATGTAGAGAATATGTTTTCAAAATTTGAAAGCATTTCGACAAAAATGTTGGCGTTTGGGAACATTAACTCGAAAAAGAACGGAAAATTTGCAAAAAGTGTAAAAAAATAAAAAAAAAATTTTTTAATTTTTTAAGTCTGGGTTCACACAAGGCAATTTTTGTTGCGCAACTTTTTTTTCAATTCTCTTTTAAAGTTGCCTTAATGTTCACACAGAGAAATTTATTGCCGCAACTTTTCGTTTTCTTTTGCTTTCAAATTTTTGGCAGTTCACTTTTATTAGCTTGCGTAAAAAGACTTTATTATTGGTCTAAAGTGAAAAATCTATTTGTGTAAAAAAATGGAATCAAAGAAAAAATTAAATAAAAAAAAATAATAAAATAAATGAAATAATAATAATTTTTCACAGCGAAGCAAAGAATAAAAAGAAATGTCAAATAACAAGCTGCAGCTAACTTCGTGTTTATAATAACGAATTGCGCAACAAAACGAGTTGCTGAGTACAAGCAAACTCCGTACCAAATACCACTCTTCTTTCCCCTCTCGCCTACAAACTCAAGAATTGCGCAACAAAAGTTACCTTGTGTGAACTCGGACTAACAAAATATATTAGAAATTTTTTTTTTATTTTTCCACTGTCTGTAATTGACTATATTCATAGATTACTCATAAAAAATTGTAAACCATTCTGACCAAAATTGTGGCGTCGGTATAGCGCTATTCGACTGATATTGACCACTTTCTATACAAATGTGTGAAAATATGCTTTTACTTGAAGTATGATGATATTTTCCAGAAATTTTTCTACAATGACTTAACAAAAAATTATATTCGTTAGAGCTGTGTATGTAAAGAGAACACTTTCTTCAAGCTTGGAGGAACCACTACTGGACAAAAAACAGAAACAGAAACTAAAAAAAAATATTAAAAAAAAAAAATATTTTATTAAAATATTTAAAAAAAAAAATATATATATATATTTTTTTTTCACTGCCCGTAATTGACCTTATTCACAGATGACTCATATAAAAAAATAAGTCGTTCCAATTACAGTTGTGCTCTAGGCGAACAACTACTCGAAAAAGTTCAGTCACTTATATACAAATGTGTGAAAATTTGCTCTTATTTCAAGTTTGATGTAACTTTTAAAAAAAATTTCCATCAAGACTTGCTAAAATTTTTTACTGTTTGTAGTTCGAAATGTATCGAGATAATCTTCTTAAAATTGCAAAGTATTCCGACAATAATAATCGAAAAAAATCAGACACTTTTCACACAAAAGTGTGAAAAATTGCTCTTACCACTGTGCAACATTTTTCAGCTCGCTGATTTGGGACTCAATTCAACTTCTCAATCATTCGTTTTCTCATGTTGGCTGCCATTATAATTTAATGGCCAGACGAATTTTTTTGCTCAAGGTGGATTTTTATCACTTTTTGTATATTTAGACACGGTTATAACTCGGTAACCGTACTGAATATCTCTTACAAAATTGTAGATATTGAATAGGAGATCAATTGCTTGCGGGGAGGTTTGTTGGTGGAGTTCTAAAATTATGCAACTTGAAGATGAAAGCATTGAAGATGAAGATGACACTGAAATTGTTGGACACACTGAAGAAAACATCCCCTTGAAAATTATGTCTAACTCCGATGATGATGCAGACTCAGACAATGAATATGAACAACCTACAAAGAAAACAAGATCATCAGAACCACAAGCGTCAACTTCAACGAGGATGGATATTGAAAATAATTGAAAATGTCCTAGATTTTGTTTCCATGCATAGATAACAAATAAAAATCTTATATTTTCTGTGTAAGAATAGCTTAATATGGATCGGAATTTTTATTTTCATGCAAAATAAAGTTTATAAAGAAAAAAATCTTATTTTTGGATTTGTAATCCAGTTATTTAGCAAAAAAAAAAAAAGGAGAAAATTGGGAAAAATTGGGGGGGAATGGGCATTTTTCCGATTTTTAAGGCACTGGATGCACTTTTTTCGCTTTTATTCTCCTAGTCAATATCTACAACTTTGTTTCAGACGCAAAAAGATATTCCGCACGGTTACCGATTTATAACCGTGTTAAAATATACAAAAACTGATAAAAATCCACCTTGAGAAAAAAAATTCGTGTGGCCATGAAATTACAATGGCAGCCAAATTGGCAAAAATTCTTATTTTTGGGACTACTTTCAGGTGAAATTGACAGAATTGAGTCCAACAAATCATGTGTTGTATTGTGTATTTCATGATTGAGATAATTTTCATAATGACTCAGCCAAAAGTTATATTTTTTAGAGCTGAAAATGTAAGAAGAGTATTTCTTTTAAATTTCAACCCTTTCCGACGATAAGTGTGGGGTGGACGAACAACTACTCGACAAGGCACGACCACTTTCCATACAACTATATAAAAACATTCACTAGATAGAAGTATGACATCATTTTGTAAGAAACTAGCTGTTTTTACCCGGTTTTTCTCGGGATCCAAAATAAACAGATTGCCCAAAAACTTAACTTTTTCCCCAAAAATTTGTATGAGATTGGAGAATTTGTTCATGAGTAAAAAAATTCCCCAATGTTTACGTTTTTTGGGGAGAAAATTCGTTTTTTATTTCAATTTAAAATTTTTGGATTTTTTAATTTAGAAGTTTTTTAAAGACGCTAAAGCAATAATACTTCAAAAATAAGCTGCGAAATCGCTTGAAGTCTTATTTTTTTAAGTTTATTTATTTTATAAACATCAAATATAACGGAATCGTTTGCAAATAAAAGGAATCAGAAGTTTTAAGAATTGAATTACTTCATTCAATAAATGATCACCATTAAGTAGAAAGGTCAAATTTATAGAAGTTTCAAAAATGGAAAATGAATGCGACGTCTAAAATTGTGCCGCAAGGTTGCTTTAAGCAACTGCTTATAGTATATGATTGGTTATTTTAATCAACAGGTAATTATTGCACATACGTAGATAAAATTTATCATACGGCAGCCACACCCGTGCTGCCGCGCAGTTGTTGTCAACTTATTTTAATTGCCAAAATATATTTTTCAGATCATTCCGATATTTTAGCTATGCTGTGTTCCGCGAGCGCGTCGCATCGCGTCCGCGTCCGTGCCCCGATTCCGCGCACCGAAATAAATCTATTGAAAAGAATACAGATTTTAAATGCGTATATTTCAGGACAGGTATTGGATAAGTATGCAAATTTTCACTTAAATAAATATATAACAAAATTCATTAAATAAAGATATGAAAAATTTAAGATCGAATTTGGGGAGTAAGTTCATTTTTTAATTTCGTTTTTTAAAAAATGGGGAATTTGTTCATTTCTTTTGGGGACCTTTTTTTAAATTTGGGGAATTTGCTCGTCGCGAACAAATGTACCAAAAAACAGAAAATTAATTACATGCAAAAAGTGGGCGTAAAAGTAGGCGTTGCTGGTGAGAATCATATGGCAACCTTGCCTGGAGTACTGAGATTATGCGTACCAAATTTCAGAGAAATCCGTTAAAAATAAAAATTTGTATAGCGACGTGGCCGGTAAGAATCATATAGCGACCTCTCGTGGTGCTCAGAGAGTAGATGAGCAATAAAGGTTTGACTAAGAAGATCGTTCAGAAAGATAAGGAAAATAGAATAGAAAATAGAAGTAGAAAGAACAGAACCTTGGGGTAACCCTGAATTAAGTTGAAACTTTTTGATCAGTAACAACGCGTGTGTGAGGTCTCCGAAAAAAACTCGATATAAATCGAGAGAAATCAATACCGACATCAAGTGCAATAAGCTTTGATACTAATGCATTATGCCACACGCGAACGAATGCCTTGGAAATATCTAGAGCAACCACTTTATTTTTATCAAAATTGTGAAGGATCGACTTCAGCGTTCTGAAAGAAAAATTTTTGGGGATTGGTTGGACATTGTCAACCTACCAGCAAGAGGGAAATACTACCCCACGGTACGAAGAGCTGAAAAGGTTGGCCAGCGGACTAGCTAGTGCCGAAGATTACTGTTTCAGCACCAGTGCTAGTAACCAACCGGCGCCGGAGACTTATTTATGTTAAGATCCGAAAGAACCTTTTTAAGTACACGAGATCAGAAGAATATTTTAGACACAGTACAAGATACCTTTTTAAGTTTGTGTAATGGCTGATCGCTGTCGGGCAATAATACTTTTTTTGCCAAAAGTTCAGCTAAAGGGTTAGCCTTATCAACCGAGTAAATTATTATTTTGTCATTCATTATAAGATTCGTGATAGCTGACCTAGCGTTATTCTTTACTTTTTCAACAAATGACCAAAACCTCTTGCTCACCCGATGAGCAGAAAGAACTTTAGCTGTTCCTAAAGAAATTTTTCGCGTCTTAGTACTTTGGCACATTCAGTTCGGCCCGTATGCGTAGCAGGTCAGTACTCTCTGCATCTGACTGAATTTCTTCAAGTCTTATTAAAGAAAAAAATTTTGATTAGGTTTAGCCGAAATGCGTTTTGATCGAATGAATATTTGCATACTAAGCATTATTATTTGGGTTTGAAAACATAAATCCGTACATCAGGATAATATGGCGGATGAGGTAGTAACTCACATGTAAAGCACTTTCTTCCTGGCCAAATGCGGTAATTTTTTCAAATCGTCAATGTTTAATGTTTTACCCTTTTAAAGGTAGCAGGAAACCCTCGCTTCGCTTGGAAAACCCCAAAGAGAGAGAAATCCGTTGAAAAATAAGAATTTGTATAGCGGTCAAACAAACAAACAAACAAAAAGAAAATGAATTTTATATATGTATATAGATTTTCCAAAAATACATGGTAAAATCTAATACAAATTATAGTTTCTCATACCAAAGGATTATTTTCCTAAAATATTGAAACACTCGGATGAAAGATGTAGGATGGTCGAAATACTACTCGAAATAGATCAGTAATGAAAAAACAAAATTACGTTTTTTTAATAATTTCAACTGACTATATCCTCAGATTACTCATTTAAATTTTTAAGCCATTCAGACCAATATTGTGCTACTGGCAACCTATTATTTCAAAAATATAAATCAGTTTCCATGCAATTATATGAAAAAAATTCGCTTCATGGAAATTTGAGATCGATTCACAAAAAACATTTAAGGCACACATGGTACAAATTTATACAATATTAAATTGCAATTGCAATTTCAAAGACTTTCGCTAATAATTGTGCTGTTGGCGAATTACTACTCGAAAAAGATCAGTCAGTTTCTATACAAATATACGGAAAAATGCACTCCAACCAAACTTGACATCCATTTACAAAAAAGAACACAAGGCATATTACTTATACATTATAGAATTGGAAATACGAAGACAATCCGTCCTTAACATTTCAAAGCATGCCAATAATAATTGCGCTGTTGGCGAACTACTGCTTGATAATGATCACCCACTTTCTATGCAAATGTGTAAAAATTTGCTCTTATTTCAAGTTTGATGTAATTTTACTGAAAATTTTCCTTCGCGAATTTTTAAATATTTATATGTTTTGAAGTTATCGATTTCAGGATATAATATCCCCAAAATTTTAAACTATTCCAGGGAAATTTGTAGAGGCGGCGAACTAATTCTAGAAAAAATCAGCCTCTTTCAAATCATTTCATCGAAAAAGATCAGTCATTTTCTATACAAGTGTACGCAAATATGCACTCTATGAATTTTTAGTGTGTATAGAAAGTGGTCAATATTTGTGGTTCAAAATTTTTTATTAGTAATCTATGAATATAGCCAATTACAGACAGTGAAAAAATTAGAAACAAATTTTTTTATTTTTTTACACTTTTTGCAAAATTTCCGATTTTTTCGAGTAGTTATTCCCACACCCCAACAGTTTGGTTGTAATGCTGTGGATGGAACGTGGATGAGGTTTTTCGAGTAGTAGTTCGCCAACTATATAGTTTTTATCAGAATGTTTCAATATTTCAGGAGAGTTGTCTATAAATACAACTGAATTCAAACAAGTAGGATAATTATAGTCGGTCAAGACCGACTATACGATACCCTATACCATGGTTTAGAAACCATATCTTCGGTCCAACTAATTGGATATAGAAAATAAGCATAATCCAAATTTGAGTGGTATTGTTATTAATTCTTTTGGTTGCAGATATGAAAAAGTTCATATCGGGTGCTATATTTATAATGGGGACTAGGTCGAAAAACGAACCGATCCTGACCATTTTTGGTAAAGTCACTTATATATTGAAAAAATATGCACAAACCAAAAAATCTGTGAAATTTTTTTGTTTTTTGATAGATTTTAGTCAAGATTGGGAAGCGGCTCTATATGGGGCCTATGACTAAAAATTGTCCTATAAGGACTATTTTTGGACTGCTGATTAATGGATATAATAAACACATACAAACCCAATTTGACTGAGATATATATGATAATTTGAATCTTATGGCAATTTATGTCGACTTCATAGGGGTAATTTGTATGGGGACTAGGTTGGGACATGGACCGAATTTCATAAAATTCAATAGCGTTCATCCTATGGCTGATAAAAGCCTATACACCAAATTTCGTCAAAATATATTTATATTTGCGACTTGTAGTTTGATTACAAGGTTTACATGGACGCACAGACGGACGGACGGACATCGCTAAATCGACTCAGAAAGTGATTCTGTGGTATAGGGTGTAAATATATTAAATCATACTATGTATTTTGGGAACATTTGAAGTTAAACATCTTTGAAGTATATAAAGTCGATCGTTTTCGAGTAGTAGTTTACCCAGGCCAGTAGAACACTCCGATTCAAGTAAAATTTAAGGATAATATTCTTGGTACTTATACGATTCTAAAAAGTATACATTTGTTATACTAAATACTTATATTTAACTTTTTATATGCTTTCAAACATGAAAAATGTTAGATTTTACTACTCGAGCTACTCGTTGAGACCGAGTAGTTTATTTACTACTCGAGCCTCTCGAGCTTTACTGTAGGTTCTGGTATAAAGTTAAAAATATATATATTTTTTTTACAAATTTGGCAAATTATCTGAAATTTTTTTAGTAGTTGTTCCCAAACGACAACAATATGTGCATATTTTCAAATTGAAATCTATAATATTAAGAGGCTAGGCGATTTCTTGTGACCGATGTTTTGTTTTACCGTTTTATCCCGATTTTGACCAAACGTATAAGGTATTTCTTTTTAGCTGTTCACTAGATTTATAAATCTGTAATTTTTTTTCTTTATTTTTAATAAATTGCATTTAAAATTTCTATTAACACATACATAAAATTATACATATGCTATGTGTGTATTTATTAAATTTGTTAATGTGTTTGTTAAAGAGTTTGTTTTCTCATTCACAATAATAATAAACCAAACAAGTGTTGTTTTGTGAATTGTTGTTTTGTTCAAAAATAATTGCACTCGAATTTAGAACGCTGGAGTCTGCTAGCACTAACAAATATTTCCAATTGACCTTGTTCTATGCGCGTTCATCAAAATTTTGTTGAAGACAATGTATTAAATATTTCGATCCTAAAAAGAATTTCTGAATATTAAAAACAATTTGTTCAATTTTTTTTAACGAATTGAATTTTAAGTCTGCATTAAAAATTGTAATCATTTTCATGTTATATTCGTGTGACAACAATAATTGTTTATGTTGTGGCCAACTCTCCAGTTACATAAATGTGTAAAAATACTAATTTAGCGTTATAATAATAATAAACTCTAATATTAAAAAAAAAATAAATGGATATCCAAAAAAAAAAAAAAAAACTGTTTAAAAAGCAAGCAACAATATCAAGTTCATGAAAATATATTGTCCAAAAAAAAAAAAAAAACTACAAAAAAAAAAACGAAAATTGCAAACAACATGTATGCAATAAAAACAAAAAATATCATAAACAAAAGCACAGAAATAAAAGCAACAACGAAAGTACAAGTAGTGTAAAGCATGTTCATAAATATGAATTTATATATTAGGGTGGCATATATGTCTAACAGACATATTTGTGGAAAATCGTTCCTTATTCATTGATTTTAAGATAGAAATATATTTGCAGCGAATATAAAAGAATAATAGAAAATTTAAGACAAATTTTAGTAACACCCTAATGTGTACCAGAGGGAACATAAAATATGTCTGAAACAAAAAAGTATAAATAAACGCAAGTAGTTGTGATGGAAAAAAAGCAAACATGAGAAATTAATAACTGCTTGGCCAGCAGCCACAATATGTTGGTACGAGTATGAGAACTTATTGTAAGTACACTCGAATCGATTCAATGAATACTCAAATAGAAGAAAAAAAAATAGCAAAATCAAAATATATGGATAAAAAATCAGAAAAATGAATAATAAGTAGCAAATCTTTTTATACCCTCCAAAATGTGGTTGACAGGGGAAAAAAAATGCAAGCACATACTGCTCACATTAAAAACAAAGATGTTTCTCAAAATTTCAATTGAAACACGGTTATGATTTTTGATTGATTTTGGGTTTTTGAGGCTTTGGGAATTTTTATATTTTATAGGGTACCATATACATATTTCCATGAATTTTGAAAGAGTTTCGTATCGAATGAAATTTCGAAACGTATCGAATAGTCTAATCACGGCATACGATTAGAATCGAAACGAAATCTAATAAAAATTGTAAAAGATTTATTTTTAATGTAAATAAAGATAAACATATGTTTAATGAAAATGAATTGAAATTTTAGAAATTGTGGTTTTAAAGACATTTAAAATATGAATTTGAACTATGTAAATATACGCTTTTAAATTAAATAATATTAATAAAAATGTTCCTTAAATAAAATATACTTCACGTATTGAATATGAATTTATAAGTTAAAATATCAACTTTGATAAAAAAAAAAATTGAGCTTGTATTACTTCGACAGATAACCATTTTCCTCTAGCATTTCTAGTTCAACTGATTTTATTTCATAATCAATCTTATTTATTGAAATATTAGCAACATGTTCTTCCTCCTTTAATTTTAACGATCTTTCTTTTATATTCAATAACCGATCAAGCTTACAGTTTATGCTTCGTTGGGAATCTTCATATTTTTCGATGTGACACCTTAGAATGTCTAATTTAAATTCACGTTCAGTAACTTTTTTTGCTTTTATAATGGGCTCCTTCTCTACTGCCTCAGGTTCATTTCTATTTTCGTCGTCTTCCTCATCTAACATATCATTAAACGCTTTTTCGATATCATCAGCACAAATTTGTTCCGTAGTTTTAGAAGAACCAAAAGATTTGTATGATGAAAGACCATCACCAGAAACTCTTATAACGGCAGCCTGATGAATTTGTTCTTCTCTTTTTGGATGCCCTATTGAATGACAGCTTTTTTGACATTGTGTTTTTGGTCGCCATAAACCTAGAAAAATGTATCTATGTACGTATAATTGGAACACTTAAAAAACACCTCAAAATAATTGTACTTTTCTCCACATTTTTCATCTTTAACTGGAGGACCAAACTTATTTAGTTGTATTGTAAGCTGATCCCATAATCGCTTTCAAACAGCTTTTCCCTGGCCACAATTAGGTAAAATATATTTTGCCAAATTTGGCATAAATTCAGCAATGAGTTCCTTTTGTTTGCCATTTATTTTAAATATATTTGCCCTGAAAATTTTTAATTAGATTTTTGAAATTTTAATTTATCAAGTGATTAATATTACTTAAATTTTAAGACCTTTTAGTTATTATTTTATATATCCCGCTTTTATGTTTTCGCTTGTTGTTCTCAAGAAGTTTAACACTTTTGTTTACGATTGGCTTTGACGTATCGAATGACATTTAGAAAGAAGACACTCGATCGATCGCTCGTTATCGTATGCCATCATCTCAAATTTCGATACTACTTACACGATAGCGAATGCCGTGATTTCTAAATGAAAAATTTCGATCAAATTCACTCGATCACGTATGCGACGATTAGCCCCAGTACTTGTAAGACCGTTAAGGCGCCCGACAGTATGTGATAGTTTTTATTTTATAGAGTTCGTAAATGATTCATTTTGCTTTCTCGACTTTGGAATTTATTTAATCGAGTTCAGCAACCATTTATGCGATGCTAGCTCAATTATATATCAAACAAAACTTAAAACTCGTGAACAACATTACAGGGTCAATGAATCATCTCGTCAGTGATGAGCATAAATATAGTAAGTATACCCACTGCTTTTTGGGAACATTTTACGAAATGAGATGTTCTTTACATTGTTTTTAACAGTACTCGTAAGGAGTGAAATCCAAGGTTCAGAAAATACACACATGAAACACACAATGTTCTGTTCAAAAGCAGCCAACACATATCTTTATTTTCATATCAATTATGTGCGTTTCTAAATTTTCTACGGTGCCCAACACAACCATGACTGTGTTCGTTTTAATATTTCGTTATTTACACGAACATTTTTGTATCACATACTTTTTGTTTCAATCACACATAAAGCACACATTTTTGAGTGTTGCTTTATTTGAAGTTCATGTTCTGGTACGTGTAGTGAAAAAAAACACAGAACATGTACAATAAACAGGTTCGAGTTCAGTTATATTTTAAGTCGTGTTGTGGCTCGTGTAGTAAGAAAAAACACAACATGTACAATAAACAGGTTCGAGTTCAGTTATATTTTAAGTCGTGTTTAAAATATAACTGAACTCGAACCTGTTTATTGTACATGTTCTGTGTTTTTTTTCACTACACGTACCAGAACATGAACTTCAAATAAAGCAACACTCAAAAATGTGTGCTTTATGTGTGATTGAAACAAAAAGTATGTGATACAAAATGTTCGTGTAAATAACGAAATATTAAAACGAACACAGTCATGGTTGTGTTGGGCACCGTAGAAAATTTAAAAACAAACATAATTGGTATGAAAATAAAAATATGTGTGTGTTGGTCTAAGTTATGTTTGTTTACATATATGTACGAGTTTTTTATTCAGTGTGTGTTTTTTTCTGAACTCTGGTGAAATCGAAAAAATCTTAACACACATAGAATGGAATAATAAGGAAACCATTTACCCAGATTTTTGAATTTTATTTAATTAATTAAAATTATGTTAAAACTTACAAAAGATATTCTTTTATAGTTCGAATCCCTACTTATGAACTTAAGAACTTTTTTCGGAAACCCTTGCTCCGTTTAAGATCTTCTCACTTTGGGAAACCCTTTTTTGTATTCTTCTCTACTTTTCTAAGGACAGTTTGGAGGATCTGCATCTCTTGGTACAAAAGTTTGTGTTCTTGTACCACTAAAGAGCTTCCTTACCGTAATGACAGGGTGCCAAATTAGGCCATAAATATGTGAACACATTGTGTTGGCTTATGAAATGAAGGAGTATCTTTTTCAAACACTCCTAAATATAAATTTCGGTATTTAATAACTCCTGTAACTCTGCAATAAGTATTTGCTTCTTTTGCTGCAACTGCGTATTGCTTGCAATATCAGGAACTGCTTTTGCAACAATAGCAACATAAAAATTGACCCTGATGCTGCCAAAAAACTCTGCCACTACATTCGTTTCGAAGTCCATTAAGCAGTAGGATTATTTTTTTTACAGAACACTATTTAAATTTCCGTGCCCTTTTTTGTCCTCTAAATTTTTTACAGCATTCCTGCCTAGAACCGATTGGACTTTGTGTGGTTTCACACCGTCATTTGACTTTAGTTTGGCTCATCAAATACTCCGAAGACTGAGCTAAGAGGGCTACTTTTCTTACGGAGATCTTTTCAATATACTTTCTATTTTCTTGCCCTTACAAACATTTTGTGCACCCTTCTTTCTTCAGAACTAGGTTTCTTATCAATGGTTAAATTCTACTAAATGTTTATAATAGTACTGGAAACTGTTTGCCGGTAGACCGTTTGATATTTAGGCCAACTATTTTTTATCACCAAGTTGGATTTTGTTGAAAATATTTAATAAATTTAGCACGTACTTCTATTTCATCACTCATTTCTATCAAACTAGCAACAAACTGGGTTGTCATAAGATTTTTTTTTTTTTTCGATGTCACGCCTTATACTATTATAAACTGTATATTAAATATACTTGAAATACTGTAACTACTCAAAGCTCTAATTAAAGGAAAATATTTATGTGGCTTGTAGGTTTCTGCAATGAAACACTTTTCTTTTTTACAAATTCGGCAATTCATGAAATAAAACGAGGAAAAATGCAATACTCAATATTGTTGCAGAATAATTTTCTTTTTAGAAGGGTAACTGCTGCATAATTGTGAAGTAGTTGAATTGTTTTTGAATATTCCTCCCCTATTTTAAAGGGGAAGAATAAAGATTATTAATTGGAATAAACGCTTGAAAGATTGCAAGTTAAATAAGATTATGGTAACTCATTTTCGTTGGCATAACATGCTCTTAATGACACACAAAAAGAAAAAAATTGCCCAACTGAATTGTTCTATGGCTTATTTTCGATTGCAATAACAGCTAAGACAATCGAATTGTAATCGTAATCAACTCGAAATTCGCTACAAAAATAAATACTTATTCAGATATAGTTTCCATTAAATGATCATGTCCCTAACCAAAAATCACCACTACAAAATTAGTTAATATAGGGCTAATTTTTGTCATAGACTGCATGTAAAGCAGCCTCATGGTGATCACTTGATCACTTCACATAAAAGTCAGCTGAGTTAATGGGGCCGTTTTTGGTGGATACTCATGACAACGAATTAATTTCTAGGCGCCCCGACAAAATGTATTCACACTATGAATCATTATAACTTCAGAGTTTTAATCACATTTAATAAATATTTTAATGGCAAAGGAATTAAAAAGCAGATAATCAAAAATTTTTAATCAATCTGATTTGTAGACCAAGGGTGACCACAACAATTTTATGAAAGTGCAAATGCTAATACATACTTATAAAGAAAATAATTACTTTTTTCATATTTTTATTCCCTACATGTACACTGAAAAAAAAAATTTAATTATCTGAAATGAAATCTCTTAAAATGCTTTTCAATATGATATTTCGAGTTAGTCTGCATAATTTGAAAGCATATCAAACATTCTGCTTCAGCCTTAAAGATATAAGTGAAAATCACTTTCCCACTTCTCGTTGTTAAGAATTACACTGACTTTTAGTTCACAGCTGCAAACTATTTTTTAAACGAAATCATACTTTAGGCAACAACAAAATTTTCATTGAATACCTCGGTCGCTAATGTGTACCAACAAAGCATACGAAAGTGTTCTTGCTTTGCTCTTTACAGTTCTTGCTTTGCTTTCTACAGTGTAGACAAACTTTAATACACATTTCCCTTAGTAGCAGCTTTTAGTTCTTCCGGTGTCTTCGATTTTCTACTATAGAAGTTAATTTTAAGATACCCTTACAAGATACAGTCGAGTGGTGTCAGGCCTGGAGTGTTAAATTCGGCTGTACTGACTTTTTAATAGCCTCCACCAGACCTTTAAACACAATGTCATAACCAGGTTGTCAACACTTAAAGATAGAAAAGGTAGATTTGAAATGATATCGGCTAGATTAACAAAAAATGTAGGACAACGACAGATTGACTTTATAAGGATCGGGAATATATATAGTTTATGGGGAATGCGGAATTTATTTCGATGAGTTACAATGGATTGACAAACTGCTATATACCCTCAATGCAGTGGTATGGAGGGTATAAAAAAGTCCGATGGAAAATTATGAAAATACCTTTTTACGAAAATGCACTTTTTAAAAAATTTTTTTTCAATGAAAATACATTTTTAAAAAAATATACTTTTTGAAGAAAATTATTTTTTTAGAATAGGTACTTTTTAAAAGAAAGTACTTTTTAAGAAAATGTTTTCTACTTTTTAGGAAAAGGAAATTTTAAAAGAAAATGTACTTTTTTAAGAAAATTTACTTTTTTACAAAAAGAAAAGGTACTATTTTATAAAAGGTATTGTGTTAAAGCAAAAGCACTTTTTTTGTATTTATAATTTATATCTTTTTAAATTTTTAATGCTTCGTTTTTAATTTTAGTTTTTTAACTTTTAATTATTATTATTTGTATTGTTTATTTTTTATTCTTTAATTTTTCAGTTTTCATTTTCAATTATTCATTTTTCATTTTGCATTTTTAATTTTTCATTTGACTTTTTTAAGCACTATATTTTGTCCTTTATATTGGGTTTTTTTTTGTCGTTATCATGTTATATCGTTTTTGTTATATCAATACTAATAACATATCTCATGGTAGTTGTGTTTGTCGGTATGGTTAATTTATTTGCATCATTTTTTCAGCTTTTTTTTGTAACTGTTGTTGTACAACAATTATATTCAACCACTAAAATATTACAAGAAACATACTGGTTTTTTTTAGACATGACTAAAAATTTTAGATCATATATCAGCACAATGACCCCCTATTTGCCCTATTTTAAACACCAAACTGGTGGGAATACTGGCAAATAATATTATCCCAACATTATTCAGGTAGATGGTTTCTTTTGTGAATGAATGTGATTTCAACAGACACACGGGCTGACGGACAGACGGACATCGCTAAATCGACTCGAGCTGTTATAAAGATCAAGATTGTATAGACTTCATGGGGTCAGAAATTAGTTTTCCGATGCGTTACAAATCGAATAGCAAACCTATATTGATCCTCTGCCACTGCGGTGTGGAGGGTATAAAAATGTGCCAGCACAATAGAGCTGTACTTAGTTATTTGTTAAAAATAACTTTTCACACATCTTTGTTGCACAAAATTTAAATATTTTTATTTTTTAAACATTCATAAAAAGTAACAAATGGCAAAAGATTAAATTTTTTATTAATAAATCATAAGATTACATACACTGTAAATAAAATGAGCCAGTTCTTAATAAAGTGAAGTTAGCTGGCTTTGACAAAAAGTGCGAATTTTCATTTAGTTTAGTTGTTTCTAATAAATAAGTTTTACAAAGTTAAATAAATTATCTAAAAATGATTCGCCATTTGTTTTATCTACTGTGAACTTCAGGTTTTGATGTTCTTATAAGGAAACATATAAAATCCCCAATCATATTTTCATTTCACGGATATAATTTATTTGTGAAGTCTTTCACCATCCTCGTCGCTGACTTCACCAAGGTTTGACGAGTAGATGTCCAAACGCGAATGTAAGAAATGTATTTTTACAGACAAAGTATACATTTTTATGACTGAAATTAGCTTTACCATAAAAAAATAGATAATTGTCTATAAATATTTCATAGGTCCCAAGTTACCGTTTCAAATTTGCAGCAAAAGCACATTTTATTTAAATGCGCAAATTTCGTGTTTTCACGTACTAAAGATGAAGCAGAGATTAATAAAAAAAAAAAACATGTGCGTCCGATCACGGGGGAGATTTGTAAACATCTAGTAATTAAAGATTCTTTTATGGCACTTTTTTTAAATCAAACAGAACGCGTCATTTATGTATTCACTTTGAGCAAACAACTGCATTGGCTCTGCTAATTTAAAAATATTTTATATTATTTATTATTTCAACTGCTTAATTTTTAATTATTCGCTCTATATTTTTTATTTTTCATTTTCCATTTTTCATTTCTAATTGTTAATTCTTCATTTTTCATTTTTTATTTTTCATTTTTAATTTTTTAATTTTCATTTTTCATTTTTCATTTTTAATTTTTCATTTTTCATTTTTTATTTTTGATTCTTCATTTTTCATTTTTAATTTTTCACTTTTCATTTTTCATTTCTTATTTTTCATTTTCATTTTCAGTTTTTTTTCATTTTTAATTTTTCATTTTTAATTTTTCACTTTTCTTTTTCATTTCCTATTTTTCATTTTCATTTTCATTTTTTTTTCATTTTTAATTTTTCATTTTTCATTTTTAATTTTTCGTTTTTTATTTTTCACTTTTCATTTTTTATTTTTCACTTTTCATTTTTAATTTTTTATTTTTTATTCTTCATTTTTCGTTTTAAGTTTTTTTATTTTTCATATTTAATTTTTCATTTTTCATAATCTTTTCACCAATACAATCGTTCGTTCGTCACACCTTTTTTGTCTTACTCTGGGTTTACGATTGTATTGTGAAAGAGATTTTTACCCCCCCTCGTATAGATGTTTATATATCAAAACTTTCTCCTCGAAAGTTTTCATTTTGTTACTTATGCTTTTTAGTGATCTTGGCTCTATATATATTAGGGGGCTCACAGTAAATTTTATAAATAAATATACGTACATGTAACTAATGTCTCGCAATCAATTTCTTGCTTAAGAGTTTTTGATCATCTATACCTATAAAGTTTACCGTTATTATTTTAAAATTGGTCTATATCTCTATATCTCTATATTGACATATTTTCTTTTATAAACAAAAGTTTTCAGAACGGCATTTGTTTCTTGAGTGCTAAAATCGCCATAAAAAATTTGTAACTCTGGGAAAAAAAATAGTTTTACTGGACAAAGACTAATATCATGCTAATCGTGATAATTAAAATTAGGATCTCATTATTCTAATCTAACAAAAGTCCTAAAGTCAAAAGTCTTTTTTTATAACAATAATTAAAATAAAAAAAGAATGGGATTATTCTGGGGGTTTTACGGCAATAACTGTGATAATCAAAATCTGAGTTTCTTTAGTTGCTGCCTCACAGTTTTTGTCTTTTATTATGATAATTATGCCACTGATTACTTTGTCTAACAGCTCTCAACAGATTTTTTTTCCACTCATTTAACTTTTATTTATAATCTTAATGCTTTTTTACACCATAACTATTGATATGATGGCTTGTGGCAAATATTCTCATAATATATGGACATTGGACCACTCTAAGCTGTTTCAAGTATAAAACTAAATAAAACCATAAACTGAAACAACTTCAACTTTGTACATATTTATGATTTGCAACAAGTTCTTACATTTTTTATTCTATAAATATTTTTCTTTATATTTCTTTCTTTTCTTTTTTCTTTCTTTATTCCGAACTAAACTACAAATAGTGTAAGAAGTTTTTTTTTTTTCTATTGGCACGCATGACATGACCAAGAGTTTCCAAGAAAAATCATAAAAAACCAATTTAAAAGAAAAAGAAAAATAAAAAAAAATACTGTATGTGAATATATAACTGGCTGTCGGTTATCTAAACGTGTCTGCAAGTATTACTTCGAGTATCAAAAGAAATATAAAGTTGGTACTCGCACAATAGATTTTCAATTTATTGAAGTTTTTCTAAATGCATTTTCTTGCCTTTGTGTGGTTTTGGCTGCGTTTTTCCTTTTTTTTTTCACATCTTTTAAAACAATTGCAAATATTTTAGCAATCACATAAGGCAACGAGAAATATATCTTGTTTCCAGACCCTATTTGGTATTTAATCCTTGGTAAAAGCAGACAATTTCACTTGGCAACATTTGTGATGAAAAAATGAACAGAATTAGAAAGGAAAGCATTCGTGAAAGTGATTCTGAGTCGATCGGTATAATAAAAGATGGATCTAGTTCAATTTTTTATTTGATAGTTACAAACATCAGCACAAAGTCATTATATCATGACCACATAGTGGTATAGGAATCGAAAATGCTGAAGAATTGATTATCTTAAAGGAACGTTCATAAAAATACCTGTTAGAAAAATGATTTCAAATGAATTTAAGACCCAATGTTCAGTAAATATTGATCGAAATTCAACATTGTTAACATATTTCTACACCCGCAAGTTGTACTAATTTTAGCAACATTATAATATTTACGCCCACCAGTAACTCAATGATAAGTTGATTTTGTAACGCTTTGCGTATACGTTTTGGTTTGAAACTTTTTGGGTTCCCAGATCGATGAACGTAAAATTTTTGGCGTATCTCGCTTATATATTAAAATATACAATATTCCTTGGAGCCAATACTGCTTTCGCAGCCCTAAACAAGAAGAATGAGTTTAGAAAAGTCAGATGCCCTAAACTCGAACTCGGTTTTAGTTTTTAATGTTTTGCAGTGATCACCAAGTATTGCGATTAAGCAAAATCAGTCCTTCGGTTCAGAAGTTACCACTAAAAATGTAAAGAACCCTAGACATTTTTAAAAAAGGAATATCAAAATTTCAAAACAAATTGTATATTAAATTAGCCCAGATAATGGTGATGGTAATATTTAGTTTGTATACCGATAGACTCCGTATAAAACAGCAGCCGTTATTCCCTCAAATCAGGTAAAAATTTTTTAGGAAATATATACATTGGTTGGCGGAAAATTGTTCGAAAACCATTATTCGAATAACAATTCTTCGTAAACAATTCTTCCGCGCTATAGCTGAAAACCTTTATGGTTATTCCCTGCTGTAGTTGAAAACCTATGATTATTTCCCACTATAGTTGAAAACCTCTTTGGTGATTGTTACTCGAAGAATTGTTAATTGAAGAAAGAACTGCTATTCGAAGAACTGTTTTTGCGAAGAATTGTTTTCGAAGAATTCTCCGCAAATCATATACAGGATGTGCCATCTTTTATGAATATTGAATATCTTAAAAAAAACACCGATTTCCATATCGTTGATATTTTTTATATAACGTGGTCCTTTTCAATTTATTTGGCTGCCTCTACTGACCACCTCAATTGGCCATGGCAAAGTGTGCT
This sequence comes from Cordilura impudica, assembly GCA_963682025.1. Classification (NCBI taxonomy): domain Eukaryota; kingdom Metazoa; phylum Arthropoda; class Insecta; order Diptera; family Scathophagidae; genus Cordilura; species Cordilura impudica. The sequence continues at coordinate 30,656,162 of OY821519.1, read as the reverse complement.
GTGTTTACTGCATATTCCATGACTTTTCGAGCATCTCGGGCGGTTAAGCGATTATTTCGGCACGAATGTTTACCTTCAGCTTAATGGTTTGAGGCTTGTTAGCATACACTTTGCTTTTCAAAAAACCTCCCAAAAATTAGTCCGGAGGGGTCAGATCTGGTGATCTGAGTGGCGACTAAATCACGGTCACACATCTAGGGAATTTTTGTTGCATAAACTTCATTGTTTGATTTTCAAGTGGCATGGTGCACCATCTTATTGAAACCAGTAACCGTCCAGACCAATCTCAATCATTTTCGGGCAGACCATATAAACCAACGACCTCCGATATCGTTTCCCATTGACAGTTTCACCTTATCTGAAGAATAATGGTCAAATGATTGATGTGGCGCTAACGTCGGTCCGATATCGTGTCCCATTGACAGTTTCACCTTATCTGAAGAATAATGGTCAAATGATTGCTGTGGCGCTAACGCCGGTCCAAAAAGTTACATTTTTGCCATACAATGGTATTTCCAGTGGATGCGGTGTGGATTCTTCGTTCAGGAAATTTGTCAATTTTACTTTTTTACGTCGCCACAGCGTATGAAATTTGCCACATCGGTGATCAACATTTACTTCCAAAAGTCAGAATCAGTCTCACCTATCCGAGGGTTTGCTTGGCCGTATTGCAAGAGGCTGGCCGGTTTACCAGCAAAATTCTTTCAGTCAGTTGCATTAAACAAATGAAAATCATCCTTCAAAATGCGCCACAAAGTGGTTCCACTGACGCCAAAGAACTGATCGCATTGACGATACGATTCATTTGGTTGTTGATAAGCGGAATCTGAATGATCTCCCATTTTCATGTATGCTGTCAGACGGTGCTCTTCAGCCATTTTCAATGTAAAGCGATACATGGTACAAATTGTTTAGAACGTTTCAAAAACATGAGTTCTTAAGGCAATCAGGTAACAAATAGCAGAGTTATTAAGTGTTGCCATACCGACATAAAAAATGACGCACCCTGTATTTCCATCAAAATATTTCCAAATTTAAATGTTTCACCAAAATTGAATCAAACACTTAAATTTGGCATTGAAAAAAAGTCCCACAAAAAGGCAACGAACAGTAAATTGAAAATTAAGTATGCAGTTTGTGTAAATAAAGGGGTTTTCAACAGGGACGCTACAAAAGTAGAAAGACAGGGACAGCAAACGACGCCATATTTCTTGCTACTTTTTTGACATTTCTCTTCAATAAGGTTTGCCATTTCATGATGGAAAGATATACGAGCCAACAATGAGTCGAAATTATAAAAATTTAGTACCGAAATTCGGAGTCAGTGGCCTCAACGTTAAGAGCGCTACGTCCAATTTATGGTCGTCATAATCGTCCTAGCAGATCAACAATTGAGCGTCTAGTGGAAAAATTTGAATCCACAGGCACAGTATAAAATGTTTCCGTGCCAGTGAGACAAAGAAGTGCCCGTAGTGTCGAGAATATTGCTGCCGCTGAGGACTCAGTTGAAGAAAGCCCAAATGTGTCTCTCACACGTCGTTCTCAAGCGTTGGGCATCTCTGTGACGTCGTTGTGGCGAATTTTGCGAAAAGATCCTGACCTACATCCTTACAAGATCAAACTGACGCAAGAACTGAAGCCGCTTGACCACCAGAAGCGTCGTATGTTCGTGAATTGGGCTGAGCAACAACTTGAAAATGATTCGGATTTTCATCAAAAAATCATTTCTGCCTGAATGGCTTCGTCAATAAACAAAATATGCGTTATTGGTCAGACAGCAATCCACACGTACTCCATGAGTCATCATTGCATCCCGAAAAAATTACGGTTTGGTGCGGTTTATGGGCCGGCGGCGTCATTGGGCAGTACTTCTTCCGTGATGATCAAGACCGGCACGTTACTGTGAATGGGAATCGCTACCGTTCAATGATAACCGAATATTTTTGGCCCCAATTGGATGATATGGACTTGGATGACATGTGGTTCCAACAGGATAGCGCCACAAGCCACACAGCGAATGTCACAATCAATTTATTGGAAACTAAGTTTGGAGAACGTGTTATCTCACGAAATGGTCCAGTCGATTGGCCGCCTCGGTCGTGCGATTTGGTGCCGTTGAACTATTTCCTGTGGGGCTACGTCAAGTCTATTGTCTGTGTCAACAAGCAAGCGTCGATTGATGAACTTCGTACGAATATCGAAATTGAAATTGCAGCAGTATCGGCCGATTTATGCTTGAAAACCGTCGAAAATTGGGTTCAGCGTCTGGACTTCTGCAAGCGTGCCCGTGGTGGCCATGCAAAAGAGGTCGATTTCCATACATAATGGCATCGAATGTACTTTCACAGGAATAAAGAATTTCATTGATATCCAAAACCGTTTTTGTTTTATTTAAAAAAACTTTTGTAGCGCTCTTATTGAAAAACGCTTTATGATCTCTAGTTGCACATGGATATAGAGGGCGTCTTTTTTAAGCCCAATAGAACTTTAAAATGTAAAAAAAAAACACAAAAATTTAATTTTAATCGAATGGACAGACCTAGTCCTTTTACAAGCGATCCCTATGAGATCGACACTTAAATATCCATTAGATAAAAATTATCGTAGCCACACAGGAAAAAATCGCACGACTTTGGAGTCCAATTGACAAGTCCATTACTCAAAATCTACTTATCGACAAGTTTTTATTTCAATAAGTCGATGAATGCGGTCGCCGTGTTGCACGTATGGCGCCATTTTGCTGAAACCCCTTCTCGCCTGGATCAATGGCATCCATAACAGAACAATATTGATCATGGTACGGTAACGATCTCCATTGACTGCAAGCACCGGCTTAAATTTAAACGGCACCAAACGGTGCATTTTTCTGTATGTAATGGAGTCTGTAGGATCCGTTGTTAAGCCAAAAATTATCCTCATCGCTGAACATAATATTTCAGTAAAACATCAGGTCAGTTTCCAACTGCTCTAAAGCCCATTCGGCGAAAGAACGATGCATGTGATGGTCTCGTGGCTTTACTTCCTGCACCAGCTGGATCTAATATGGTTGTAGGTCAAGATTTTTGTGGAAAATTTTCCACTTTATCGACCGACAGGGCGTCAATTCCTCTGACCGAATTAGATATTCCTCCACACTTTCATTTATAGCGGTGATAGTCGCTTCATGACGCACATTCCTTCGACGTTTTGGTGTTTTGCATCATTAAGAGAGTATGTGATATGAAAAATATCAACAGTTTGACAGATGGCCTGCTCAGGTAGACGATTATGTGCACCATATAAAACACGATGTCGTCTATAAGTTGTCTGTAAGTTGTCTGATTTGCAAGGTAAACTTGAATAATTTGGTAACGTTGTTCAAGCAAGAATTTATTCATGATGATTTGTCAGAGTGTACTGATCATATAGAAATGTCCAAAAGTGAGCGCAGTATGACAGCTCGTTTGACAGCTAACCGTTTCCTAAATTCTATCTAACGAAAAAAAAACCCCCCCTTTAGTTTTGTCCATGGGCTGAGTTTTGTTACACGGTGTTATCACCGTTTGTAACTACCAAAAATATCTGGCATAGACCTTTCTATTGTTCGTCTGTCCGTCCGTCAGATTGTGTGGCCATATATAGATCTCATAATCAGACTACACATGAATATAATTTTATGAAATTTTGTATATACGCTTTTATCGAGTATAGACCAAACGCTGTTGAAATAAGTGAAAATCGGTGGAATTTCAAACCTAGCCCCCATACAAATAACCCCTATCACACAGACTAAAATGTTCGTAGGATCCAGAATATCATATATTTATGTATATGTATATCAAGGTTCTAAGAATACACAGATCAAACACACAATGTTCTGTTTTAAAACAACCACCACATATTTTTAAATTCATGTCAATTATATGTGTTTCTAAATTCTGTACTTTGCCGAACACAAGCATGAATGTATTTCGTTTAAATACTTGATTGTGAACACGAACATTTTTCTATCACGTATTGTTTTATTTGAACAGACATAAACCACACAGTTTCGAGTGTAGCTATATTTTAAGATCGTGTTCTGTTCGTGTTCTCAAAAAAAAAAAAAAAAAAGAACATGAACAATACACATTTCGAGTGTAGCATTATTTTAAGTTCGTATTGTGGCACGTGTATGCACGAATTCACTTTTATTGGACTTGTACATATGTAAAAAAAACCTTAAATTTTCATATGAAACCGTTCGCAAGTCTCTAAAGCATCGGAAAGTAATGTAAAAATGCAATTATGTATATAAAGCACACACTATGAAAATCCAACACAGAGGGTGAAACTAAAATTTTTTTTTTAAGCCTAGTTCCGCGAAGCCTAGTTTTTTTTTTTGCAGCGACACACCAAAGCCTCTGGTGGGAATCGAACCCATAACCCCCGAATGATAGGCGAGCACGCTACCTACTCACCTCCAGGGGCGCTTAAATTAATTGCGTTTTACTCAAAAACTTGTTTTGACACACTAGGTGGCTTTTCATATGCAGGGTCACATATGTTGTGCCATTTTTCTTCATAGTCCCCATATAAAACTGATTCCCGATCTTCACTTAAATATATTAAAGAAAAAATGTTGCATAGATTTCTTTCACATTTGGTTTATAAATATTTTTTCGAAATTAAGTGACGGTCAAGATCGTACCATTTTTTGACCTAGTCCCCATATAAAAATAACATCAAATATGAACTTTATGCACGCCACAAATTTATAAAAATGGCACTGAAATTTGGTTTATGATTATTTTATATAGCCAGTTTTTGATTTCCTTAGCAAAGTTTGATCGAAGACCCTCTTTCGAAACACATGTAAGGTATTGTTAAGCCGGTCTAGATGAATTATAATTTTTCGACTAGTTTTTCTGTAGAATATTGAATTCACTGTATGATAGGTCTGCTGCCAATAATGGTCCATAAGTGTATATTACGATTATTACTGTGTGTTGGTGTTCTTTATAACAAATATCTGCACATCAAACGCACATTGTTATATTTGTTCAGTTAAAGAAATATGAGAGTATCTATCCAATACTCTAGTTTCAATAAAATTATTTATTTTTTTTTGTTATTTCTTTTGATAAACACAAAAAAAAAAAATGGCAGAAACTTTGTGTAGCTTCTTCTTTTTGTTTTCCTATCTAAAGTGATAAATAAATTTGTTATAATTTAAGTTTTATTTATGATTTTGCTAAATGCTTTCAAATGACATTTTATTTGTTTTTGCTTAGTCTGCTGTGTAGCGAAATGGGTAGAGCGTTTAGACTATAAACCTAAGAATAGATTTAGGCAAACGGTATATTAGTATACAATTCTAAGTTTTGTTGGCACCACTAAAATAATTATTTAATATGCCAAAACTCCTGTATGTATCCAGGAATATTTCGATATTTAACTAGTTTTGGAAACTGACCATAATCTAGCATAAATTTCAAAAATCATTTAGCTTCGTTTGTGTTAGCCTAAACGCTTTTCTAGTTTTTTGTTTTGGTCTGCCTTAGTTTTCCTTTTGTTTAGAAACCTGTCTTACAATTTCAATTGCACCTGTGTTGTTTTTTTGTAGTTTTCATATCATTTTTGTTAAGGAAGTTCTTTTAACAGGAAACCTTGTTATTTATGGTTATTTCTCCAAAATGTTCTAGAAGTACTTTTTTGTTTGTTTTAAATTGTAATTGAGACATAAAATTCATTTAGTTTGTTTATCTTTAGACATTTTGTTGTTGTTTTACTATTTGGAAATAATATAAATTCAATAAACTGCCAATGAAGTAAGTAAGTCAATGTGATGTGTGATTTGCTGCCAGTCCGACTGGTTTTTGTCAGTCTATCAAGATAAAATTGACATTTATAAACAAAAGATATTTTGTTTTTTGTAAATATTATCTAAATGGGGATTTTTGATGTCTCAATTTTTACTTAAACGCTTAAGTGAAATATTTACTTAATTTAAAATATAGAAAAATTTTTGTTTTAAGGAACACAAGGTGATAACAATGTTTTAAAAAAAGTAAAAAAAGAACGATAAGTGACACATAATATATTGTCAGTATGGCCGGCCATTTGGCGCAAGTGTAATTATATGAGTTATGAATTTTATGGAATATATACATGGATATATAGTATGTAAGAGTAAATAGCTTTTTTTCAATCTTTAGGAAAAGCTTTTATAAAATATAAAATTACCAATATTTTTGGTAACTAGCGAATGGTCCTAATAATCAAATGTTAGATTCCGGTACATTTGTCTAGGCTGCACCCTAAAAAAGTTAAAATCTTGACGCGTTTAAACTAAGGTGTGTAACAATTTTTGGCGTTAGGAAATATCGCCCAAAGAAAAATAGCCAAAAAAAAATTAAAAATCACCCAAAAATAAAAATACGAAATTTCGCCAAAAAAAAAAGTAAAAACAACCCAAAAAAGAAACGAAAAATCACTTAAATATGAAAAACGATTTTTTGTCCAAAATAAAAGAAAAATCGCCCAAATTATGAAAAATGTTCTTTATTTTCAAATGAAAATATCCATTGCTTCTTCAGCAGCTGCGCGACAGTATGGACAGAAGTACTGGTTTAAGCCTTCAGCCAAACATTTTGCCTGCATTTTGAGTACGCACTCATTGCAGTATTTCAAATGACGGCAAGGCAACAATACTAATTGCTTGGTAGAAATGAAACCAGCAACCGTAGTGTTTTGCGTTAGGAAATTTTTTTAAAGAACTTTGCAATGCAGTTTCAAAGTCCGTCATGAAACTGTATGCCTCTAAGTTAAATATATTATTATTTATGTAATTGAATAGATGGCCGTAACACTTTTTGGTTTTTTTTATCCATTAAAACAAATATGAAGGGAAATATCTGTTGGGAAAAAACAATTAGCGTTTTTAAAATTATTTGTAAGATATATTGATTCAGTTTGTTTCTATTGCGGAGAAAGAGAATCGCGCGAATTTTTGTCAAAATTTTATACTTTTAGCTTTTGCTTTTGACCAAAGCGCCGCAGACGAAATTTTTTTTACAAAAATCGCGCGTTTTTTTGTAAAAATTTTTCATTTTTAGTTTCTGTTTTTAAATTTCTTTCTGCGCTTTTTCCCCGAAAAATTTTAAATATTGCTGAAAGCGCCGCAGGTGAAAAATTTTAACAAAAATCGCGCCATTTTTCATATGCTATGTTTTGGTGATTTTTCGTAATGAAAAATTACCCAATGTTATTAAACGAAATTAAGCTCAAAAATAACGAAAAAAAACCCAATAAATTTGGTTGTTTTTCATATGAAATTTAACCCAAATTTGTATGGAATTTTTTTGGGAGATTTTTCATTTTTTTTTTTGGGTGGTTTTTCTTTGGGCGATATTTCCTACCGCCCAATTGTTACATTTCTTTAGATTTCAAATTGTTTACCTATAATTTCGTTAAAGTGGTTTAAAATGTCACTGTAACAAAGTAGTGTAATTGCAGATACTAGCAAAGCCCACCCCTCGAAATTCGTGTGCAAATTCTCGGAAATTTAAATTTTTCACTCAATTTATTTCTTTCAATGTTTTTTTCGTCTATTTAATTCACTAAATTTGTTTCATTATAAATATTTGTTGAAAACACAGACATAAGGTATGCCAATTTTAGGCCATTCACAATTCAACATAGGGCGTGTGATATGCAATTATTTTAATGAAATTCGATTGCGTTATTGTCGTTATTGGTTTATGTCCAAAATTATTTTTCAATTGAACACAGGATTTTTATATAAAATTTTTGCAAACACATTAACAAATTTATTAAACACAAACATAGCACTGTATAATTTTATGTATGTATTAAATCAATTTTACTTAACAAATTTTTCTAGGCGTTGCAAATCTGTAAATCTGATGGACAGCTAAAAAAAAATACCTTTCAAATGAGGTATGTTTGGTCAAAATCGGCTTAAAATTGATAAAGTTAGATCGATCACAAGAAATCGCCTTGCTTGTTAATATTATAGATCTATAATATTAATAGGCTAGGCGATTTCTAGTTACCGTAATTTTGTTCTACCATTTTGTACCGATTTTGACCAAACTTATATTATTTTAAAGGTATTTATTTTTTGCTGTTCACCAGATTTACAGATTTTTTAATTTTTTTCTCCTATTTTGAGTAAATTGTATTTAAAGTTGCTACTAACACATACATAAAATTATACATATCCTATGTGTGTGTTTATTAAATTTGTTTGTTTAAAAATTTGTTCGATCTCCGACAGGGTCTTCATTCACAATAATAATAAACCAAAAAGTGTTGGTTTGTGTATTGGCTAAGTTGAGAAATAACGTTGCTTAGAAATTGCACTCGAATTTCGAGTGCTGCAATCTGCTAGTTTATTTTATATGACTAAATTTAAAACTTAAGAATTTGTTTTGGATGATCAAATTGTGAGTTCTGTTAAAAACAAATCATACGTCATAACCTTGCAATTTTATTTAAATCAAATTAAATACTGACAGAATATTCTTAGTCTGTGATATTTAGTTTCAAAGGTTCTACTATATTATTAACTGCAACTGTAGTTTCGAAGGGTCCACTATATAATTGGCTGCAACTGTTTGTGATAAGAGTTTATATTTTTTCTTAGTTTAGCTTGAATGCCTGTTGAAAACTCGTCGACCACTGATGTGGTTAGAAATTATTAAGAACTGATCGTTAGATTCCGATGCAGCTTTAAGGCCACGCTCACTGAAATCTGGGAGAGAGAAAACTATATGTGATACGATTTTTGTACCATATACTACTTTGGTTCGAGGTTTGTAACTACCAAAAATATCTGTCTTAGACGTATCTGTTATTATACCGAACGACTCAGAATCACTTTCTGAGTTGATTTAGCGATGCCCGTCCGTCCGTTTGTGTCGGTCTGTCCGTCTACAGTTCGCTAATATGAATATATTTTGACAAAATTTATTATAAAGGGTCCGCAAATAACTTTTTTTTTTGAAAATGCTATAAAAAAAAACTACTGAATATTATCTCAAATTTTTTTTTTTTTTTTGAAAGTACGATCTTTCCGGTTAATAATGGAAAATAATTTCATTCAACTGGCTGCCTCGGCTGGCCATGCAGTAGCCTACACGATCGATCCAATTTTTAAGCACATTATCGATTGTGTGCAGCTGTATTTCACCAATGGCTTCACGAATATTGTCCTTTAAAGCGTCAATTGTCTCTGGCTTTTGGCGTAAAACTTATCTTTGAGGGCACCCCACAAATAATAGTCCAACGGTGTCAAATCACAGTTCCGATGTGACCAAACGACATCAGCTCTGCGGCTGATAACGCGATCTTCAAAAACTGGGCGCAAAACATCGAGTGTAGCTTCGGCTGTGTGGCACGTAGCGCCATCCTGGAGAAACCAAATGTTGCCAATATCCTCCTCTTCAATTTTTATGAACAAAAAATCGTTCAACATGGCCCGATAACGATCGCCATTGACTGTAACGGCCACTCCTTGCTCATTTTCGAAGAAAAATGGCCCAATTATGCCTCTGGACCAAAATCCGCACCAAACAGTGACTCGTTTTGGGTGTATCGGCTTTTCAATGTATGCGTGCGGGTTTTCTGTGCCCCAAATGCGACAATTTTGCTTGTTTACATACCCGCCAAGATCAAAATGAGCTTCATCTGAAAAGATTTTTTTTTTGGCAAAATCGGCATCTTCTGTAAGTTGATCGGAGGCCCACTTAGCGAAGCGAAAACGCATTGGATGGTCAGTTGGCTTCAACTCCTGAACCAATTGGACTTTGTATGGCGTCATATCAAGGTCTTTATGCAAAATTCGTCTCAATGATGCCTCCGAAATGTTCAATTCTTGAGAACGACGGTGAATTGATGTTGATGGCGCTTCACGCACACTTTCTGGCACACCAGCAATATTCTCGGGTGTACGCACTATTTTTGGCTTTTCACGCTTTGGTTTATCGATGAGGATGCCAGTTTCTTTCACTTTTTTCACAAGATAACGAACATACGGAGCTGACGGTGCTTCTCTTCTGCCAAAATCCGTACGCAATTTTCGCACACATTCTGCAACATTACCATGATTTTCAAAGTAATGTCGCAATATTTCCCAGCGTTGTTCAAGCGTATACGCAACCATATTCGTTCAGCGGAAGGATAAAACTAATTATCTGTCAAATCAGGCATGAGCTAAGTGTTACCATTCACGGAATAAGCACAAGTTGAAAAAAAAAACGTTAAATGGCGGACCCTTTATAAGCGTCCATCGATCATAGAACGAATGCTATTGAAATTGGTGAAAGTCGGTACATTTTCAGACTTATTTCTCCTAGAAAGGACCGCTATGTGATCGACTTAAATTGACATAAAAATAAGCACATAGAATTCTGTAAAATTCGGTTTGTGTGTGATTATTACATATATAATCAGTAGTCAAAATTGAACCCTAGAGCCTTAGTAATATATATATATATATATGTTCCCGTCGTTCCTATAAGGAGCATAGGGCCTCAACAAACACGTTCCAACGTGATTTATCTTGGGCGAGGTATTTTATTTCACTCCAACTTTTATTCATGGCTGCAGCCTTGATGCCTATTTGTCGCCTCCATGTATGTGCAGGTCTCCCTCTTCTGCGGCTGCCTTGCGGATTTCAGTCGATGGCATTCCTGGTGATATCGTTTGATGGCCTTCATAGGATGCGGCAGATCCAGTTCCATTTGCCGCCTCTTTATGTCTGTTGCAACTGGCAATTGTTTTGATTCGGTCCATAAACGGTGGTTTGTTATTACGTTTGGCCAGAAGATATACACTATTCTGCGGTGGCACTGGGGTGAAATCACCGTATCAGATATCGAGTAAAATCAATCGAAATTCCATATTTTGATTTATTATTTAAAGAAGACGGACAATCGCTCGACGATGATTCGCTTTTCTTCTTAACCAGAGGTCATAATTCTTTAACTGTGACAAGGAAAAATTATTCTTAGTATTTTATTTTGGAAAATAAAAAAATGATTTCGATAGAAAAAATTTCGATAACGAAAGTGGTGATTTGGACCCTGGTTAGCAAACACTTGCATTTTCTGGATATCTCAGGGTGCAGCGTTCTATGTTTCACAGCCATAGAGTAGGTCACTTTTGTCTCGAATATGTTAAGTTTCACTCGGCGAGAGAAGGTACGCGAGCTCCATACGGATTTCAACCGACCGAAGGTTAGTCTTGCTTTTAAAAAACGATTTTCTATTTCGTCTTTAGAACCACCAGATTTTGTTATAATGCTGCCTAAATAGCAGAAGGAGTGCGCATCTTCCAATTCGTGGTTGTTGATATGGAATGGTTCCAGTCTTGCTTCATTAATATGCAATGTTTTTGTTTTGCCAATATGTGTCTTCAGCCCAGCTTTTTTCTGTGATATCGGCTAACTGTTGCAGTTTAACTATCATATCCTCGAAATTGTGTGTCATAATAAAGATATCGTCTGCGTAAACTAGATCACTTAAGCTACCATGCGGACCCCCTATGCCACCCTGCATTGCCTTAGCCAGAATACTGTCGAGGACAATATTAAAGAGAAGTGGTGATAAAACACAACCTTGGCGTACTCCAATGCCGACTGAAATTCGTTTGCTTAATTTATCTTCATGAAAGATTCGGCAGGTTGCCTGGTGATATAAACTTTGAATAAGGGTGATTAGTTTTGTCGGGACACCTTTGCATATTAAAGCATTCCACAAAACGTTGTGATCCAATGTGTCAAATGCTTTTTCAAAATCGACAAAGCAGAGATATAATGACGTTCGCCATTCAGCCGACTGCTCAATTATGACCCTCAGGCTATTGGTATGGTCAATACAGAATTTATGGGGCCTACAGCCTGCCTGTTCATTTCTTAATGCTGGTGTAATTACATCGTAAATTCGTTTTGTGATTATGTAAGCAATTATTTTATTGACCATGCTGAGAAGAGTTATTCCTCTCCAGTTGTTTGGAATTGGAATTTTAAGGATCACACCTTCTTTAAGCTCGCTAGGTAGTGATTCAGCTGTCCAGAAGTCTGTGATGAGGGGCAAGATGAACTAATATGTGGGTCGGCTTTTAGTAGCTCCGGTGAAATGCCATCTAAGCGTGGAGCCTTGTTATTCTTGAGTGACTTTATTACACTAACAACCTCAGGTATAACAGGGCATGAAGTTGCAGCGTTGGTGTTTACATTGTGCGTTATGTAACTGCACGTTAGTTGGGCACTGCCAGTTCGCGTGGCAAACATGTTAGAGTAAAATTCTTCCCACAGAACCATGTGCTCGTTCACAGACGTAATAAGGTCACCATTATCAGTCACCATTTTTCAGTGGTTTTAGTGTAGCAGATGTGGGACAGTTTCTTAACAGCTCTATATAGGTCACTAGACCTGTAGGTATCAGCTGCGGCTTGAGCTTCTAATGCAACTTCGTTTGTCCAATTGCGTTTGTCTTGCCTTGCACTCTTTTTAACCAATCGATCTAGAGCACTGTGCACTGTGCTGTCGCTTGAGTTCATTTTTCGCAGTTCGGGTTTTGGACATGTTTGCAGCAGATTTCATTGCTTTTCGTGATTCGATTAGGCTCCACGTTTCGTCGGAAATCCACTCTTTGCGGGTGCGCTCAGTATAGCCAATTACATTAATTGCGGGTGCCATGAAGGTCTTTTTAATTGTTTTCCATTGGCCGTATTGGGTTTCAGGCATGGCGTCGAAGGATGACGTTAAGGCTGCAGTATACCGCGTAGTAACTGCACCATTTTTCGTTCTGCGTACGTCGATCCGTCGTTGAATTTGGGATTTGTTTTCATTAATGGCAGCAAGCTTAATACGCATGGGTGCTACGAGAAGATGATGATCGCTTGCCAGATCCGCTCCCCTGCGGTTGCGCACATCCAACAGAGTCTTAGTAATAGCCCTCCTATAAAGCTGCTTCCCGATCTTCTCTTATATCAAACTGACTCTACCAAATATGCTCAGAGTCAGCCGATCTTTCGACCTACTTCCGTTATAACCAGGGACTGAAGGCCTGAAAAAAACGGCTTCAGGTTCGGGTTCGGATTAATCAAATTTAAAAAAATTAAGGTTAGGGTTTGGTTCATGGTTCGGGTTCGGGTTCAAAATTAAGAAAAAATTACAAATGTTTTATTAGTAGGAAATTTGTTTATTTTTCAAAGAATTTTTTTTTCAAAGAATTTTTTTAATAAATAAATTTTTCAAATATTCTTCCTTTAAGTTTGTTTTTTGTTGCGACAAAATGAATTTCTAGTCTGAAAAGGACCTCTCGACGCGTACTTGTGTAGCAGCTACTGCGAATATAATCTGAGCCACTTGTTACAATAATGACATTTCCGTTTTCTGTTGCTCCCAAAATAGTAAAATGTTTTTGCTTTTCCCAGTTTGGGTATTTTTCATATATTTCAATTTCATTTTTAACTAAGTTATCTATCGAAGCAGTGACATTTACATTTGAAGAATTTGATTTAGAAAGTCTATCTCTCTTATTTCTGAAGAAGAGGATATTATATATATATTTATTCCTATTTATTCCTGAGAGGAACAAAGGGCCACAACAAACTAACTAAATTCAGATCTATTTAATGCCGAATATTTCACTCCAGCTTCGTCCCATTCTCGCTGCTTCCGTTTCCACATATCTTCTCCAGCTATTTGCAGGCCTACCTCTTCTACGACTCCATTGCGGGTTCCACTCCAGAGCCTGTCTGGCAATATCGTCTCTTGGTTTTCTTAAGGTATGGCCTATACATTTCCATTTGCGCTCTTCTATTTCCTGGCTTACTGGTTTCTGCTTAGTCAATCTCCATAGCTCTGCATTACATATTACATTCGGCTAGAATCTCCTCATGATTCTACGCATACACGTGTTCGTGAAGACTTGCAGTGCCTTTAGCTCAGTCAACGCTACCTTCCACGTTTCACAGCCATAAAGAATGACGGACTTGACGTTTGTGTTAAAAATCCGCAGTTTCGTCCCTCTGGAGATGAACCGCGACCGCCACACATTGTCGAATGCTCCAAAAGCTCCACGTCCTTTCTTGATTCGGTTTAGTATATCCTCTTTGGTTCCTCCGTTATCATTTATGATGCTGCCGAGATACATGAACGAGTTGACCGTTTCAACTACTTTTCCATCTACAGTGAAGCTTAGGGGAGGCATTATGTTGAAGGACATCATCTTTGTCTTACCGACATTTATTTTTAATCCAGCCCTAGTTGCGTATGAGTGAATAGCATGTAGATTTTCCGCCAAATGTGTATATTTGTGAGTGAGCAGGTAAATGTCATCCGCATAATCGAGATCGAGCAGGCTTCCTTGCATCCCCCACTTTATTCCGCAGGAACCTCTCATTGCGTTGTTCATTATTACGTCCAAAACGAAAGCATTCAGCCCTGTCTTCCTCATGCAAGAATGTTGATTTTGTCGCTCAGTTGACCTTCGTGTAGAACTCGGCACGAGGCATTATCATATAAGGCCTTAACAAGGTTAATCAACCTTCTCGGGACGCCTTTGCACTCCAGTGCGCATCAGATTGCGCCATGGTGTATGGTGTCGAATACTCTTTCGAAGTCAATAAATCCTAGGTAAAGTGGCGTTCTCCATTCAACCGACTGCTCAACAATCACGCGCAGGCTGTTCACATGATCAATGCATGATCTGTGTGGTCGGAAACCCGCTTGATCTCTTTTTAGTAGTGTTTCCAATTTTTCGCCAATCCGCGTGGCCACAATATGCGATATTAGTTTCAACATGACATTCAAAAGGGATATGCCTCTCCAATTTCTACAGTCCGCTAAGTGGCCCTTCTTAGGGAGCTTGATTGTGATGCCTTCCGGGAGGGACTCATTTTCCCAAAAGTGTTCTATAACTGGGAGTATTATATGCGCGCTCGTTTCAGGGTCAGCTGTTAAAAGTTCTGGAGGTACATTATCTGGCCCAGGTGCTTATTGTTTCGTATGCTCCTGATTTCTTCTATAATTTCAATTGTATTGGGACATTGTATGCCCATTTCTTCCATGACTGCATGGGTGCTACAGTCACGTAGTTGTTGAAAAGCAGGCGGCATAACTGACAGCATTTTTGAGTAATACTCAGTTCAGATTTGAAGTTGCTTCTGTTTCGATAAGGTAAGCACACCGTTCCCGTCTAAGAGTGGTCTGGATGCCACCATTTGCTTTCCCGATAGTTCTCTAGCATGTTTATGAAGGTCTCTACTGCGATTCGTGGCAGAGGCTGCCTGTGCGTCTGAGGCTTTTTATTTATCCACGCGCGAACAAGAGGATATTGATTCTCTCATAAAATTGTAATCTTGTCTGTCCTTATGGATTTCCAGATTGCGTTATGTACGCGCCAGTCGTGACGGTCTTATGACCCAGATAATATTTAGTCATAAATGGCATAAAATTGTTTATAAAATAGAATGCGCTTAGTTAACCTTAAGCATATTTTTTTAGCTTTAATTTCATTTAAAGTTCTGTAACTATAAAAAAAACATCCTCTATAAAAAAAAAACCCTCTTCAAAATAAATAAATCTTCAATGTTTTAATAACTTAATTTATAACTCCCGTTTTTCACATGCTTTGACTATTTCCTCTAGAGGTCGTAATAGACACTACAAATTTTTAGTTGCAATTTCTAGTTTATTTATTTTCTACAAATCCCCTGATTAAAGTGTTTCACGTTAAAAATTAATTTAAAATTTCTATTAAAGAAATACTTATATACCAGTTGTTAAATATGGATAAAACCAGAAAACCTTTTGCAATTAATAAAATACAAACAAAAACAAGAAAAAAAAAATACTGTTGCTCAGGTGCAATTATAAAAGTCTGTTTTTAAAAGCGTCATAAACAGCAGCCACAATAAATATGGCCACAAATTTTAGTTGGTCACTGAACGAACAGTATTGTACTCTTCGATAAAAAAAAAAGAACTTTTTTCCGAAAGGGGTGTAGCCCGGTTTTCTTATTCCAATTAATAGTGAATGATAATTGTGAAGCGAGTTCGATTCCAATAAAAAACTGTAGTCTCTCATTCTAACTGAAATATGAGTTTTTGAATCTCTTTTGATTTAAATATTTAAAACATTTTTCGGATTTTGTGCTAAGAGTTTCTAAAGCGATTTTGATAATGTCAGTTTAAAATATCTTAAAAATGTTTTTAGTTTTTTCTACGACCTTTTGGATCGCTTTATTTTGAAGCCTGCTTATAAATTTATATTTTAAATGCCTGTTACAAACCTGATAATAAACCTTGACTAGCCGATTTCAAAGTGCGCTTGGTGGCTTTGGTTAGAAAAAAAAAAATAGTGAACAGTTGAAAAAAGAGCAGCACAGAACAAAAGTGCACACAAGTCTTGTTGCAATTATGAACTCTTTGCATTACTTGATAATTGTTTAACAACACTTGATTAACTTTTGCAATTAAAAAACCTACACAACAACCCCTATACCAGTAATAAGCAGACTTACACACACATAGACACACTCCTTTACATAGGGAATTTGATAGTTGTACATAAGAACATAATAATGGTTTAGGGTTCAACTGAAGCGAAATACAGAAAAGTAGTACCAAGAATATAAAAGTCTTCTACTGCGTTTAGACTGTACATCTATAAAAAAATTACTGTTAAGAAATACCTGGCTCGGGGGTAATGAAAGAATTGTGCTTCCACAAATTCCTAACTGCGTTAATGTAACCGTTAAAGCTTTCAGAGCAGATTACAAATCAACATCTTGTAGATTTCAAGATAGTGTAAACCCTTTAAGTAACAATGGCAACGCACAATACGTAGCATTAACCAGAACAACTCTTAACGCTGGCAACTAACTAAACTACAAGTTAAAACCAGCGTAATAACAAACTCAATGCTCATGATGATGATGGTTTTATTTTACAGACTCCACTTAACTATATCATGGCACAATTTGAGATTGAACCCGTATGGTATGGATAATGTAGGGTCGGTCTAGGTCATATTATCATCTTCATTATTATCATCATTATTATCATCATTACATTATCTTTATCATCATGGAAACGCGCGTATTGTTAACAATTTTTAAATACAATTCATTTTTGAAATTGTAGCTCATTGTTAGGTGAAGAGCACAAGTGATGTGATTAAATTCTTGCAGCGAAGCTAAGGTGAAAAATAAGGAAGAAGAAGAAGAAGAAGAAGAAGACGAAGAAATGCGCATGCAGCGGTTAGACTTGGCGGCTTTTGTTTCATGATCTTAGAAAAGCGTGCAACAAAAGATAATTGAGATTAGGGAAAACTAATTCCAAAAAAAAAAAAAAATGCGTTACTTTAAGCACGTGTTGGTATTTACTAACAACTTACGCTAGAAGCAACGTTATTTTATAAACCGGAAATACGATTAGATAGAGCTGTTAGAGCATTCTTAAAATATAAACATAAATCTTTAATTTGCTTTGCAAGAAAACATTTTAAGTTGGAAGAAAATAAAAATATTGATAATTTTAAGTTAAAAAGTTAGACGATATTCTTTATCAGAGTTTCAGGATAAAGTCTCAGGTAAAAAATGGATAAGATTTAGAGACATAATGGGTGAGGTCATAAATGGATAAAGCAAATATATATTAAGCCAATTTGTGAGAAATTTTAATGTGGTTATAACCAAGAGATATGTTAAACTTCATATCGGAGGAGATTATATCAAAATGGTCCCAGCATCGCACAGTGGCTGAAAATCGTTTTTCATTGCCCAAAATTCTATAACTTTTGAACCGATCAAAATATTTAAGTATTTTTTTTAATTGATAGATATTTAGTTCAGCTTGACTCAGTTTTAATTACATTAAAATTGATTAAGGACTTTTTAAGGAATTTTAGGTCAAAGTTGAACTTTTGATTTTTTTTTAACTTTTAGAGTGAAATATGTGTTTATTATTTTTTTATTTATTAAAAAATTTAATATTTGGATTTTAATAATAATTGTAAACATTTTTTGTAATAATGGGATTTTTTTAATGTTACACTCAAATAAATTTTTACACTCAAAAAAAAAAAAAATAGTAAAATCAACTAGAGATTTTGCTATTATTACTGCAAAATTAAAAATTTTTTGTTGTCAAAGAATATTTACACATAAAAAAAACTTAATAATATTATCTAAAAATTTTGCTATTACTGCAGAAAAATTTATTATTTTTTGCTGTCAAATTTGATAATTTTAAAAAACATTTAAAAAATAAAAACTGCATTAGATTTTAATTGCATTTGTAACAATGGTAGGTTCTGTTTATTATTATTCTTTACTAATATTATGTTTTTCGTACTTAAATAACAATGAAAGGCAATTATAACTATTATTCATTTGACTCAAATATCGATTGCAAATATTCCATATTTTGTTCTGCGTTATTTCTGTTCTTTAGTAGTTTTTTGACTTCTTCATCTAAATCCCGAAGTTCCACTTTCCATTGATTTCGAATACTGGAGATAAACCGATCTGACGTTGCCAATAATATATTAAATATATCTTCATTTGTGGAATTTCGTGAAGTTTTTCTAGTATTGTGCTCTCTATAAAATCTGTAATCCTTATTTCTTTTTTCCTGAGCCTCCTCTGATAGATCTCCATGTGGCACCAAATGATATGTAATGACATCTTCTCCATGATATAGGATTTTGTGAACTGTTGCAGACATATTTCTTCATGGGTAGTTGGTTGTATATATTTTTGCAGTTTCCTTAGCATGATCTCTAAATTTTCTAGAGTCAATTTCTTCATTGCACGCAAGTACTTCTAGGATTATTTTAAATCTGAAAATATGGTTTAAATCCACTCCTGTTATTTCAGATGCTGTTTTTGGATCTGAAAAGAATCTTCTTGCAGTATTGCCATCAGTTGTATTGCCTGGCCCTTGTTTTGGCTGATCTATAATCAATCCAAATTTGCGATATTCATCCTGAACATGTTTCTTTTTTGAACTTCTTAACCATTTGTTGATATCGTTGTTTCTTATTGATCCTGAAGACCCGAAATCCAAATCATAACTGATTTTTAGTATGTGTTCCATAAATCGTATTCTTGCATGTAGCGGTGATAATCCAAATTCATATGCATCAGTATTATCTAATGATTTTGTCGGGACTTGGTATAATTGGCTTGATGTTGCTTGGCATAAAATGCAGCTGGATGCAGTTTTCGTGTTAGTCAAAGCCTGGCCTACTTTTCGATCTATCATTGTCAGCACTAATTGGCAGCTTACTTCAATTTGCTGCCCATCTAACTGTAAGTTTAATGGCAGTAGTGTTGCAATTTGAGCCTTGATATCACTAACTTCTTTGTTAATGGCATCATGAGTTTCTTTTTAGAATTCAAATTTGATTGGCCTGCAGTATTTCGTAGAAGATGGTTCTCATTTTTCCAAATATCCATTGTTTGCGTTATACTAGTCGAAGGCTCTGAATCTTCCAAAATCTTTTTCAATCGCAATGGTACAAATGATACCATGAACATATCTGAATCCGAAAAATTTTCACATACTACTTGTTTGTAGTGTTTCTGTCCCGAAGAACCATCACATCCCCATTTACAAAAGAGAATTAGCTTTGTGTTTCCATATTTCTTTAACTCATTTCCTTTTATTGATTGAAGCAAGCGTTCGGCTGTGTGATCAAGTAGAGATTGTAGTTGTACCTCTGCCGAAATTGGTGTGATTGTAATAGTGTCCTCTGATGGCAAACAGTCCATTTTAGCAGCGGTTATGTGATGATATGCTGGATACATATTTGAGCCTTTTTCAATCGCACGCAATCTGAGCTGAATATTGTGCTGTTTTATTAATTTCAAATCCAGAAATAATGCTAATGCCTCCTCATTTGTGAACTGTTTTACATCGCTCGGAGTTGGTATACTTTTAAGAATCCGTTTTGTTTTCACTGGACTAGCTTTAACAACTTTTCCAATGATATCCACTTTTGTTAATTGGTTCTGTGATCGTAATTGATGTAGGAAAGATTCTTTTATATATGAACAACCAATTTCGTCGTTAACATCTTTAAGTTTCCGCCTCTTAGATCTATCGCTGCAGTTGTCCAATGTGTATTGACATTGATACTTACAAATATATTATGGAAATAGAACAAATAATGACTATTATAAGCTATAAAATACCTAAAGCACAAATTTAATCCACCATTGTATACGAGGCAAATTATCGTAATTTGAATTTTTTAGAGTAATTTCATTAAAATGAAAAAAAGTGTTCTACCCACGGGTCGTCACGGTTGCAAAAGTATATATGTTGTTGAAGAGGACACTTTCACCTCTCTCCGGGTGGTATACGTTTTTGTTCGCTTTTGTTCCCTAGAAGTTCTATTGCACTAAAGTTGAAATTTGAGAAAAATATAGTTTCATAAAAATTTCATAACGCCATTATTGATGATATTTTTGATAAAAAAACAAAAAAAAAATCACCTTTTTCTGAAATTAAAAAAAGTTGAGTTTGACAGCAAACCACGCCCACAATTAGCAATAGTTTAACCTAATTTTTTGGTTACCTTAATCTGGATCTATTAGCTACAAAAAGGCGTTCAAATTTCAAAAATCGGTGACCAAAAAAATTAGACTTTTGGACAATGAGGTCACTTTTACGTTGCTTTACTTTACATATTTTCAATAAAAAAAAATTTTTTGTCCACTTATTAAATACTTTTGTTCAATCGATATATTTGTTTCCTTTGAAAAAGTCAGCAGGGCGTTAGACAAACAACATTACGATGCTAGTGAAAACGTGCATCTTAGTAAATGATAATGTGATGGGTTTCAGGTGATCGAGCATAGAAATTCCGCAACTGCTTAATAATACACGTAGCATAAACGGAAGAGACTAGATTTCTGTTTCACATCAAACATAACTATACGATTCATGAGTTACAACATTATAGACTGTGATATTATGTAGTTGTAGTGTCAATCTATAATATGCAGCACTTGTGTTTAGTTGAGGCACTAATTTTAGTGCCTGTACAGCCATAAAAATTACTGCTCATAGTCCAGATTCATCATTTTTGATGTTATCGTGTTTTTCTTCACGCATATTTTATATGATACGCATAAATTTCATTGATCTTTTCTGGGCTTAAAAGTCGAATAGTTCGATTTCTTTATTAATTCCGCGAATATTGGATAAGACAATTTTATTTCTTTGTTTTCTTTTTTGGATTCACACTCGTTGACATAAATCTCCTGATACGTTCAAAAATTCGATTCGAATTATAAGTTCTTGCTATTTTTTCGACAATAAAGGGACTTAATTTTTGGCAACCTTGCTAGCCATGTTTGTAGGTATGTACGCCGTTTATCATTGTGCTTACCTGTTGTTGATGATCGTTTAGCAGACTTGCGTAAACTTGAAGATATATCGGTACTGTCTTGTGTACCGTATTTACCACCATTTTTTATCAATTTCGAATCATCTTTTCCTATAATCCTAGTGTTGAATGATACATTTGCGGCACACTTGTAATTGGCTTGAATTATGTTTCAAATAATATGATATTTTCTGAGTCCATCGCGAATTTTCAAAGAATTACTTTTTTTTTTATCAGAAATGCTTCTAAGACTTGTAACATACTGCCGTTTTTGCTGCCAGAAAATCTCCCAAAATAAATTAAAAATTTAATTTCGGGGACTCATTAACCGCTGAGCAGGTTTTTTTTTAATCTAATATAATATTTATAAAGTTATGAGATTTTTCTATACAAAAACTACACCAATTCATTACATAATAATTGAATAAGGAGACTAAAAATATCACAGAATGAGGGAAAAGTTGTTTGGAAGGACCTTACAAGACCTCAAAGATATTAAGAAATTTAGTCAAACACTAGCCTAGATTATTTTATTATAAAACAAGTAAGAAAATTTTAGTCGGTCTAGACCGACCATACGATACCCTATACCATAGTTTAAAAACCATATCTCTTCGGTCGAACTAACTGGATATAGAAAATAAGCAAAAACCAAATTTGAGTGGCATTGCTATAAATTTTTTGGCTGCAGATATGAAAAAGTTCATATCGAGTGCTATATTTATATGTGGTCTAGGTCAAAAAAATGGACCGACCCTGACCATATTTGGTAACATCAATTATATTTTTAAAGAATATATACAAACCAAATTTGAGAAAAATCTGGGCATTATTTTTGTTTTTTTTTGATAGATTTAAGTGAATATCGGGAGGCAGCCCTATATGGGGCCTTTGACTAAGAATTGTCCAATAGGGATTATTTTTGCACTACTGATTAATGGATACAATAAATACATACAAACCCAATTTTACTAAGATCTATATGATAATTTGGATCTTATGGTAATTTATGTCGATTTCATAGGGGTCATTTGTATGGTGACTAGGTCTGAACATGGACCAATTTTCACCAATTTCAACAGCGTTCATCCTATGGCTGATAAAATCTTATATACCAAATTTCATCAAAATATATTCATATTTGCGACCTGGTTTACATGGACACACGGACGGACGGACGGACGGACATCGCTAAAACAACTCAGAAAGTGATTCTGAGCTGATCGGTATAATAAAAGATGGGTCTAGGTCAAATATTTTTGGTAGTTACAAACAGCAGCACAAAGTCATTATACCCAAATCACATAGTGGTATAGGGTATAATTATTAAGAGTGATTATTGATGAAATTCCTTATGTATTCAAAAGAAGACGTTCTGCATCTTTCATTAAATGACAGTCTCAGTTCCCTGGCAAATCTATTAAACATTTTATAATCAAAATTTCTATGCAATAAGTCAGTGGGGAATCTGGGGGAAAGATTATGTAAAATTTTCAAGTTTTTATTTTAGATTATTGCAGTTTTTTTGTATGCGTTTTCGCAGCTTTGTCAGACCAGATTTGACAAAATTTTTTTCAGCGTGTAAAGATAATGTTTATTTTTTGCGAAACTTTCTTCTATCCAGAACTATTAGTATATTTATATAACATCTTACTTTTTTTTATTGTATTTTTGTAATCAATTTTTTTTATATATTTTAACATATGTATGAACTAATTCAAAAAAAAAACTATGTAACAATTATATTCTTTTGGAAGTTAATACCCATTTGGAAATTTTACTATTATGTGGTAAAATTAAATTGTTAGGATTTTTAGTCAAGACTAATTTGAAACTTTTTTTAAATATTGCAGAATTTTTTAGCACTCAAAACATTGGAAAGTATGACTCCTTACTTCGACTTTTGGTATTTAAAAAAATATTTCTCGTTGGTCTTAAGGGATCTTAAAAGATTTTCTACCCTAATAATATAAAAATAATGCAATTTTTCACATATAAGTTAATACTTTCTATAACAACAACCATCACTGTTTTTATAAAAATATAAAATAATAGACCAAATAGACAAAAGTTATAACAGACCCATATTATAGTATTTTATTGATACTGGATGTCATGTCATTTCTCATCAACCATTGAAGGTATATCAATTTGTATGCGTATCATTTTTAAGGAAAACCCACTAGCCTTAGCAAGAAAAGTTTCGCTATACAATTTTTGGGAGGGTAAATAAGTAGAATCAATGTAATGATCATTTCGTGATCATATATGCTTTTAAAAGGACTTAAAAATGTCAAAGGATTAAATATATATTTAAATACTTCTACTTATCCTGCATTGACGCTACAACTACTGCCAACTAAAAGACGAGAATTTTGGAAATTATTTCCAATACAAAAACAAGAACAAAAGTTTCCAATAATAACCTGTATAATACTTATCCTCGAATATCCTTTGAAATTTTCAATATGTGCTAACACATACCAAAATTTCATCTTTCTAGCTTTGTTAGTTAAATGTTAATAAATATTTAAAATTTTCCTCCACTTACAACAATTAAATTAAAAAAAAATATAAATAAATGAATAAATAAAAATCCAAAAAAAAATCACGAAATGCAAAATTGTTAAACGCAGTCTTTCACTCCATTTGGTATCTAGTTTCAGAAGTATTTCATACAGTTCCTGCATAACGAATTGTTTTTGTTTTTTGTCGGACGATGCCATTGATTTATTTTGTAAACTTTTTACTATTTAATAGTTTAATTGTTAAGCTCCTCCACTTTTTCAACTATCAAAATGGCTGAAATGCATTTCACTGTTCCAATCTTATGATTTATTTAAATAATTTCTTTTAGTCTGTATTTGTTTCTACTACTTTGTATTGTTGTCATTTTTTTTTTACGGTAATTGACAAATGTCAAGCAAATAATTACTACTCAATTAGTGCAATGTCTGCAATTTAGAAATACAAACTACGGCGACAAAAACAACAACAACTCGGTAATTACTTAAAAAGCCAGCAGAAACATTACAAAAAAAGCTTAAAAATGCACTAGAAAATAACATGCAAAGTGCATTGAAAATCTAAATAGAAAATTGTTGGACAAAAAAAAAACAACTAAATTAATCACAGCAAATCAATATAAATTTGCAAGTAACAACAAACTCTAAAGAAAAATGTGGAGAAACAAAAAAAAATTTAAATTACATAAAAACCTACAGAAATACAGACGTCAATTTCTAATGAGAGTTAAAGGAACTTTTGCCATTAAAAGAAATGTAAAGGAATGAATTCAGCTGATCTTAAAAATATTTTTGAATATTTTTAACGTAATTACAAAGCAATATATGTCTTATGGAAAGATTGGAGGTTGTTAAAATGGTACACGTTCTATGAATAACTTTCTAGAACATTTTGGAGAGTTATGAGCAATTAATGCATATAGAAATAGAAACAACGAATTTGGAATGGAAAGAATATTCTTGGGCTGTGATATTTAATTATGAAGGTTCCA
Source organism: Cordilura impudica (assembly GCA_963682025.1). NCBI lineage: Eukaryota > Metazoa > Arthropoda > Insecta > Diptera > Scathophagidae > Cordilura > Cordilura impudica. The sequence goes on along the minus strand of OY821519.1, from coordinate 30,631,251 downwards.
CTATTTTAGTGGCTGCAACTGTGGGTGGTAAGATTTTATATTATAATTGGTTGAGATTTGAATAGATATCTTAATATTTTAAAGAAAACTAGCAGATTTCAGCCCTCGAAATTCGAGCGCAAAATCTAGGAAATTTTATTTTTTCATTAAATAAAGACTCTAAAAGTATGCTAATCTATTATAGCCAATTCACAAATCAACCCAAGAAACAAACAAACAAACTAAAAAACAAACAGATTAACAAATTTAATAAACACACACATAGCATTGTATAATTTTATGTATGTGTTAGTAGCAACTTTAAATGCAATTTACTCAAAATAAAGGAAAAAATTTCAAAATCTGTGGATCTCAAAATCGGCTGTGGTCAAAATCGGGATAAAACGGTAGAACAAAACATCAGTCACAAGAAATCGTCGAGCCTATTAATATTATAGATTTAGTGATGCCAAATATTAACCACTGTTTTTGTTAAAAATAGTTAAAGACTGTTAGTTGGATACAGAAATATTGTATGTAGTTCCCAGTTCGCCTCCTATAGTTACTTTTTTTTTAAAGCCACGCCCTATGAAAGTAAGAGAGAGCGAAAACAGTACCTGATACGATTTTTATTAACCCTTCTGTTTGTGAGAAGGTCCCTGAGGACCTTTTTCATTTTCAAACTCTCACAACTCCTTAATGTTGTATGGGTTGAATACTCGAACCGTACATAGGTTTCAAGAAAAAACTGTGCTGAATCGATTAAAGCTGGTTTTAAAGCGATAAGAGCAAAAGCTAATGAGAGGTTTAATGATGCTTAGTACGTGGATTAGTTAATAGGTCCTTACGGAACTTGTACTATTATTAGAAGACATCGCGAAAGAGTTTTGTTGCATTGTTTTTTTTTTTTTTTTTTTGGTTACCTGTGTTTCTTTTTCAATTGAATGCTTCCAACAACGTTTTGTATGCCAAAACAAGATTTGCTACATCTTGCCTACCCTTAAAATTTATACGAAGAGGTAGACGAGCAAGAAAACCAACAAGAAATTATACAGTATAAAACAACAACAAAAAAGTTTAAAAAGTTCATAAGATTTATAAACCCCAAACCACGTTTGTATATTGAACAGTGAACATCGAGTGCGTAATTCTTAAAATTTGGATATTGCGAAAATTGTGATACACGCTACCATATGACTGAGGAGGAGAAACGTGCAGAATTTATGAATGAAGATAATGACAACCTAACATATTAGCTAAACCTTGACGTTGATGAGTCGGATGCCGAAACTGACCGGATTTAGAAATCAGTGAGGACGAAGATGGATTGGAAACTGCTTCTGCCAGTGAAAGACACGTATGATCCTTACACCATATTCCGAATGCTCATCATCGAAGATATGGTGTACATTATCACACAGGAAATCAATTGAGAGCCAAGGAAGTAACAACTGTGTGGAATTCGACAAATCCTACGAAGAAAAATGAATGGAAAAGAATCACTGTAAAAGAGTTCGATGCATTTTCGCTATCGTATTGCTTGCTGGGCTATCTAAATTTAATAATGAGCCAGCTAAAGAACTGTGGGGCCCAACCCATGCTCCATACGACCGATTTATGGTTACGCGACGAGAGCGATTAATAAACAGTAAAACTGCTGCTATTGACGATGTTTGGCAAATGTTGCAGAGCAATTTGAAAGCAGCTTATATTCCGTCCGATTCGCTGACCGCGAAAGAGCAATTATTCCCATATAGAGGCCGCACACGGTTTACACAATTCATTCTGTCTGAAAAATCAATATGTGCTTAGCCCATATACGTTGGTCATTGGTTTTAATTCTTCTACGAGTTGAATTTTAAAAGCTCGTAAACCAAGATCCTTTCGTAAAATCTTCCATAATTTGGACGTACACATCCCCATTTGATAAGAATGGCGCCGAATTGATCGATGTGGGTCTTCTACAGTGCCTTACTACAGCTTGTTCGGTGTGCACTCTTTGGCATCTTAAGGTACGCACATTACCGGAAACGATCCAAAGTTTTCAAATTAGCTGCTCTGATAGACGTTTATGGCTACCATAAAATGGAGGAATGGCTCGATAATTTTGATAGAAAATTTCAAAAATTTTCAATCGTTGTTCTCACGCAGGTCTATACACGATGAAATGTCAAATCAAACTTTACGAAATTCAACCACCAGCTTTTAAATCGGTTGTCAAATAAAGCAGTGGCACTAACTCAAAGTTGTGAACCTCTGAAATAAACACCTTTTAAAGAAAACAATTTTCTCATGAGAAAACTTTATTTAATTTGTTGAGACATATTTATTCAAAAGATCTAAATCATAAAATTGACGCTGGACGCTTTGTAACGGAATCAAAACGGACTATACATATAGCTTTTCGTAAATGCACAGACACCAGCGGCCCCTTAAGGGTCGATACCTATATAACATTTCTGCACATGACCATTGTAACATAATTTCTCGATATGAGTCAAATGTACTTTATCATGTTTCACTTTTCAGACCGCCATATTTCGGAAAAATAAATGTAACAGTTGTTCTAAGTGTATGGGAAGTATATAAAAAACTATTTTCATAGCGAAGTTTTATAAAGGCTCCCTCTTCCAGCACATATCTAACTAAAACAATTCCCCAAACCTCACTTATTTATGGTGCGGATATGATGTCAATGTTTGGGGCGGTTCGGCAGTGATACATGCGGCTTCACACAGGCGCATAATGGATTATATAAAGGGCGTTTTTTTTTAAGCCAGATAGTACTTGAAATAGGAAAAAATAAGACAAAAAATTGAACTTTAATCAGAAATATATTTTTAACCGAAAAATCCATACATGGCAAGAACACTCGAAAATAATTTTGGGCATATGGCCACCGCGCTTGTTGTGGACGAAGCGTATTCTAGATGTCCAATTTTGGGCCACTTTTTCGGGCACTGCTGACCGTATGTCACGAATAACACGAACAGTGTTGGCCCCCAAGGCATCAATTGTTGCTGGTTTATCAGCATAAACCAGCGACTTCACGTAGCTCTATAGGAAGTAATCGAGAGGTGTCAAATCGCATGACTTTGGAGGCCAATTGACAGGTCCACATCTCGAAATCAACTTATCGCCAACTTTTGATTTCAGTAAGTCGATGGTTTCGGTCGCCGTATGGAACGCCGTTGAAACCAAGTCTCGTCCGGACGAATATCATCCATATATTTAAGCAAAAAATCATTGATCATGTTGTGGTAATGATCACCATTGATCATAACATGAGCTCCGACTTTTTTTTTGTTATTAACCAAATTATGGGATGCCCCCTACAAATGCTGTGCATTATGTTGATTTCAGGAAGGAGGAAAGAGAGAGTAGTGTTTGCGGATATTTGCCTTAAATTTTATAAGATTGTAACTATCAGGAAAGACCAGTGTGGGGAGTTTATTCTACATACGACTAGTTCGACTGATAAACGAATTCTCTCTGTTATGCGTTGTGCGGTCAACTGGACAATAAACTACAAACGGATGTGATCTACTAGAGAAGTGGGTAGAGCAAACTCAAACTCGGGCACTTGGAATGAGTTCGCTAATCTCAGAAGATCATTTTCCATGCTAGTATCTATAGAATAGTGCTACACAACCCACATTTCGACGATGTTCCAAAGAGTCAATAGAATTGGATACCCTACTGTTATTTATGAGCATCAACGCCGTCCTTTGCACATGGTCCAGTAGCTCCAAAATAGACTCCTGCCCATATATGGGAGGATAAAAGTGGTACAGATTTTAAGGAGATTAGAAGGAGTGCAGTAATTTTTGCACCATTTTACAAAACCAAGACACTTGAATGTTTCTTTCGACACTTGAAAAACATGCTCGTTCCAATGAACATCACATTGAATTCTCATGCCTAGAACATCAAGAGTATCCGACTCCTCAATAGCTATACCACCCATATATAGAGATGACATTGTTGAATACATGGCCCTATGGCTCAACATACAACATTGAGTCTTCAGCGCATTAAAATCAACCTTATTCGCTTTACCCCACTCGGAGATTGTTAACAGGTCTTGATTGAGTGTGTCATTCATTGTCCGCCTTTTGACCCCAACCTCTAAGAGACTTGGCCTACAATAAAAGGAAAATGAATGACAAATGCTGCTGTCATCTGCGAAAGAGTATATAAAGTTAAAAGTTTGACCAAGAAGGTCGTTCAGAAAGATAAGGAAAAGAGAAGGAGAAAGAACGGAACCTTAGGGTACCCCTGAATTAAGCTCAAACTCATTGGATGAGACCCCATCAATAACAACACGTATTGTTCGATCTCAGAGAAAACTCGATATAAATCGAGAGAAGTCATTACCGACCCCAAATGCGATAAGCTTAGATATCCAAATAGAATTTGAAGCTCCTGCCCTTTTATATAGGAGTTGTATTATATTTTGAAGATATAAGGTCCTATAATGTCATCAGTGTGTAAACCGCATTATATGGTGTATTTTTCTGAATGTAGGGGAGTACGTAGGGTCTGTTATTCTCTTCAGTGCGCATATTCCTTCGACGTGATGTAGTATACATACCATACTAGCAATCTATACCACACGTGTGTTAGCCTATACCACAATTAAACCATCGAACAAATTGGCTTATAGCTATACTACGTTCATGTACATAGTTAAAATGTGGTATTAAAGAGCATGTGATATAAAATCTATCCACTTTTCGACGCGCCTTAAAAATCACGAAATCGCCTATAGTTGCGCGAATCGATGACTGATTTTCAAGGTAAACCTAGATAATCTGGTGGCCTTGTTCAAGGGTAGATCTATTGATTATGATTTGCCAGAGTATGCTGATCATAAATGTCAAAAAGTGAGGGCAGCATGGCAGTTATTTTGACAGCTAATCCTTTCCCAAGTTCTATCTAAGCTAAAGAAAACATCTTTTATATCATGATTCTTTCTTTTATTTTAGTATATCGCCTTCATTCCATTTCATCAAAGATCGTTCAATAAATCGTTCAATAAAAATTCGTGTGTTAGGACGTTTCAAAAAAAAATTTTTTTTCGATTATTGCTACTCTTAAAGCGGAATCTGAAATCTTATAGGCAAAAGATACTTTGGAATTTTCCAGATGTTGTGGAGGTCACTACAGGGTCTCTGAAATCAACTTTATGCAAAAAAGAGGTTATGAAACATAATTTTTTTATATTTTTTGTTCTTTTTTTTCGTAGAATTAGAAAAATCACTCCTAAAGAGTAACAGGCTACCAAATAAGATTATTCGCGGTGACATTAGGGATATTAAAACCCCATTTACTAAACAAATTGCCATTATTTGAGGGTAAAATTAAATTCGTTAGATAGGTCTTCGAAATAGTCTTCATATGAACCTCATAACGGAATTTACATATTTTGGTATATTCCCTGCAGATATTTAGGGTGAATTCTGTTTTAATTTTTTGTTTAATATTTATGCTAAATTGACATATAAAAGATATTTTGAAGGCCTATCGAGGTAACGACTTTATTTATACGTATATTCAAAAATTCTGCATATTTCACGAGCTCTTGTGGTTTCAACTTGGGAAATACTGAATTTTTGATTTTAAGGTTAACAAAGTTCTCCTTAAACTAATATTTTTTTTTTTTTATATTGGTACTGTCCAGAAATGATGTATCTGTTTTTTTGTTTAGAATAAAGAGCAAGAGAAAAAAATTATGTTCCATAACCAAATTATTTGGATAAAATCGATTTTAGAGACCCCGCTCCGACATGCAAAAAAATCCTAAAAAATCCTTAAAAATTCTTTAGGCCATAAGAATTCATATTCCGCTTTAAGAATAGTGAATATAAAGTTATGAGAATAAAAACCGATGAACAAAAACCTATCAGCATATAAAGAAGAAAGTGTTGCGGATAATAAAAACTGATAACTCAAGTTCCTTTAAGTTCCCTCTATTCTGTGAAATGACTTGAAAAGCTTAGCGAACACTAAATGGAATAATTCTTTTAAGTACTGACTTTTACAATAAATTGCTGTCGTTTTACCGATTTACTTAACAAACATCATCATTAAATGTTGTTTTTTTTTTTTTTTTGTAAATGTTGTTGCTATACGAGTAGTTGTCAATGTTGGTGGCAATTCAGCCTGAGAAGTTGGTCTGTTTTTATGTGTGTCTGTTTTCAAGCTACTGATGACGTCCGTAATCATGATGATGATGAATGAATGAATGAATGACTGATTGAACAGAGTACAACAAATGTCATCACATTGACAAAACATCACCATCACCATCGTCATCCTCATCATCATCTCATTCGTCATCAACAACATCATGCTCATACAACATATTTTATTAAAGCAACATACAACAGTCACTGACAGTTGGTTAACTGTTGTACGTAGTTGTTATTTGTTTGCGGCTATTGAAATAAATGCAATTTCTGTCAATAACTCGACAAACAATCAAGCAAACATCAATTCGAGTGCATAATAGAAAATTTCGTTAAAAGTAACTCGCAGCTTTTAGTCATTTGTAACATAATCATCGGCTGGCATGGAATCATCGTCCTTGCCTTCATCACCGTTCGTCAGTTACATCACTTTGTGCATATTGTACAACAAATTGCATAATCAAATTGACAGACAGTCAGTCTTTCAATTCATGTAAACTGTATTTGATTATCGCGTTGGTAACAAAAAACAGAAAGAAAAAAAATACAAAAAACTATTAATTTCATTACAATTAAGTCGCTTGGCAACAAGAAAATATACTTAAATGAAAAAGAAAGAAGAAAATATTTGAGCTGTCAAGAATTGGTACAGATCGAACATATATGGGTTCTGTATACTATTGGTCCTGAGTTAGAATTTTAGGTTTAAATACACATTTTTTAAGAACACGAAATTTCTCCAGTTTCTCGAAGTCTTCTTATTTAGTTTTTCATATGAAAGAAACATAAAAGGTAGGTCCCATGGGGGCCACCCGCAGATCACGATGAAATTTGGATATGTTATAGAATATAAAGAAATATGCGAACTGTATTTTTTCCTAGCCGTTTTTTTCTTTCTTGAAGATTATTGATCCTTGAAGCAAAGATATCATACACATTATTGCATATCGCGTGAAAGGTATTTCCCAGACTTATCGAATAGAATATAAGACATGCGCGAAAGTACTTAGATGCTCGTATGATTTAAAAAAAGCCTAAGATTTTAAGGAGTACATATGCATTTTAATTTATTTACAGGTAATTTTTTTACTGAATACACATTTCATTTCTTTTTTTTTTTATAGCGGATAGTTCGTGACTTAACTCCACCATAGAACCCTATGCGTGATATATAGGCAATATGGGTATCAATAATTTTATATTGTTGAGTACATAACTAATGTGTTTAAAAAAATTCGAATTTCGAAAATTTGAAATACGCTCCCGCACAAAAATGTTTGTAATGTATTTTATTAAAATAGAAACCCACCATGTGGTCATGTTGATTCTGAGTTCTTGCTTGGTTAAAATAACTTTTTTAAAATACTATAGATCTGTTTATGCCAAAAATGACTCCTTTAGCCGTATATGTGAAAATTTCAACAAATGTTATCATATTATAAATATCTCTGAGAGCAATGAAAGAAAAATTTTAATACTTAATTAAATTTCTTTGTATTACATATTTAGTCTGTAAGGATGTATAAACTATAGACTTAAACAAATAAACAAATAAATAAATAAATTGATAAATAAAAAAAAGCATTATAATTTCTTTCTAAAGATAACCCTATACAGACACCATCTAAACGACAAATAGAAATAAAAAAAAAAATTGTTTTAAATACATGTAGAATTAAAGTTTTATTTCATATATTAAATACAAATATTCCATAACACAAAGATATTTTTAAAAGTAAAATATTAATTTAAACAATATTAAAACAAGAAGAAAATTATAGATGGTCTGGACCCCCTATACGATAATTTATACCATGGGTTTAGAGATCCCATCTCTTAGGCCCAACTAATTAGATATAGAAAATAAGCATAAACCAAATTTGAGTGGCATTTTTATTAATTTTTTTGCCTTTGAATATGAAAAAGTTCATATCGGATGCTATATTTATATGGGGACTAGGTCGAAAAATGGACCGATGTGCAAAAAAATATATGAAAGACAAATATGAGAAAAATCTATGCAATATTTTTTTTTTTTTTATAGATTTAGGCGAAGATCGGGAACGAGCTTTATATGGGGGGGATGACTAAGAATTGTTCTATAGGGTTTATTTTCGGACTACTGATTAATGGATGTAATAAACACATACAAACCCAATTTGACTAAGATTTATGTGATAATTTGGATCTTATGGCAATTTATGTTGATTTCATAGGGCTCATTTGTATGGGGACTAAGTCTGAACATGGACCGATTCTCACCAATTTCAATAGCGTTCATCCTATGGCTGATAAAAGATTAAATACCAAATTTCATCAAAATATATTCATATTTGCGACCTGCAGTTTGATCACAAGCTTTATACGGACGGACGGACGGACGGACGGACGGACATCGTTAAATCGAATCAGATAGTGATTCTGATTCGATCGGTATAATTAAAGATGGGTCTAGGTCAAATATTTTTGGTAGTTACAAACAGCAGCACAAAGTCATTATAACCAAACCACATAGTGGTATAGGGTATAAAAATTTAATAATAATTTCAACATAACATTTTTTGTAATAAATCTTATATCATTTTGTTTAGATATATGTACTATATATGAAACTAAAGTTTATGACTTTGATGACTGCTAATAAAATACATTTGTAATGATTTTTTTTTACTCATGGCGTCGCCATATATTTTGATTATTTCTTAGTGGACTAAGGTACAACATTTGCACCAATATTTAATAATTTTTTTTAATAAAGAGCAGATTATCAAAAAAAAAAAAATAAAACACAAAGCTCAGCGCAAAACGACACTTGTATCGTCGCTATCCAACTTTCATTGCAATCTTCGGCTGTCCCAGTAAGACCTTATTTGTTAGCTGTATTATATATGAATTTTGAACATGCTTTTGGATACAAACAAAAACGAGAGATATTTTTTTTTAACGTTTATTTAATCAAAGAAAAATATATATTAGTAGCTATAAATAAACAAACAGTTTAAAGATATACATACTTATATACACAGTCCCTCTATGCAGGCTCTCAAGTATAATGTATTATAATATTTAAATAACTTATTTTTAGTAATAACTAGCTGGACCCGGCAAACGTTGTTTTGCCCTCAATGAATTTTTATTTTAGTTAGAATCTGTATATACCTATATAAAATATGTGACGAAGATCTCCAGATAATAAAATGAGAGCTTCACCAAAAAATCTTTCATTGCCTTTCAAATCTTTTATCAAATCAAATCACAATGTTTGTGAGCCATGGTACATTCATCCCAAATAAAAATACTGCATTTTTGCAGAACTTTTGCCATACCGGAATGTTTTTTGATATTACAGACGGCATTCTCATTTTTTTGTACGTTTAACGGTGATTTGAGTGCTGAATGAGCTGTGCGGCCACCATGCAATAATGTAGCGGCTTTTTCCTTCTTTTTCGTTAGAATATTTATATATAAAAACGTTTGTGAGTTTATATATTAAAATTTATATAAATTTGACAACTCATTATTTTTCGAACGACAGCGCCATCTACCGGGTCCAATAAAAAAATGTTTCTAACATACATATATGTACATTCTTAGTTTCATTAAAATCACACCATAAATAAGAATATTCGAAATAACTTTACCCAGCGCCACCTATCGGGTCCATTTATACATACAAAAATTTCTTATGACGAAACATACGTTCATTCTGAATTGCAGTCAAATCGCGCTGAAAGTAAAAATTTTTGTTTTTAACTTGACCCCAACGCCAGCTAGAGGGTTAAAACTAAAAAAAAAACACAGAAGAGCTCGAACCGAACCTATGCTGGAAATCCTACGTCGACAGCTCTTATGGTTCCGGAGATCATTCGTTACAATCGAATGCATCAACGTTTTTATATATACGCCACGCCCCTTTGCCCACTAACAACTTTATATAGCTAAGGTCTTATTATTTCGCAAAAATATCCTTTTGTGAAAATTTCATGACGATCCTTCCAGTAGTTTAGAAGATATTACGATTTTTTATTTTTCTAAAAAGGGGCGTGGTCCCGCCCACTTTTCTTCTTGTATGTATTTCTATTCATGCTAATACCATATGTACCAAATATGACTGCTGTAGGTAAAAAAATTCCCGTGATATGACTTTTCCAAATTTTTGGTTATATGGGCGTGGCACCGCCCCTTTGTCCAATCAAAAATTTATATAGCATATTATTCCTTCCAGAGTCACAGTAACACGCTCTGAAAATTTCAGGAAGATCGGTTCTTTGGTTTGGCCTCCTATAAAGCACAAACAAACACACATTCATTTTTATATATATAGATAGATTGAAAGCAGATTAATTATGATTTAAGATAAAATGGGGCGAAAAAGGGGGACTTGGTAATAAAAAAATGTATGGCTACCTTACCTGTAGATAAAAAGTGTATAAAACTTTAGATAAATACATATTACAAAAAAATAATTTTGTATAGCAAACATTGTTAGTGGTATAAGTAAAAAAAAAGGGGGCGGTGAAATGGGCGTGGTTCATAGTTATATGGCGACGTTAACAGTATTAAGAGCAATATACTACCAAATAAAAAAATCCGTTGGAAGGAACAAATTTGTACAGAGAAAAAAAAGTTTAAAACTTTCAAACAAAATTTGGCGTGAAAAGGGGCGTGAAAGGGGGCGTGGCGTAAGAAATGTTTATTTCTACCTCGCCTGGAGTATAATGTGTATACAATTTGAAGTAAATCTGTTAAAAACTATATGGGAGCAATTACATAATTTTAAAAAAGTGGGCGTAAAAGTGGGCATGGTCAAAAAAAAGTACCCTATTAATCATGCCAGAGTCCCAGTTAAATGCTGTGAAAATTTCAGGAAGATCGGTCCAGAGGTTTGGTCTCCTATAAGGTACACACAAACAAACAAACAAACAAAAAAACAAACACACATTCAATTTTATATATATAGATTATAATTTGATATACAGAGAAAAATGTAATTATTTATGTCAGATCATTTATGAGAAAAAATTTGAAAAAAAGCTCACTTTTATATAATAGGAGAATAAAATGAGTGGTCTAAGGGTAAAATAAAAAAAAAAGATAAATTATTTGGTAAGCCACCAATATTTTTTAGTATTAAGGTCTGATTTTGATTCAACACTAGTGTTGAATCTTGAATTTTCGTTTGAAAGTAGTTTGCATGTTATTGCTTTAATATTTGGTCTTCTAAAAATGTGGTAAATTATAGATGCCTATTTCATTCTGGATGTATCCATTCTGATCTAGGAAGAGAAAGGCTTCCGGTGGAATGTAACCCGATTGTAAGGTTTTAGATATATATTCATAATTTGAATAATATGGGCCCATAATTAGATTATTTTCAAAATATTCTGTGCTTTTTAGAATATGATTTCTTATAAGGTGTATTATAAAGTTATCAATCCTGCTTACTTTTGTTTCATTGTACAAAACTTTGTTTGATATAAACTTTTTATAGTCGCTATTTGGAGATCTGTAAAGGGATGTACAGTTCCTTAGGCATTTTCTTTCAAATACCCTCAGTTTTTCCATATACGAAGGGGATATGTTGTACCAAATTTGGCAACCATATGTAAGAATTGGTCTTATTAAGGACTGGTACATAATTATCTTGACCCTTGTTTTGATATATTTTGAAAAAAATAGTTTTTTATATAAGAAAAATGCTTTTTGTGCTTTCCTAATTTGTGGATTTATGTGCTCATTAAAATATAGGAATTTGTCTAAATGAATACCTAGATATTTCACCATTTGTTTATTTGGAATAGTTACATTGTTAAGAGATTTCAAACCAAATAATTTCCAATTACGTTTTATGTTGTTGTTACATTTTCCGAGCGGGGGACGGAAAAGAATTGTTTCGCACTTATTCAGATTGATTTTCATCTGCCAGTCTATTGTGAATTTTTCTATAATATAAAAGTACTTTTGTAATTTTTCGTTAATTTTATCAATTTTATCATCAGAGTGATAAATAACGATATCATCAGCAAAGCCAATAATGTTCTCAATTTTGTTTAATAGGCCATGTATGTAAATATTAAATAGAATTGGTGCATTTACAGTTCCTTGTTGTAAACCATTTACGATGATAAATTTCCTTGAACTTATTGTCCTTCCAAGATAAACTTGAAAACATTTATTGTTTAGCATGTTATGTATTAATATAGTCAAATATATTGGAAATCCATAATTCAACAGTTTAATCCAGGTATCCAGATATTATCAAAGGCCTTTTCAAAATCTACTAAACAAGCTCCAGTACCTAAGGATTTATTTAAATTCCATTTTATATTCGAAACTAGCAAATGTATCGCATGGATTGTGGAATGTTTAAACTTAAACCCGAATTGCTTGTCATTTATTAATCTCTTTTCCTTACATTGTTCAAGTATGTTATCATTGATGCAAACCTCAAAAACTTTGCTTATGTTTGGAAGTAAACTAATAGCTCGCAAGTTTTTTGGATTGCATGAGTCTTTATCTTTCTTAGGTACGACAACCACTTTAGCTATTTTCCACGCATGAGGAAAGTAAGAGTTATTTAACATATTGTTAAAAAGAGTACAATACTCTAAGATAATTTCATCTGGTATATTTTTCAGTACTATATTGGGAATGTTATCAACACCTGTTGACAATTTCTTTCTTAAGTTACTAAAAATATATATAATTTTATCTCAAGAAATAAAATACTTGAGAGATTCTTAAATCATTGGCCTTGTTACATGTATTAAATGTGGCAATGGTTGATTTGTTGCATTCAGACTGATTTTTTTCTACCAAAAATCTGGAAAAACAAGTATCAACTTCGACATGTAAGTTATTATCATCGTCGATCTCTTTATGAGAGTGAACTGATTCTAAGAAGGTTCCAATTACGTTTACTTTATGCTCCTCATCCTTTATTAAAAAGTAATCATTATTCAGATCCTCAGGTCTTATTCCTGCGTTTTTTTATCCATATTTAATTTTCCTGTGGTACTCTAATAATGTCCATATTTAAGGGTTGTGCGGTTTTGAACTGTTTTATAATCTCACTAAACATGTTTGAGGGATCTTTCTGGTCAATTTTCATCAGTTTATCGTGAAAGTGTTTATTTACTGCCAGAGTAAAGTTATCATTAATTAGTTTTTTGATGAGTTTTAGTTTCGATTTGAGTAGATTAATGTCTGGTTGGGTCAAAATTATTTCTAGTCTATTGTGCCTTTTAATTATGGTTACTATTTTACATTTCTCAAGCTGAAGTTTCTTTAATATTGCATGAGTAAATTTTCCAAAAGGATTATGATCCTTATATTTTGGGACTGATTTTTCAATCGAATTGTGAATAAAAATTGGTCAAGTCTACACAGAAAGAAATCAATTTCTGCATTTGTTAGGTTTTTATCATTTGGTATCGATGCATTTTCTCTCAATTCAGAACAGATATTGTTCTTGAATTTATTCCAATTAGCCTTAGCATAATTATATTTTAAAATGGGTGTTTCTCTGAAAAAAGTGAGTGGATGGTCACTTTCCGCTTTTAAGATCTGTATCTTGATAGCCTTGTGATCACTATCATAATCAAGGGTTTCTAGACAGTTTAATGTATTATTCAATTTTTCAATAATTAACCTTGAGTCTGCTATACACAAATCTAAGTATGAGCCACAACGTGGATAAGATGGACAGTTAGAAGCAAGCAATATGCTTCTAAACCTAATTTCTAACATGCAAACCATTCCTTTAACTTATTACCTTGGGGGGTTAGAAATAGTGTTACCCCAATCACCCTGTTTACAGTTTAAGTCCCCTGCTAATATATAATAGTGATTTAGATTATCTAGTTTTAAAGATTGGAAAAGTTGAAATAATTCAGATTTAAGGTTATTACAATTTTTTCCAGAAGGGAAATATGCAGATATTACATATAATATCTTATTTGATATTAAAGGTATTTTTACAATACATGTTTCTAAAGATTGAAATTTATTAATAATATTGTTAGTAAAACTACTATACTTAATACCATTTTTTATAAGAATCGCAGTTCCACCGCCTCTTTTCGCATCTTTTCTATCTTTACGTATTAAACAATAGTTTTCAAAATGTAATTTATGTTTAGTTTCATTAATTAATATTATATCAGGATGGTATTTCCTTATAAACATATCTAAATCATATCTTCGACTTATTTTTATTAATGAATTTACATTTATGTGGATGATATTGAGTTTTTTTTTGATTATTTCAGCCATTGTATTAAATTAAGCTTCCAGCATGGAGAAAAGTGTGTCTATTCTAGACGTTTGGATTTGCAACTGCTTATTTAAGTTTATTAATTGGTTTGCCAAGTTTTGCATAGAGTTGTTTAGTTGTTGGAGTACATTGTTGATTGAGTTGTTGCTGTTTTCCATTTGTGGGTTGTTGTTTTTCACCATATTAGCGTAGCTTATGTTGTCATTAATGAAGACTGATGGGTTATTTGTTCGTTTTTGTGATAGAGTTTGTTTTTTACTACGCAACCTTTGAGGCAATTCTTTGTATCGTTCGCAACCTCTGTAGGAAGCCGGGTGACCATGTTTATTGCATAAAACACAAAAAAGCTTTTCTCTCTCGACATCAGGAACTTCTGTTAGAGAACATTTTCCAGTATCATGATTTTGGTTACATTTTACACAACGCCGTGGTATGAAGCAATTTGCTGCACTGTGGAAGAAGCGTTGGCAATTCCTACACTGCGGTATTTCTGGCTTTCTAAGAGATATGTACTTACAGTAATGGAGATCGCTTAGTTTGAATACCTGGTCGGATTTGCTGTACATCGTACGATTTTATTGACATAACAATTGAACGAAAAAACTAAAAATATAGTTCATATTTTTTACTACCAAAATATCTTAGTTTTTATTTTTTAACTTTAAAAATATTTTTTAAAATTTAAAATTTTATAATATTTTTGAAAGTTTAAAAAAATATATATTTTTTTTAATTTTCTTTAATTTTCATTTCTTTTATTGCCATAAAAATTAAAGAAAAAAAATTAAAAATGCAATTCATATTCTCACTATTAAAAAAAAGAATTTTATTACTATTTTCTTTTTTTTATTTAAAAATTTCTTTTATTTGATTGATTGTGTTAGAAAATAATCAGCTTCAGGATCAACCATTAAAACGACAAAGATCGAAAATAAGATATTTTATTTTTATATTTGTAAAAATAGAAATAATAATAAATTTTTGCAACTTTTTTCACAAACTCAAAAAAAAAAAACATGTAAGAAATTTATAGTCTATATTTTAAGTGCAACTAATTAGATATAAAAAATAAGCTTAAACCATATTTGAGTGGCATTTTTACGAAAAGTTCGAAGAATGGACCGATCCTGATAATATTTGGAAAGTTCAATTTTTTTTTTGCAAAAACAAATTCAAACCAAATTTGACATAAATTTCTGCAATATTTTTGTGTTTTGATAGATTTAAGTGAAGATTGGGAATAAACTACAATGGGGGCTATAACTAAGAATTGTCCTGTAGGGTTTACTTTTGAACTACTGATAAATGCATTAAATTAACATACACAAACCAAATTTGACTGAGATCTATATGATAATTAACATATTATATAAGTTGATCTTTTAAGGGTCGGGTCATTTGTATGGGGACTAGGTTGAACATTAACCGATTTTCAATAATTTCAACAGCGTTCATCTTGTGGCCGATAGGCCATATTTGCGACCTGTAATTTTTGGTTTACATGGAAACACAGGCAGACGGACAAACGGACGGACGGACAGGTAGACGGACATCGCTAAATTGACTCAGAAAGTGATTATGAGTCGATCGGTCCTGGGATCCAAATGATTTCAAGTCTTCCTCTTGTAGTGAAGTTTACAATTTCCTCTTTACATCTGAGGACAGTCCTTGATCTAGTTTTGTCCGAGGATATCGTTTTGATAGCCGCTAGACTGTCCGAAAATATTTTCACGTCTCCGGGGCTTGGCATTGCCCGTGCGTCAATAGATCATATGCATTCCGCTATCGCGACCACTTCAGCCTGTAAGACAGAGTTGTGGTCCGAAATGCGTAGGTATATGCCATTAGAACGGTCTTCATCATAGAAACCTATGCCAGTCCTACCATGCAGACTAGATTCATCTGTTTAGTAGTGTGACCCTGGAAGGTTTTGTAGAATATTTCCGTTCAACCGGCTTTCCCTGTCAGGTATCCTTATACTGCAGGGTGTGTTTGTCGACACTTCCGCGATCCTATCACAGCTAAACTCCACTGTGTTGAATTTCGGTATCTGGTCCAATACTTTTTGGTGTCTGGTCATATGGTCGGTGATGTATTCCCCTGTTAGCCTTAGTCGTACCATGGCCAGAGCTGTCTCATATTTTATTCCAATCTCAATCGGGTGTATAGATAGAATCGTCTCTGAAGCCCTCGTAGATGTAGTCTATATCGAATCGCTGATTCCTATGCAGCAGAGGCGTTGCATCTTTTGGAATGGTTTAATATAACATTTCCTGTTCATTGATGTCATTTGACTGCGGATGCGTAAGTTAGAATTGGTCTAACGATGCCTGTGTATAGCCAATGCGTCATCCTCGGGTTTAAACCCCATTTTGAACTTATAGCTCTTCTGCAAATGGCCCATATCCAGTGAGCTTTCGCGACTCTGCTCTCAATATGGTCCTTCCAAGTGAGATTTTTGTCGAGAATCACCCCAAGGTATTTCAACGTTTGTGTGATTCTAATCGTTTTGCCCTGGAAGCGGGGTTCATCGAATTCGACTATTCCTGTCTTCCTAGTAAAGAGGCATATTTCAGTCTTTTCCGGGTTTACATTCAATCCCCTCGGTTGTACCCAATCGCATGCTACTTCGAGTGCATCCGATGCCCTCCTACATAAATTTCTAGGATCTTTCCCCCTTAATAGTATCGCTACATCGTCTGCGTAGCAAACAGGTTGGAAACCCTTATTGGCTAGAATCCTTATAGTGGTCACCCAGAGCAGGTGCACTAATTGCATATAAAAAAATATGTAAGAAAATTTAAGTCGGTCTAGACCGACTATACAATATCCTGTACCATGGGTTTAGAGACCCTATCTTAAGGATAAACCAAATTTGTGAGCCATTGCTATTAATTGTTTTGCTATATAATATGAAAAAGTCCATATCGGATGCTGTATTTATATGGGGACTAGGTCGAAAAATGGACCGATCCTGACGATACTTAGGTAGGTCACAAATTTTTTGTAATACAAACAAAATTTTAGAAAAATTTGTGTAACATTTTTTTTCTGATAAATTTAAGTGAAGATCGGGGATCAACTTCATATGCGGGCTATGACTAAGAATCGTCGTATAGGGTTTATTTCTGAACCACTGGTTAACGAATGTAACAAACATACACAAACCCAATGTCACCGAGATCATTGAGATAATTTGGATCTTATGGCAAGTTAATTCGAGCTCATAAGAATCGTTTGTGTGTGGACTAGATCTGGGGGCATTTGATATCGAGTAACATCAATCGAAATTGCATTTTCTGCTTTATTATTTAAAGGGGAGTAAAGAAGTCTTTACTCTCAACTAGGGGTCATAATTCATTAACTGTGATAGAGAAAAATTATTCTTAGTATTTTATTTTGGAAAATAAAAAAATAATCTCGATAACGAATGCGATGATTAGACCCTTGAACATGCACCGATTTTCAACAGCGTCTGTCATATGGCAGATAAAAGCTTAAATATCAAATTTCATCAAAACATAATAATATTTGTGACCTTTATAATTGTGACTGACGGACAGATGGACGGACATCGCTAAATCGACTCGGAAAGTGATTCAGAGTCGATCGATATTCTAGAAGATGGATCTATGTAAAATATTTTTGGTAGTTACAAAAACTATGAATAACATTGCTTAAAGCAAAATTTACCACGAACTTGGGCTCAGCGATCCCCAGTATCACAAATATCTGGAAATAATATTAAAAGAATTTAATTCAAAATTTTTTGGTTTTTTATGCACAATTAGCTGACAGATGTTATAAAAAAAACTTCCCAATTATTTTTATTAAAAAACTTGTATGTATTTTAAACGCGGTTTTGCAATAAAAATTATTCATATTATTATTATAAGAAAAAAAACCTGACCTAGCATTTTAATGACTTTTTTTTGGAATAACAAATTTTTTTATGTTCATAAAAAGCTTTTAATTTTCAATTAATTTTTGTAGCCAATTAGCAAAATCATTAAATATTTATTAAAAAAAAAAAAAATAAATTAATAAATGCAGTATCTAGCAATTTTCAAGTTGCCTCTTAATTTATTTTGTTTCAAGTGTTTGCAAAATTGGTGGTCTTTTGAAAAATTTTCAAATTTTAAATGTTTTAAAAAAAAATATTTAAACTCTGGCTTTTAATTATGTGCAAGTTTTCCATTAAAAGTGCTAACATATTGGAAATTAAAAAAAAAAAGTTCGTTGTTATCAATACTCAATTTAATCCAATTAAAAGTTAAGACAAAAAAACCATAAACTCAATACATTTCCTGGTGTAATATATTGATGACGATGATGATGATTGAGCTGACGGACTTGTCGGTTTATATACTGTCATCAGCTTAAATATTTTTTTTTGTGTTTTTTCTCACATTGGCCGAATGGCCAACAGCGTTAAAACAAAAGCAGTTAAAGTCATAATTTTGCTTTTCGTTTCTGTGAATTGCTGTGGTTTTTGCGGATTTATTGTTAGTTGCAAAAATGCAGGCGTTTAGAGAGGCCCTAAATTTTTTTTAAAGAAAAACAAAATAAAACTTGTTTTTTTTTAATATTAGAAACTTAAAACTTTCCTTAAAAAAATTTTTTAGCATTAAAGGGATTTTAGATGGCAGTCAATTCGATTGAAATAACCCAATTCTTATGTCACTGCTTTTCAGATTTTAGTTGTTATATTAAACTTTGTTTAAGTTTTACACTTAGCCTGAAAGTGTAATCTAAACGCCTTATTTAACTTCTCTATTTCGATTTTCACTGCTGTAGAGTTAATGTTCTTGGCCTTGCAACTGTTACAAGGTGGTCTTTTTTATGTTGTTATTGTCTAGAGTAGACAACTAATATTTGAGTAGCTTCTCTTCAGTCAGTCAATAAGTCAAAGCTAGAAGCAGTTGCACTTTTTTTTAACTTTTGTTATTTGTCTAAAATCATGCTGAGCTTTTGTGAAAAATATTTTAAGCGGAAGGTCAGATGAGTTTAAGTTTTTGGGAAGTTGAGCTATTATAGCAATTAGTTTCAATATGAAGAAACCACAACAAGAAATAGAAACTTTAGATATCAAAACATTGTCTACTATTTGGACAACTAACTTTACTTTAAGGTTAAAAGGGGTTAAAGACAGACTACTCAATTGTGGAAAGGTGCTAAAGTGTAAGTGTTATTATAATATTATTGGAAAATTCTTCGTCATTTTGTTTTGAATATAAATTTGTGAAAGAAAACTTTAAAACTTTTCTATGATTTTAGCCAAAAACCAAATTTGTGAATCATTTAAAAATTTCTATATTTATTTTAATAGAACTTTTTAGTACTTTTGTTTATATTTCATTTGAACTTCAGTTTAGCAATTAAACTCATACCAAGTAGATGTAAATATTTTAAAAGAACTTGTAAATTTTTCATTCATGAACATAAGACAAAAATCACTCATAAAACCCACAAGCAACGACATCTTGATATTACAAAATTATTCCTCTAAGGACCATAATATTTCTTTTGATCCAGAATTGATTACAATGATTCGATTTCCAATTAAATTTGTTATTAAAAAAAAACGAAGAATTATTTAAAGCGAGTAGTTCAGCTAAACTTAGTTTGAATAAATACGATTTTAACTAAACTGAGTTTAACAAAACTGAGTTCAACTGGCATTCAAGGAACTAGCTGTTAGGCTGAGTTTTTCGGATGCCGATTAAACTTACTTTAACTAAACTAAACTGGCCGAGCTTTTGGAATATCAAATCTATAATATTAATAGGCAAGGCGATTTCTTGTGACCGATGTAAGTTTCACAGTTTTACCCCGATTTTGACAAAAAATTTATTATTTGAAAGGTATTTATTTTAGCTGTTACCCAGATTTACAGATTTTCAACGTCTGGAATATTTTTTTGGAGTTATGATCGTTTAAAATTGCTACTAACACATACATAAAATTATACAATGCTATGTGTATGTTTATTAAATTTGTTAATGAATTGGTGTTAATGTGTTGAGTTAGTTTTCTTCAATGAGTTGATTTGTGGAGTATACCTTTAGGTATGCACTCGAATTTCGAGTGCTGGAATCTGCTTGTATACTTAATTTAACTAAACTAAGTATTAATGGCCGAGTTTTAGTAATACCAATTTAATTGTGGTTAACAAAACTAACTATATTACTAGCTGAGTTTTTGGCGTGCCAATTAACAAAATGAATATTAACAGTCCCAGTTTTTTTTATATCAATTAAACTTAATCTAACTAAACTAAGGCTTGAGTCAAATAGACTGAAAGTGTGTTAAGTGCTAACAAATTGTAGTTTAATTAAACTAAGTTCAACTAATATCCAAAAAAAAAAAAACTTGCTCTCAGTCAAATAATTTGAAAATTCTTACCTTTTAAAAAATGCAAACTATATTTAACTAAAATTCCCAGAAACTCGACGTTAAGTAAAAAACCAGTAAAAAAAATAACTCACGCTAACATATCGAAAGTATATTTCCAAATAAAAATCTCTAATTTTGAGACAAATTTTCTTTAAAAAAAACTTTCAATCATCGCGAATTTTGGCGTGGAGAAAAATTACCAATTTATACAAATATAAAAGAATTGTCTCAAATTTTAAAACTCTTTTTCTTCCAAACATATCTTGGTTATTTTACCATAGAAAAATTTTCAAATTTAGAGATAATTTTCAATTTTGAAATTTTTTTTCTTTAAGTAAATTCTCACGTTATTATATACTCCTCACCCCTGTGCAGAGAGTTTATATAGGATCGTCACTCCGTTTGTAACGCATCGAAAAATGCATTTGTGACCCCATAAAGTATATATATAAGTATAGCGATGTCCGTCTGTCCGTTTGACCGTCTGTCTGTTGAAATGACGATCATTCCCAAAATAAAGCATTTACCTAAGTAAGGTTATAACAATATTGCTTGCCATTATTTCGAGCATGTTGTTGTTGAAAATGGGGAAAATCTGAAATCATTCTGCCTACATATGTTCAAAAAGATAAAGACGCCTCTAAAAAAAAATTTTAAATTCAGTGTGTTTGTCGTAATAATTTAGTACTAAGTTTATCAAATTGTTGTTTTTTAAAATATTTTGTTTACATTTGTTATAAATAGTGCAGTAAGTCCAGATATTAATGTTAACGTAAAACCGATGTGGAGGGCTACAACGATTCGGCACACCGAATTTAATACTCTTACTTGTTTTCTTTAGAAAAGCTCGGAAATTTGTATATATTTGTCTTTAAATAATATGTTGAGAAACATTATAAATTTCTAAGATCATTATTCCTTCAAAAATTTGGAGAATATATATTTCTTGAATATTTTTCTTTAGAAAAATTATTAAATTTTATGAAAAATTTATCAATAAATTTTTTATTGAAAATTTTCTTGGAAATTTGGATATATTTTTTCCCTTAACAAATTATAAAATTTTAAGGCTTTTAACTAGGAACATTTTTAGTATTTTTTTGTAAAGAATAATATAAAAGTTCTAGAAATATTTGAAATTGCAATAAAATTCTTTTAAACTTTTTTTTCATTTTAAAATTATGTTTCTTTATGAAAATGCAGATATGAATTTTATACTAGTATAGCCCAGCACTCGAAATTCGAGGGCAGATCCTAGGAAATATTATTTTTTCATTCAATTTTTGTCCTCCAATGTTTTTTTAATCTATATTAAAATTTAAGAATATTTAAATGAGCCTAAAGGTATGTTAATTAATTTTAGCAATTCACAATTCAACACAGAGCGTCTGATATATAATTTAAATCATTCGTATTAACGAATTATTATAAATATATAATATTATTTTATTTAATATATTTTTAAGACAGATTAAACATTAATTTTATCATTCTCAGCTTCTACCCCATATGAACTATAACTATGCCAAATTTCACACTCGTCCGCGCACGCATATTGCTTAAAAAGGGAACTAAAAATTTACCTTCACGTATTAATATTTAGATAAATATAAGAAATTTGGAGACTACTTTTCTCTTTATAATGTGCGCAGAAAAATCAACTAATTTTAAAACCTTTTTTTTTTTGGAAACATTTCGAGACTATTTTCCTATAAAAAAAAAATATTAAGTTCTATGAACACTAGAAATAAATTTTCCAAAAAAAGCTTCTATTTAAAATTATTTTTATATATGAAAATTAAGATATTTTCTTCTATAGAAAAATTGGGAAATATGGAGAGAATTTTTCTTCAAACAATGTGTGAAGAAAGTTTGTATAATTTTAACTATTTCGAGAGTATTTTCCTATAGAAAAAATATGCAATTCTATGAGAAGTCCTGAACACTAGACATATGTTTTCTACAAAATTTTTGTTTATATATTAAATTATTTTTCTATCGGGAATTCTTGATATTTTTCCAAAAAAAGAAATTGGAAATTAGAGCAATATTATTCTCTAAAAGAAAAATTATAAAATTTTAAAGCAATTTTCTGTAAAACATATTTTCGAGAATATATTTTTCTACACACAACCCATCAAATTTTATGAAATATTTCGGAATTTCTCATTTATTATTTCAAAAGAAAAATTTTTCATGTTCTATATCTGTGGTTTTCTGGAATAACCGCGTATGTCCATTTGTGTCAGTTTTGAGTTAACGATACCAAATATATTAATTTTTAACGCTCTTTAAATCTGTTAAATTTTTTTTTTAAATATTGACCATTTCTGAGCTTTTTCTTTAAATAACGACGTAACTTAAATGTTTATTAAATTAATTTGCAGCACTAACGATGTATGTCAACCTACGTTTGATCCCTGACAAATTTTTTTTCTCAGAAAACGACACATAGCGACATACGTTGTTACTAATGAAAAAAAAAAAAATGCAAAATAATTTTGGATTATTTTTCAGTTTATAACCACTTATAAAAACTTGTGTATTTATTTCTGTTATTTTTTGTCACTATTATTCTTGATACGTTGTTATATTCTCATCCTAAGTCCCGTTAACTTTCTGTTGACGAACAAAAAAATTCATTTTTCAAGCAACAACTTATGGCTACATGGGTGGTTGCTATGGTAGTTATCTTTTTCAAGAAAACGACGTTTGTCGACATAAGTTGTTTTATCTGCATACACTTTAAGTGTTATTTACATATTGTTTTTCGTCCTTCTCTAGGATCTATTCCTCCGAAGATTTTTGACTCAAAATTTTATATAAAGTAGTTATTGCCCATATCTACAGGACTGTTAAATAAAGAGCTCTAAAATCTTTATATCGAGCACATAATTTCAAATATAACGTTTTTTGGCTCCCCTGAACATTTTGATTTTATGACATACACGGTTATTCTAGAAAACCACAGATATTACTTTTCAAGAGAAAGATTCAAGATTTATTTCTAAAGAAAAGTTGGGAAATTCGAAAATTTTTTCTCTAAGAGAAAAATGCTCTTAATCATTTTAAGAATATTTTTCTACACAAAAATGATCAAATTCTATAAAAACTTTTTAATATAAAAGCTAATTTTTCTATAGAAGATTTTGAATTTAAAAGATAATTTTTCAAATTATTCTTCTACAAGAAATTTCAGTATTTTTTGGTATAGAAAGAAATTTTTTTTTCGAAAAGAAAAATTATACGATTTTAATACAACTTTGCTCTTAAGCATTTCAAGAATATTATTCTATACAAAAATGGTCAAATTCTGTGATAGCTTTTGAATCTAATATATAATTTTCTTATAGAAAATATTGAATCTAAAAAAATTCTTTTTGGGAATTTTTAACTTATTTTTCTACAAGAAATTTCAGAGCTTTTTTATAGAAAATTTTGTATGCGGAGACTAATTATACCCTACTAGCAAGCTCCGGCCATCGCAATTCGAGCGCAAGTTCTAGGAAATTTTATTTTTTCATTAAATAAAGACCCAATTCACAAATCAATACAAAAAACAAACTCATTTTTATTACAAAACATTAACAAATTAAATAAACGCACACATAGCATATGTATAATTTTATGTTGTGTTACTAGCAAATCTAATTGCAATTTACTCAAAATAAAGGGCAAAATTTAAAAATCTGTAAATCTGGAAAACAGCTGAAAAGAAATACCTTTCAAGTAATATACGTTGGGTCAAAATCGGGATAAAACAGTGGAACAAAACATCGGTCACAAGAAATCGCCTAATATTATAGATACCACTATGTGGTCTGGGTATAATGACTTTGTGCTGATGTTTGTTACTACCAAAAATATTTGACCTAAGCCCATCTTTTATTATACCGATCGACTTAGAATCACTTTCTGAGTCGATTTAGCGATGGCCGTCTGTCCGTCCGACCGTCTGTGTGTCCATGTAGGCTTTGTTATCAAACTACAGTTCAAAATACGAATATATTTTGATGAAATTTGGTATGTCAGCTTCTATCGGCTATAGAATGAACGCTATTGAAATTGGTGAAAATCGGTGCATGTTCAGACCTAGTCCCCATACAAGCGACCCCTATAAATACTTAAGTTGTCATAAAATCCAAATTATGTTAAAAATCTCAAACAAAATGTGTTTGTGCATCTTCATTACATCCATTTATCGGTAGTCCAAAAATAAGCCCTATAAGACAATTCTTAGTCGTAGCCCCCATATAAAGCTGCTTCCCGATCTTCATTTAAATCTATCATGTATACATGTTTTTGTAACATGTAATTGACTTTACCAAATATGGTCAGGACGGTAATTTTTCAACCTAGTCGCCTCCCCGTGCAAATATAGCATCCGATATGAACTTTTTCATATCTGCAGCAAAAAAATTAATAACAATATAAATATCCAAATAGTTGGACCTAAGAGATAGGGTCTCTAAACGTATGGTGTAGAGTATCGTATAGTCGGTCTAGACCGACTATAATTTGTTTACTTATTTTCTCTTAACAGTGTCTAACAAAAATTTATAAACTTTTAAGGGTATAGAAAAACCTATGAACAAAATGAAGTATGAAGTATTTTGTATAGAAATCGCGATTTTTATCAATCGAGTTTTCTCAGTAAATTGTGAACAGAATTAAAAGTTGTGCACCGATTTTAATGAAATAAAGATAATTTCATTCGAAATATGTTTAGCTAAATGCTTTTAGACCAAACCTGTGATCTATGTCGCAATTTTATTTCTTATGAATTTTTAAAGAACAAAATTAATTATTTTTTTGAATATTGTTCTTTTTTTTCAAAATTTCCACTATATCTCTGAAACTGCTGGGAAAATTTAAAACCAATGTAAGCACGGCTTACAAATAATATTGTTGACGAGCTTTTAATTTTTTTAAACTGAATATGATGAACAGTTTTCAAGTTATTCCAATACATATGTGTAGTGGAAGTGCCTCAATTTTGCAGATTTGAAATCAGCTACCTCAAATGGGTAAAAAAAATTGCAATAGTGGTCCAGGCAACACCAAAAAAGTTAAGTTTTGTGTTGTTGTAAAATTTTAAAACTTTTTTTCTTTAATATATTCCGGGAATACATTTTTCTAAATAAAATATATCAAATTTCATGAAAAATATTGAAAATTAAAATTCAAATATTTTTTCTATGGAAAATTTTGAATTTTTTTTACGCGTAAAAAAATTATAAAATGTTAAATCTTTCCTCTTCGCAACATTTCGAGATTACTTTTCATTAAAACCGATAACCTCAGCTGCCAGTGATTTATTTCTTAGTTATAATTTTAATTATAATTAAAATATTTTAAATAAATAAATAATTTTCGTTGGAAAAA
This sequence comes from Cordilura impudica, assembly GCA_963682025.1. Classification (NCBI taxonomy): domain Eukaryota; kingdom Metazoa; phylum Arthropoda; class Insecta; order Diptera; family Scathophagidae; genus Cordilura; species Cordilura impudica. The sequence continues at coordinate 30,605,025 of OY821519.1, read as the reverse complement.
TTTGGAAAATTAGAAATAATTTCTATACAGAAATAAATTTTTTTTTAATATGACATTTTAGGGTCCTAATCGTCGAAGTCGTTATCGAAATTTCTCGATTGATGTTACTCGATATCGAATGCGGCGATAAGCCCCCCGATATTGTTTTTGTGTATAGAACAATTTTCAAATTTGAAGCATATTATTGTCTTAAAGAAAAATTATACATTTTTTAAATATGTTAATATCAAGTATATATTTTTGATTAGAAAATTTCAATAATTTAGTAACAACATTTATTAAGATAATTTTTTCAATTTTTATATCTATAATATTAATAGGCTAGGAAATTCCTTGTGACCGATGTTTTGTTCTACCGTTTTATCCCGATTTTGACCAAACGTATAGTATTTGAAAGGTATTTCTTTTAAGCCGTTTTGCAGGTTAACAGATTTTTAAATTTTGTCCTCTATTTGAGTAAATTGCATTTAATGTTGGTACTAACACATACATAAAATTATACAATGCTATGTGTGTGTTTATAAAATTGGTAAATGTGTATGTAATACAAATTAGTTTTTTTTTTGTGTTGATTCGTGGATTGGCTACAATTGCTTTGAGATTTTTATTTAATGAAAAAATAAAATGTCCTAGAATTTGCACTCGAATTTCGAGGGCTGGAGTCTGCTAGTTATTTTTTTATTCGGAAATTTAGATGGAAAAATTATGAAAGCTTGATATCATTTTTTTTCTTGAAGCTTGGTATAAAACTCTATGAAATATTTTAAAAATTGATATTCAAATATTTTTTTCATAAGAAAAAGTAGCAATTGTTTTCTGTACGCAATGCGTAAAAAAATTGTATGTAAAATTTTTTCTTTAAAACGTTTGGAGAATATTTTTCTGTAAAGAAATTTGAAAAATTTGAAATAATTTCTCTACAGTCTCTTTTTATTTTTCAATATGAATATTCAGACATTCACTGGAAAATTAGAAAAATTATAACTTTTTATTAATAATTTTATTTCGAGGGTACATCTCTCTCTGTGGAAAAATTTTCAAATTCTGTGAAAATTGTAAAAAGTTCAAATAATATTTATCAATTGTGGAATTATTTTTCTATAGGGAAATTCAGATATTAGGACTATATTTCTGGTAATATTGTGTAAAAAAGTGTGAAATCTTTTTTGTTTGATCATATATATTTTTTTTATAGAAAAATGTTAAAATTTTTTGAAATTTTTGAAATACTTTTTTACAGATTCTATCTATATTAATAAGCTAGAAGATTTCTTGTGACCGATGTTTTGTTTTACCGTTTTATCCCGTTTTTGACCAAACGTATATTATTTGAAAGGTATTTCTTTTTAGCCGTTTTGCAGATTTACAGATTTTTAAATTTTTTCATTTATTTTGAGTTAATTGCATTTAAAGTTGCTACTAACACATACATAAAATTATACATATGCTATGTGTGTTTTATTATATTTGTTAATGTGTTTGTTAATGAGTTTGTTATCTTCATGCACAATAATAAAAAATAAGAAAGGTGTTGGTTTGTGAATTTGCTAGGTTGAAAAATAAAACTGCCTAGATATTGCACTCGAATTTCGATCGCTGGAATATGCTAAAAAAAGTTATTTTTCTATTGGCAGTCATATATGTTCTTAAATAGAAATATCCGGAAATTAGGATATTAATCTTCCCTTCACAAGAATAACGATGTTTGCATACTATTCGAGAGTGATTTTCAAGTTTCATGAAAAATTTGCAAAATTAAAAATAATTTTCCTAACATTTTTGTTTTTTTTTTGCAATTCTGAAGTTATTTTGCTATAGTAAATAATTTTTCTACAGAAAATTCCAGAATATTTTCCATCTGAGATGTGTAAGGAGAAATTATGAAATTTTGAGGCTTCAATTCTTTAAAAATCCGATAGTATATTTTTGTATTGAAAACAGATAAATTTGAAGAAAAAGTCTGAAAATTTCAGTCGTTTTTCCATTAAGAATATGTAAGAAAAAATTTCAAAATTGTAAGAATATTTTTGAAATAATTTTTCTAAAACATTTCTTGAATATATTTTTATGAATAAATTAATAAAAACTAGCAGATTTCAGCCCTCGAAATTCGAGTGCAAATTCTAGGAAATTTTATTTTTTCATTATGACTGTCAATAGAAAAATAACTTTTACTAGCATATTCCAGCACTCGAAATTCGAGTGCAATTTCTAGGCAGTTTTATTTTTCAACTTAGCCAATTCACAAACCAACACTTTTCTGATTTATTATTATTGTGCATGAAGATAACAAACTCATTAACAAACACATTAACAAATTTAATAAAAACACACATAGCATATGCATAATTTTTGTATGTGTTAGTAGCAACTTTAAATGCAATTTACTCAAAATAAATGAAAAAATTTAAAAATCTGTAAATGTGCAAAACGGCTTAAAAGAAATACCTTTTAAATAATATACGCTTGGTCAAAATCGGGATAAAACGGTAGAACAAAACATCGGTCACAAGAAATTAGCTAGCCTATTAATATTATAGATTTTGTATTCTCGGAAGGACTTTTTCAATAATGCAATTATTTTTCTATAGAAAATTAAGACCCAGTAATTTATATAAAAATTCGGAAATGTGGAGGCTATTTTTCTGTAAAAAATATGAGAAGAAAAAAGACAAAATTTTAAAAGCTTTTTTGGTAAATTATTTTTTTATAGAAAAATTCTATAAAAAAAAATTCTATAAAAAAATTATTAAATTCTAAAAAAAAGATTTTAAAACAAGGAAATTATTTTTCTACAGCAAATTTTTTTTTAAATTTTTAAGTTTTTCTTTTAATGAAAGTTCATATATATTTTCTATAGAAAAATTCGAAAATTTAAAGAATAATTTTTTTAAATTAAAAAATCTTTTGAATATTTCGAGACTTCTTTTCCCTAGGAATATGATCTAATTATGAGGCTGCATTTTCATGAAAAATATAAACAAAATTCTTAAATTTAATTTGTTCAGATTCTTGTTCAACTAGGATGATCTCAATCACCCAACTAGGGTTAAAGCAAAAGGTAATCTTACTTTTTATGAACTTATTTAAACAACTCATCGCAAAAACCAAAAAATAAAAATGTAAAATACCACAAAAAATGAACTTTAAAGGAAAAAAAAAAACACATTATGATGACCACTCAGTTAGAAAAATTGTGGCTTGAACTATATAAGGCAACAAAAAACGAATTGTTACATTTTTTTTTAACTTAAAAAAAAAACGCCAACAAACGCATAAAAACAGCACACATTTGCAAAGAAAAAAAAAAAGAAAAACAAAAAAAAATATACCAAGTCAACAGTAAAGAACAAAAAATTAAAAAAAAAATACCAACCATTACCGACAACTTGGTCAAGACTCTCCCCGATGGCAAGAGCAGCATGTTTGGCGCGAGTGTCACTCGTTGCTGACAAGTTACATGCGAAAATTTGACGAGTGTTAAAATGTGGCAGTCGAACATTATTCAGCAGCAGCAGCGGCAGAACGCCAGCTGATTGATATAAACTACTCCACCAAAATAAGATTTTCAGATGATGATGGACAGCTTGAGGTGCACACACACAGACACACAAACACACACAAACATCAGCAATCAGATGGGGTTTTTCTAAAGAACGAATAGAGCTGGAGTTTTTCCATAAAAAAAAATTAATGATAAAAAAAAAATAACGAAAGTTATAGACTGACAAATAATACCCTACAGGCGAATGTTAGGAACATCTTAAATCATAACTACACTGGATAGGGTCTTCAGTGGGCATAGATAATGAGCATTAACCAATTGAAATACGATTTCACTGGAGGGGTGATACGGTTCATATCGTGAGTCTATAAAAAATATAAAAATATATTCGACAAAAATAATATAAAAATATAAAAATATATTCAATCCTTAGATTGATTTAACTGAAATTGAGAGACTGGGGACTATGATTGGATATAGTACTGCATTGGTCCAATTCAAAGATGATTTTAACATGTTTGCTAGAGCTGAACATGCACCGATGAACTGAGTTCAACCATTTTCAATATCGGTCATCTTTTATACGATTAAAATATATTTTATAAAATATTTCTGTGGATGCACAGACAAACATCAGTTTTATCGGCCCGAAAAGTGTTTCAGATCTTCAAACTTGGCAAATAAATACATCAGAACAAACTGATACTTTTACCCTGGTGTAGGGTGTAAAAATTGTGCAAAAATTTTTATAGATGTAAAAGTTTTTGATGTTAAATTTATTGTAATGATTCTTTGTAGGTGAAAGGGTTTTCCACTAGTTGCATAGTTTCAAATCTATTTTGTTTTTGTGAAATAAGTTTGCATTTATATTAAAATTTAAGGAAATAATACAGATTTTATTACAGAAATAATTTAAATTTTCAAGCTACACTATTTTCAAATAGAATCATTCAAAATATGAAACCATATTGATAAAACAAAGTATATAAACCCATCTAAATCTTTCGAAACCTTTTTCTTATGGAGACAATTCTTAACTGTGAAACTATTCTCAGATTCTCTAAAGGTAAGCCAAAATTCTTAAACCATTTTTTTTTTTTAGAAAATTTCCCGTAATCCGAAACTATTTTTCTCTAGAAAATTTCTCAGATTGTGAGATTAGTTTTCTATAAAAAAAATTCTTAGATTCTGAAGCTATTTTCTGTAAAGAACTGAGCAGCTACTGGGAGCATTTTTCTGCAAAGAATTTATAAGATTGTTAAAAAAGTTTGGTATAGAAAATATTTCAAATTCTGAGACAAGTTTTCTGTAAACAATTTTTCAGATCCTGAAACTAGTTTTACAAAGAAAAAATATACAGATTTGAAATCTATTTTGGTAGAGAAAATTTATCAGATTCAGTAAATAATCTTCTATAGAAAATTTCCCAGATTCTGTAAATATTCTTCTATAAAAAACTTTCAAATTATGAAACTTGATTTTCATAGAAATATTCTTAGATTTTGAGATTGCTTTTCTTTAAAAAAATTCTCAGATTCTGAGACTATTTCTCGAAAGAAAACTTCTCCGAATCTGAGACGAATTTTATGAAGAAAATTTGTCTGATGCCGATTTTAATTTTCTATAGAAAATTTCTCAGATGCTGAGACTAGTTTTCTATAGAACTTTTTTCATATTTTAATACCAGCTCCTATAGAAAATATCTAAGTTTCTGAGACAAGCTTTCTATAGAAAATTTCTCAGATTCTGTCACTAGTTTTCATAGAAAATTTCTTAGATTCTTAGACTAATTTTCTACAGAAAATATCTCAGATTCTTTTCATAGAAATTTTTTCAGTTGCTGAGACTAGCTGTTTACAGAAAATTTCTCAGATTCTTAAAATATTTCTTTTGATTCTGAAAATTTATCTGATTCTGAGACTACCTTTCTGTAAAAATTTTTCTTGACTCCGAAGCTAGTTTTCTATAGAAAATTTCTTAGATTATAAAACTGTTTTCTTTTTTTTTTAGAAAATTTATAAGGTTCTGATACTAGTTTTCTAGATTCTGAAAATAGTCTTCTATAGAAAATTTCTCAGATGCTGAGACTAGATTCCTATAAAAAATTTCTGAAATTCCCAAAATATTCTAGTTCTAAGTATATTTCTTAGATTTCTATAGAAAATTTCTAAGATTCTGATACTAGTTTCCCTTAGAAAATTTTCAGGTTCTCAAACTACTCTTCTATAGGAAATTCCTCAAATTCTGAAACTAGATTTTTATCGAAAATCTCCCAGATTCTGAGACCACTTTTAAATATTTACAGATTCTGAGGAGAGTGTTCTATAGATAATTTCTCAGATTCTGCGATTGGTTATCTATAGCAAATATTTCAGATTTTGAGACTAACTTTGTACAGAAAATTACTCACATTCTGATACTGGTTTTCTGTAGATAATTTCTGAGATTCTAAAACAAGCTATTTACAAAAAAAAAAAAAAAATTAAATTCTGAGAATATTCTTCTATAGAAAGTTTCTCAATTTCTGAGACTAGTTTTCTATATAATATTTTTCAGATTCTCAAACTAGTTTTTATATAAATTTTGGCAGATTCCATTCTGTTTTTTATAGATAGTTTCTCATATCTGACCTTCTCCGAGAAAAGGGACCAAGTGTGTAAAAAAACAGGTTGTGTCAAAAACGGTGGATTCTGGTACCTAAAAGGGTGTAGAAACTTTAAATGCGTTTGTTTTCCCAAAACTTAATTTTCACACACAAGGTCCCTTTTCTCGGAGAAGGTCACATATTTTAAAACTATTTTCCTACAAAAAATTTTTCATATGCTAACACTATTTTCTATAGAGTACTTCTCAATTTTTTAACTCATTTTTCATTGGAAAACTTCTCATATGTTAAACCTGTTTTTCTATAGAATACTTCTCAGAATCTGAGACTTATAATTGTATTGCAGCATTTAACATTTATGAATTTCAAGTAAATATAAATTGAGATCTAAAATCAATATAAATTAATTAAAGAATTGATCAGATTCTGAGAGCAGTTTTCTGCAGAGAATTTAACAGATTCGGAAACTATAGAAAATTTCGAAGATTCTGAGAAAAGTTTCCTAGAAACAATTTCTCAGATCTATAGACTAGTTTTGTAAAGAAAAAATTTTCAGATTCGAAGACTATTTTGGTACAGGAAATTTATCAGATTCGAATGCCATTTTTCTACAGACAATTAAGCAGGTAATGAGTCTGTTTCTCCATATAAAATTTTCCAGATTCTAATATCATTATATAGAGAAAATTTCTCAGATTCTGTAAATATTCTTCTACAGAAAATTTCTCTGATTCTGAAATTGAATTTTTATAAAAATATTCTAAGATTCTGAGACTAGTTTTGTATAAAAAATTTCTCAGATTCCGAGACTAATTTACTATAGAAAATTGTTCAAATCTGAGACAAGTCTTTTATAGAAAACACTTCCGATTTTTAGATTTTTTTCTATAGAAAATTTCTCAGATTCCAGGACTAATTTCCTAATGAAAATTTTTCAGAATCCGAGATGAATTTTAAAAAGAAAATTTGTCATATGCTGATATCAATTTTCTGTAAGAAATTTATCTGATTCTGAGACTATCTATAGAAAATTTTTCAGATTCTTACCAGTTTTTATTAGAAAATTTCTCAGATTCTGAGATAAGTTTTGTACAGAAAATTTCTCAGATTCTGATACTAGTTTTCAAGGTTAGGAAAATACACACATGAAACACACAATGTTCTGTTCAAAAGCAGCCAACACATATCTTTATTTTCATATCAATTATGTGCGTTTCTAAATTTTCTACGGTGCCCAACACAACCATGACTGTGTTCGTTTTAATATTTCGTTATTTTCACGAACATTTTTGTATCACGTACTTTTTGTTTTAATCACACATAAAGCACACATTTTTGAGTGTTGCTTTATTTGAAGTTCATGTTCTGGTACGTGTACTGAAGAAAAAAACAGAACATGTACAATAAACAGGTTCGAGTTCAGTTATATTTTAAACACGTCTTAAAATAAACAGGTTCGAGTTCAGTTATATTTTAAACACGAATTAAAATATAACTGAACTCGAACCTGTTTATTGTACATGTTCTGTTTTTTTTTTTTTTTTCAGTACACGTACCAGAACATGAACTTCAAATAAAGCAACACTCAAAAATGTGTGCTTTATGTGTGATTGAAACAAAAAGTACGTGATAGAAAAATGTTCGTGTAAATAACGAAATATTAAAACGAACACAGTCATGGTTGTGTTGGGCACCGAAGAAAATTTAAAAACAAACATAATTGATATGAAAATAAAAATATGTGTGTGTTGGTCTAAGTTATGTTTGTTTACATATATGTACGAGTTTTTTATTCAGTGTGTGTTTTTTTCTGAACTCTGCTAGTTTTTTATAGAAAATTTCTTATATTCTTGGAAAATTTTTCCAACTTATGAAACTGGTTTTCTTTAAAAAAAATTTTCTGATTATGAGACCAGGTTTCTATAGAAATTTCTCTGATTCTACAACTGGTTTTCTATACAAAAATTCCCGGAGTTTAAGTTAAATTTCTCAAATACTGAGACTAGTTGTTTATAGAAATATTTTCTGATTCCAAAACTTATTTTCTATGGAAAATAGTACAGTTCATTTTTCTATAGATAATTTTTCAGATCCTAAGACCGAGTTTTTAGGAGGTCAGTTAAACTTAATTTAGTTAAACTCAGATATTGTAACACCTATAACTTTCAAACTATTTGATTAAATCATTAAAAATTGTGAGTTTAACTAAACTAAGTTTGACAACTTAGAAACTCGCTCTAAGACTATTAAAATATATAAAAAATTTTGTTGATTCCAAGACTAGTTTACTATAGAAAGTTCTTAGATTCTGAGCCTGGTTTCCTTCAGAAAATTTTTCAGGTTCTGAAACTAGTTTTTTAGCTTTCAGAAATTCACACAATTCTAATTCTGTTCTTCTATAGATAATTTCTCAGATTCTGATACTAATTTTACATAAAAATCTTCTATATAGAAAATGTTTCTGATTCTGAAACTTGTTTTGTATAGAAAACTTCTCATACTACTACTACTACTACTACTACTACTACTACTACTTTTCTATAGACGTATTTTCAGGTTCTGATGCTATTTTTGAGATTCTCAGATTCTAAGAAAAATTATTTATTTTTAAAAATTATCGCAGATTATGATTCTGTTTTTCTATAGAAAATTTCTCATATTCTGAGACTGGATAGAAATTTGCTTAGATTCTGAGACTGGTTTGAAAAAAAAATTATCAGGTTCTAAAACTAGTTTTCCATAGAAGATTTTTCAGGTTTTTTGAACAAGTTTTCTATAAAAAATTTAGCAGATTCTAAGACAAGTTTTCTATAACAATTTCTCAGTTCCTGAAACTAGTTTTCTAAAGAAACATTTTCAAATTCCAAGACTATTTTTGTATAGAAAACTTATCTATAGAAAATTTCGCAGATTTATATGTTTATAGAAATATTCTTAGATCCTTAGATTCTCAGATTCTAGGACTAGTTTCCTATAAAAAGTTTCTCATATTCTGAGATTAGAATTCCATAGAAAATTTTTCATTTTTCACATTTGGAGACAAGTTTTCTATAGAAATATTTTCTGTTTCTAAAACTTATTTTCTGTGGAAAATATCACAGATTTCTTTCTATAGATAATTTTTCAGGTTCTAAGACTATTAAATAATAAAGATAATTTTTCAGATTCCGAGTCTAGTATACTTTAAAAAAAAATTTCTCAGATTCTGAGCCTGGTTTCCTTTAGATAATTTTTCGGATTCTGAAACTAGTTTTCTAGCTTTCAAAAATTTTAACAATTCTAATTCAGATTTTCTATAGACAATTTCTCAGATTCTGATGCTCACTTTATATAGAAAGTTTGCATAGAATATTTTTCAGATTCTAAAACTCGTTTCCTTTAGAAAATACTACTTTTCGATAGACATGTTTTCAGTTTTTGAGACTAGTATTCGGTAGAAAATTTCTGCGATTTTGAGACTAGTTTTCTGTACAAAATTTCGCAGATTCAGAGAATAGAATTCTATAGAAAATTTTTCACATTCTAAGACTAGTTTTCTATAAATATATTTTCTGATTATGAAACTTCTCTTCTATCGAAAATATCACAGTCTATTTTTCTACAAAAAATTTCTCAGATTCTAAGACTATTAACAAATATAGAAAATTTCTCAGATTCCAAGACTAGTATACTAAAACACATTCTATTTTTCAATAGATAATTTCTCAGATTCTGATACTAATTTTATATAGAAATTTTTCATATAGAAAATTTTTAAGATTATAAAGCCTGTATTCTATAGAACACTTATCAGAAAATTACTAATTTTTAGAGACATATTTTCAGATTCTGATGCTACAGAATAAACAATTTATTTATAAAAATTATCGCATATTCTGATTCTGTTTTTCTATAGAAAATTTCCCATATTCGGAAACTGGATTTCAATAGAAATTTGCTTAGATTCTTAGACTTGTTTTTATAAAAAAAATTTCTCAGGTTCTAAAACTAGTTTTCTATAGAAAATTTATCAGATTCTGAAACTAGTTTTCTAAAGAAACATTTTCAGATTCCAAGACTATTTTTGTATAGAAAACTTATCAGATTCTGATGTAGAAAATTCCTCAGATTCTGTAAATAATCTTCTATAGAAAATTTCGCAGATTTAGATGTTTATAGAAATATTCTTAGATTCTTAGATTCTCAGATTCTAAGACTAGTTTTCTATAAAAAGTTTGTCATATTCTGAGATTAGAATTCTATAGAAAATTTTTCACATTTGGAGACAAGTTTTCTATAGAAATATTTTCTGATTCTAAAACATATTTTCTGTGGAAAATATCACAGATTTCTTTCTATAGATAATTTTTCAGATTCCGAGACTAGTTTTCTATAAATAATTTCTCAGATTCTGAGACTAGAATTCTATAGAAAATTTTTCACATTCTGAGACTAGTTCCTATAAAAATATTTTCTGGTTATGAAACTTATTTTCTACCGAAAATATCACAGTCTATTTTTCTATAGATAATTTCTCAGATTCTAAGACTTTTAAAAAATATAGAAAATTTTTCAGATTCCGAGACTAGTATACTATAAAAAAAAATTTCTCAAATTCTGAGCCTGGTTTCCTTTAGAAAACTTTTCAGGTTCTGAAACTAGTTCCCAAGCTTTTCAATTCAAATTCTGTTTTCCTATAAAAATTATCGCAGATTCTAATTCTGTTTTTCTATAAAAAAAATTTCTCCCATTCTGAGACTTGAATTTTAAGTAAATATAAATTTAGATCTAAAATCAATATAAATTAACTTTCAAATTTATTATTAGCGTTAACACCAGAGACCTGGCTGATTAGACTGCATTAATATTTCTGACTCATTCACACACTGCAAATGAAGTCGTTAAAATGCTTAAAGCATAAATTTCCTTTAATGTGTCTTTTAAACCGCCTAGCAAAAAACGAAAAAAAAACCTCATCCGTCCAATATCCATCACATCGTTTCGTTGTAGCTATTTTCAAAACTATTTGTTTCGATTTCTGCGATGTCAAAACATTTCAGCACACCGACTTCAGTGAAGTGGAGGATTGAGTGTGAATGACTTGAAAACAAGATATATGATCAGTAATTTAAATAGACAGCTAGGCCCAAAAATGACACTCACTGGTGTTGATAAAAACACTAGACTTCTACTTACTACTCGTACTTACATGTTTTCGCCTGTATAGAGTTACTTGTGTATGAGCGATCATTAAGACGGTTTTCGTGTTGCCTGCCTAGCTAGGTTTTAAGAAGTTTTACGTTACTTTGGTTGTTTTTTTTTTCTGCCCTCTCTTTTTTAGATCGCTTAGCCGTGAACGTAGTGGCAGGAGCTGCATGTGAAATATTGTCATTTTGAGTTTTGTCTTTGACGTTGTTGTCTTTGTCATGTATGCCACAACATTATGCAATTAATCAATTTGTCTTTGCATGTTTTATGTTAAAAATAACATGCAACAATTTGTAATGGCTGCAAATTATTGCAAAAAAAGGTAATTTCATTTAGGAAAATTTTGTTTAAAAAATTAAAGAAAAATTACATAAACATTGTGAAAACAAAGAAATATGTCCGCTAATTTGAATGAGCAGATGTAAAGAAAAATATATAATTTTAAGACTACTTTTCTATAGAAAAACTTGCATAATCTAAGACCATGTTTTTGAAATCCTATGACAATTTCATTGTAAAGTTCTTGAACAATTTTCCTATAAAAATTATTCTAATTCCAAGACAATTTTTGTTTAGAAAAATTATTCTTGAAAAAAAAATTCTCCAATTCTTGGCTAATTTTTCCACAGAAACTTGTCTAATTTTAATTTAATTTTTCTGTAGAAAAATTATCAAGTTTCTAGAGAAAATTATTAAATTCTAAAGTTTTTTTCTACAGAAAATTCTAAAGTTTTCAGATAATTCTTTAAAAAATTGCGAATTCTAAGCTAATACGAGGGCAGCTCAATAAGTCCCCGACTTTTAGAATGAAACACAATTTTTTTTGTGGAAAAAAAAAATTATTTTTCAACATAATCTCCTTTTAGCTCAAAACACTTATTCCAACGTTTCTCCAATTTTTGTCTACCTTCCAAAAACTTAAAAAAAAAACACGAGATTGTTTGTTTTGAACAGCTGTTAAAGGCGAAGTAAATGACGGAACTTGCTCAAAATTTTAACAGGTGGTACTTGATGGAAGCAGTGTTGCATTTCATATAACTACGAGGGACGTTCGAAAAGTCACGAACTTATTGATTCGCCCTCGTATAGAAAACTTCTTAATTTCTTAGACAATCTTAAAATTATTAAATCCCAAAATATGTTTTCTATAAAAAATTCTTAAATTTAAAAAAAAAATATTCTACAGGAATATTCTCTAATTCAAAGACAATTTTTCTACAGAAATATTTTTTAATTAAAAGACAATTTTTCAATAGAGAAATTCTCAAATTCTAAGACAATTTTTCTATTAACAAGCTCTCAAATTCTAAGACTTTTTTTATATAAAAACTCTAAAATTATGAGACAATTTTCATAGAGGAAAATTGGAAATTTCCAAAACAATTCTACTGTAGAAAAATTCTGATATTGTGAAGCTATTCTCTTAAAGATAAACTCTAAAGCCCTGTGACGATTGCGCACAAGAAAAAGTTTCAAATTCTGAAATCTAATACAATTCTCAATTTCTAAGACAATTTTTCTATAAACAATTTATAAAATTTTCCCTACAGAAAGATTATCGAATTCCAAGGCAATTTATCCATAGAAAAACTTTCAAATTATAACACATTTTTTTATTTCCGGAACCATTTTACTGTAGAAAAATTATCATATTCTGAAGCTATTCTGTTATAGAAAAACTCTAAAACTCTGAGACTTTTATCCAACAAAGAAATTCTCAAATATTGAGTAACTATTTTTCTCTAACTCTATACACAGCAACTGATTGTTAATGTTTTTTTTAAGCCTAGTTCCGTGAAGCCGATTCTAACTTTTTGGTCCAGAGATAAGCCGAATTTGGCTAGTTTTTTGCAGCGACAGACCAAAGCCTCTGGTGGGAATCGAATCCACGACCCCCACATGATAGGCGAGCACGCTCCCTACTCACATACCGGGGCGCTTAAAAATATGTAAAATCCTGAATTTATTTTACTATAGAAAGTTTTACATTTTCTAGGACAATTTTTCAACAGAAAAATCTCAAATTTCCAAAACAGTTATCTTTAGAAAAACCCCCAAATTTTAAGGTAATTTTCAGATACAACTTTCTGTAGAAAAATTAAATTTCAATTCAATTTCTAAGACAATTTTTGTAAAGAAAAATTATTAAATTCGAAAAATTATTTATCAGCATATTCTAAGAAAATTATTCCTTAGAAATATTTTCTAATTCTAGAAAAACTCTAAAAATTTTTAGACAATTTTCCTATGGAAAAATTCTCAAATTTTAAGAAAATTTTTCTATATAAAAACTCAAATTTTCATTCAATTTTTTTATACAAAAACTCTAAAATTATGAGACAAGTTTTCTATAGAAAATATTCTGAAAATATTCTGTTATAGAAAACTAAAAATTCTCATATTCTAAGTAACTATTTTTGTATAGAAAATGTAAAATCCTGAAATTATTTTCCCATAAAAAGATTTACATTTTCTAGGACAATTTTTCAACAGAAAAATCGAAAATTCTCAAAAAAATTTTCTTTAGAAAAATTCCCGAATCATTAGACAATTTCTCTATAAAAAATTTTAATATTCGAAGAAAACTGGCAATTTCTAAGACAATTTTTCCTATGGAAAAATTCTCAAATTTTAAGAAAATTTTTCTATATAAAAACTCAAATTTTCATTCAATTTTTTTATACAAAAACTCTAAAATTATGAGACAAGTTTTCTATAGAAAAATTTGCGTTTTTGACACCAATTTACTGTAGAAAAATTTTCTTATTCTGAAAATATTCTGTTATAGAAAACTAAAAATTCTCATATTCTAAGTAACTATTTTTGTATAGAAAATGTAAAATCCTGAAATTATTTTCCCATAAAAAGATTTACATTTTCTAGGACAATTTTTCAACAGAAAAATCGAAAATTCTCAAAAAAATTTTCTTTAGAAAAATTCCCGAATCATTAGACAATTTCTCTATAAAAAATTTTAATATTCGAAAAAAACTGGCAATTTCTAAGACAATATTTCTATAGACAAATTTTCAATTTCTAAGAAAATTTTTGTAAAGAAAAATTATTAAATTCGAAAACTTTCTTCTACTGAAAATTCTATAAAAAATTATTCCAAAGCAATATATTCTTATCCTAGAACAATTTTTAAATAGAAAAGTTCTCATATATTAAACAATTTTTCTATACAAAAACTGTCAGATTTTAAAAAAATTGTTCTACAGAAAAACTTTCTAAGAAAATTTTCTAGTTCTTAGATTATTTTTCTGTAGAAAAATTTTCAAATTCGAAGAGAATTTTTCTATAAAAAAAATTTTATAATTCTTAGACAATTATTGAATAAAAAATTCGTATAACTCAAAACAATTTTTTTATGGAAAAGTTCTCCAACTACAAGACAATTCAAAATTATTACATTCGAACATTTTTTTCTACAGCAAATCTAAAACTAAGACATTCTCAAATTCAAAAATTTCTCTATGGAAAATTTTAAGGTTCTAAACAATTGCTTTACAGAATTAATCACCCAGACAATTTCCCTATGAAAAAAATTTTCAAATTCCAAGACAAATTTTCTTTTGAAAAATTCTACAATTCGAAGACAATTACTGAATAAAAAAAATTCTTATAACCAAAAACAATTTTTCTATGGAAAAGTTCTGAAAACACAAGACAATTTAAATTAAGAAAATTAACAATTCTAAAATTTTTAAAATTTTCATAATTTTCAATTTTTGTACAGAAAAATTATTAAATTTGCAAATTTGTTTTCTGCAGAAAATTCTTTAATTCTAAAAAATTATATTACAGAAAATTCTCTAATTCAAAGACAATTTTTCTAAAATATATTCCAATTCAAAGAAAATTTTCCTATTGAGAACTTCTCAAATTCTAAGATAATTTTTCAAAACTATCAGATTCTAAAAAAAATCTAAGACAAATAGTAAATAGAAAAATTCTCAATTTCTAAGACCATCTTAGTATACACAAATTCTAAAATTTGTAGATAATTTTCTTTTAGAAAAATTCTGAAATTCCAAGGCAATTTTTCTATAGAAAAATTCTCAAATTCGAAGACAATTTTTTTGTATAAAAACTCTAAACTTATGAGTCAGTTGTCTTTAGAAAGATTCGCGATTTTCGAAACCATTTTACTGTAGGAAAATTCTCATATTTTGAAGCTATTGTGTTAAAGAAAACTGTCAAACTCTAAAACTATTATGAAAAAGAAAAATTCTCAAATTCTATAGAAAAATTTAAAATTCTCAGATTATTTTCTTATAGAAAGATTTATTACATTTTCTAGGGCAACTTTTCTACAGAAAAAACTCAAATTCTCAAAAAAGTTCTCTTCAGAAAAATCTCCAAATCATAACAAATTTTTTTAAAAATTTTAGAATTTTAGACAATTTTAGAATTAAATTCGAAAACTTTTTTCTATGGGAAATTCCAAGAAAATTATTGTATAGAAATATTTTCCTATTTTTCAGTAGAAAAGTTCTCATATTTTAAACAGTTCTTCTTTACAAAAACTTTCAGATTCTAACAAAATTGAACTATAGAAAAATTTTCGAAGACAATTTTTAAAATTTAAAATTCTGAGACTATATTTCTATAGCAAAATTTTCAAGTTCTTATATTATTTTTCTGTAGAAAAATTTCAAAATTCGAAGACAATTTTTCTATAAAAAAAAATTCTATAATTCTGAGACAATTATTGAATAGAAAAATTCTTATATCCTAAAACAATTTTTCGATGGAAAAATTCTCGAACCACAAAACAACTTTTGCAGAGAAAAATTATTAAATTCGAACATTATTTTCTACAGAAAATATAAAATTTTAACATACTTCTTAAATTAAGAAATTCTACAATTCTAAAATTTTAAATATTATCTATTCCAAAATAATGTATAAATTCGTTTTTTTTTTATAACGGGTGATTTTTTTGAGGTTAGGATTTTCATGCATTAGTATTTGACAGATCACGTGGGATTTCAGACATGGTGTCAAAGAGAAAGATGCTCAGTATGCTTTGACATTTCATCATGAATAGACTTACTAACGAGCAACGCTTGCAAATCATTGAATTTTATTACCAAAATCAGTGTTCGGTTCGAAATGTGTTTCGCGCTTTACGTCCGATTTATGGTCTACATAATCGACCAAGTGAGCAAACAATTAATGCGATTGTGACCAAGTTTCGCACTCAGTTTACTTTATTGGACATTAAACCAACCACACGAATGCGTACAGTGCGTACAGAAGAGAATATTGCGTCTGTTTCTGAGAGTGTTACTGAAGACCGTGAAATGTCGATTCGTCGCCGTTCGCAGCAATTGGGTTTGTGTTATTCGACCACATGGAAGATTTTACGCAAAGATCTTGGTGTAAAACCGTATAAAATACAGCTCGTGCAAGAACTGAAGCCGAACGATCTGCCACAACGTCTAATTTTCAGTGAATGGGCCCTAGAAAAGTTGGCAGAAAATCCGCTTTTTTATCGACAAATTTTGTTCAGCGATGAGGCTCATTTCTGGTTGAATGGCTTCGTAAATAAGCAAAATTGCCGTATTTGGAGTGAAGAGCAACCAGAAGCCGTTCAAGAACTGCCCATGCATCCCGAAAAATGCACTGTTTGGTGTGGTTTGTACGCTGGTGGAATCATTGGACCGTATTTTTTCAAAGATGCTGTTGGACGCAACGTTACGGTGAATGGCGATCGCTATCGTTCGATGCTAACAAACTTTTTGTTGCCAAAAATGGAAGAACTGAACTTGGTTGACATGTGGTTTCAACAAGATGGCGCTACATGCCACACAGCTCGCGATTCTATGGCCATTTTGAGGGAAAACTTCGGAGAACAATTCATCTCAAGAAATGGACCGGTAAGTTGGCCACCAAGATCATGCGATTTGACGCCTTTAGACTATTTTTTGTGGGGCTACGTCAAGTCTAAAGTCTACAGAAATAAGCCAGCAACTACTCCAGCTTTGGAAGACAACATTTCCGAAGAAATTCGGGCTATTCCGGCCGAAATGCTCGAAAAAGTTGCCCAAAATTGGACTTTCCGAATGGACCACCTAAGACGTTAGAAACCTCTAAGTTTCCAAAAAAATTATTTTACAGAAATAATCTATCAGACAATTTTCTATAAAAAATTTTTCAAATTCCAAGACATATTTTCTATTGAAAAAATTCTACAATTTTACGACAATTATTGAATAGTAAAATTGTTATGACCTAAAGCAAATTTTCTATGGAAAAGTTCTTAAGCCACAAGACAATTTTTGGTATAGAAAAATTACTAAATTATCATATTCCAAAACAATTTTTATATAGAAAAATTATTATATTCAAAAATTTGTTTCTATATAAAATTAAAAAAAAAAAAACTATTCCATAGAAATATTTTCTTATTCTTATCCTAGAACAATTTATCTATTAAAAAGTTCTCATATTTTAAATAATTTTTCTATACAAAAACTCTCAGATTCTAACAAAATTGTTCTATAGAAAAATTTTTTAAGACTATTTTTCAATAGCAAAATTCTGAGATTCTGAAACTATTTTTCTATGGAAAAATTCTCAAATTCTGAGACTTTTTTTCTGTAACAAAATTTTCACGTTCTTAAATTATTTTTCTGTAGAAAAATTTTCATATTAGAAGGTCATTTTTCTAATACAACATCGCAAAGAAAAATTATTATATGCTAAAACAATTTTTCTATGGAAAAGTTCTCCAACCACAGGAAAACTTTTGCAGAGAAAAATTATTAAACGCGAACATTCATTTCTACAGAAAATCTAAAATTTTAAGATACCTCTTAAATTCAGAAATTCTCCAATTCTAAAATTTTAAAAATTATCTATACCAAGACAATATTTGTATCAATTCAAATATTTTAATTATAGAAAATTCTAAATTTTTAAAAAATTATTTTATACAAATAATCGCTCAGACAATTTTCTATAAAAAATTTTTGAAATTGAAGACAAATTTTCTATTTAAAAATTCTACAATTCTAAGACAATTATTGAATAAAAAAATTCTTATAACCTAAAACAATTTTTCTATGGAAAAGTTCTGAAAACACAAGACAATTTAAATTAAGAAAATTAACAATTCTAAAATTTTTAAAATTCTCATAATTTTCAAATTTTGTACAGAAAAATTATTAAATTTGCAAATTTGTTTTCTGCAGAAAATTCTTTAATTCTAAAAAATTATATTACAGAAAATTCTCTAATTCAAAGACAATTTTTCTAAACAAATATATTCTAATTCAAAGACAATTTTTTTATAGAGAAATTCTCAAATTCTAAGACAATTTTTCTATAAAAAAAACTATTAGATTGTAAAAAAAAAATCTGAAAAAAATTGTTAATAGAAAAATTTTCAATTTCTAAGACAATCTTAGTACACACAAACAAATTCTAAAATTTGTAGATAATTTTCTTTTTGAAAAATTCTCAATTTCTAAGACAACTTTTTTTATATAAAAACTCTGAAACTATGAGACAGTTTTCTATGGAAAGATTCGCGATTTTAGAAACCATTTTACTGTAGAAAAATTCTCATATTCTGAAGCTATTGTGTTAAAGAAAACTCTCAAACTCTAAAACTATTATGAAAATTTGTCTATAGGAAAATTTAAAATTCTTATTTGCTTATAGAAAGGTTTATTACATTTTCAAGGCCAACTTTTCTACAGTAAAATCTCCAATTCTCAAAAAAGTTGTCTTCAGAAATATCTCCAAATCATAACACATTTTTTTAGAAAAAAAGTTCTCAAATGCGAAGAAATCTTTTGTGTAACAAAACCAAGGTTCAGAAAATACACACATGTAACACACAATGTTCTGTTCAAAAGCAGCCAACTCATATCTTTACTGTGCCCAACACAATCATGACTGTGTTCGTTTTAATATTTCGTAATTTACACGAACATTTTTCTATCACGTATTTTTTGTTTCGAACACACATAAACCACACAGATTCGAGTGTTGATTTATTTGAAGTTCGTGTTCTGGTACGTGTACTGAGAAAAAACAGAACATGTACAATAAACAGGTTCGAGTTCAGTTATATTTTAAGTCGTGTTCTGGCTCGTGTACTAAGAACAAAACAGAACATGTACAATAATTAGGTTCGAGTTCAGTTATATTTTAAGTCGTGTTCTGGCTCGTGTACTAAGAAAAAATAGAACATGTACAATAAACAGGTTCGAGTTCAGTTATATTTTAGATTCATATTCTGGCTCGTGTACTGCGAAAAATTTAAAGTTGCGTATTTTTTATAGCAAAACTTATTTCTGTTATTGCTTTCCAATTTTTTTAATTTTCACAAAATATTTGCAATTTACACAATAACACAGTACACTTATAGATCACGATCTAATGAAAACTGAACCACTTTTAATGAATAAATGACGCACGCACTCGCTATTTATTGCAAAATCAATTGCGTGAAATTGTAACACTTGCAAGCAATTGTAACGTAAGTCATAAAAAAGGGACAATAAAATATGAAAATATTTTTTTGGGTTTTTTTTTATTGATATTCATTGAGTTTTAATGCAAAACATCACAAAAAATCATTGAGAAAAGGATTGTGCATTGACACTAATTGGTTTGCAAATTAAGGGTGGGTGATTGTGTTTTTTATGATCCAAAATTTGTGTGTGTCTAAAGTTATTTGTTACCAAAAAAAAAAAAAAAATGTTTGCAAAAGATCCTGGGTTTTTCGTCTATGACACAAATTGGTTGCGAAAATAGGGGTGGGTAATGTAAAAAAAAAACTAACAACCAACATGTGTAACTTTTATGATGCTAAATAGTTTATGTGTTTTAAGTATTTTATTACCATATTTTATTAAAATAAAAATCAGTCAATAAAAACAATTGTAAATAATTTCAACGTAAATCACAAAAAAATGGCCAATAAAATTTTAAAATATTTGACAATTGTAAAGAATTTGCAACGTAAGTCATAAAAAATGGTCAATAAAATATTAATAAATTTGGTTGAAACGATTGTCGTCGTTTTTAACTTGGTGTATCAGATCGCGAATTGATGTTTCAATTTTTCGCAGTACACGAGCCAGAACACGAATTTAAAATTAAAGAACTCGAACCTGTTTATTGCACATGTTCTGTTTTTTCTTAGTACACGAGCCAGAACATGATTTAAAATATAACTGAACTCGAACCTGTTTATTGTACATGTTCTGTTTTTTCTCAGTACACGTACCAGAACACGAACTTCAACAAAAACCAACACTCGAATCTGTGTGGTTTATGTGTGATCGAAACAAAAAATACGTGATAGAAAAATGTTCGTGTAAATAACGAAATATTAAAACGAACACAAGTCATGCTTGTGTTTGGCACCGTAGAAAATTTAAAAACAAACATAATTGATATGAAAATAAAAATATGTGTGTGTTGGTCTAAGTTATGTTTGTTTACATATATGTACGAGTTTTTTATTCAGTGTGTGTTGTTTTCTGAACTCTGAATAAAACTGACAATTTCTAAGACAATATTTTTATAGACAAATTTTTAATTCCGAACAACATTTTTGCAAACAGAAATTACTAAATTCTAAGAAAATTATTCTATAGAAATATTAAGCAACTTTTCTTTACAAAAACTTTCAAATTCTAACAAAATTGTTCTATAGAAAAATTTTCTAAGACAATTTTAAAAATTTTAAATGCTGAGACTATATTTCTATAGCAAAATTTTCAAGTTCTTATATTATTTTTCTGTAGAAAAATTTCCAAATTCGAAGACAATTTTTCAAAAAAAAAAAATTCTATAATTCTTAGACAATTATTGAATAGAAAAATTCTTATATCCTAAAACAATTTTTCGATGGAAAAGTTCTCGAACCACAGGACAACTTTTGCAGAGAAAAATTATTAAACACGAACATTCATTTCTACAGAAAATCTAAAATTTTAAGATTCCCCTTAAATTAAGAAATTCTCCAATTCTAAAATATTAAAAATTATTTATTGCAAGACAATATTTGTATCAATTCAAATATTTTAATTATAGAAAATTCTAAATTTTTAAAAAATTATTTTATACAAATAATCGCTCAGACAATTTTCTATAAAAAATTTTTGAAATTGAAGACAAATTTTCTATTTAAAAATTCTACAATTCTAAGACAATTATTGAATACAAAAATTCTTATAACCTAAAACAATTTTTTATGGAAAAGTTCTGAAAACACAATATAATTTAAATTAAGAAAATTAACAATTCTAAAATTTTAAAAATTTTCATATTCCAGACAATTTTTGTATTAAAAGATTATTAAATTCGAAACATTTTTTCTATAGAAAATTCTAAAATTCCAAAAAAAATTATTTTATAGAAATCATCTTTAACACAATTTTATAACAAAAATTTTTTCAAATTTCAAAACAAATTTTCTATACAAAAAACTCAGATTCTAAGAAAAATATTTTATAGAAACATTATGAAATTGAAGACAATTTTTCAATAGAAAAATTCTATAGTTTTAATGATTTTTTTAATAAAAAAATTCTCAAATTCTGAGACAATTTTTAAATTTAAAAAAATTATTCTATAGAAATATTCTCTGATACAAAGAAAATTTTTCTATAGAAATTTCTCTAATTCAAAGAAAATCTTTCTATAGAAAACTTCTCAAATTCTAAGACAATTTTTCTATAACAAAAACTCTCAGGCTTTACAAAAAATTTCTATTGATAACTTTTCAACATATAAGACATTTGTTAATAGAAAAATTCTCAATTTTTAAAACAATTCTAAAATTTGTAGACAATTTTCCAATGGAAAAATTCTCAAATTCCAAGGCAATTTACTATAGAAAAATTCTCAAATCCTAAGACAATTTATTCATATAAAAACATTAAAATTATGACACAATTTTTGTACAGAAAACTTCTCGATTTTCGAATCCATTTTACTATAGGAAAATTCTCTAATTCTGACACTACTTTTCTATAGAAAATTTTTCAAATTCTAACGCAATTTTTCTATAGAAAAATTCTCAGATTCAGACAATATTTTGTAATACAAAAATTTTTAAATTCTGTGTCTATTTTTCTATAGAAAAATACCCAAATTCTGAAACTATCTTATATAGAAAAATATTATAATTCAGTGAATATTTTTCTATTGAAAAATCTCAAATTCTGAGACGATTATTCTATAGAAAACTTTTCAGATTCTAGCACAATTTTTAATATCTCAAATTCTCGGCAAACTTTTCTACATAAACAATTTCTAATTCTGAGACTATTTTTCTTTATAAAAATTCTCAAGGAAACTACTGTTCTGTAAAAGAGTTATCGAATTTTGAGACAATCAAATTCGAAGACAATTTTTCCATAGAAAAGTTTTAAAAAGGTGGTATTATTTACTGATAGAAAATTTTTCAAATTCTGGGACAATTTCCCTTTGGATTCTGAAACTATTTTTCGTTAGAAAATTTTTCAGGTTTTTGCAAAATGTATTTTTCTTCTAAATTTACAGAAAAAATGCTATAAAATGGTGTTATATAAAAAAATCCTAAAATGTTGTTACTGATGTTTTGTCGTTTCAGTTGTTGCTGTTGTTATTGTTATAAAAGCAATTATTAGCAGCAGCTGTTGCTGTCAAAATTAAAAAAAAAAAACTAGACAGCACCCAACTACAAACAGATAAATAGACGGACAAAAGTAAGAGAACACATATGAACACATACAAGCAACTAAACGAACAACATTTCGAAGCAACTAGATGAACAACAATAATCAGCATTAGGGTGGCTCTAGTTTGTATAGAAGGGAAATATTAAAAATTCTTAAGCTAAATGTTTTAAATTGCTAACAGTTTTAAGGCCATTAAGGTCAAAAATCTAAATTTCAAAAAACCATAAGAAATTTCTTTAAAAATTTACATTTAAATTTATATTTTTTGTATTAAATTAAAAAAACTATATTTTTTTTTTTTTGGTAAATAACACCTGTAATAGGCCGAAAAATTATTGGCACCTTAACCTACATAGTCATGTTTGTAAGTATTGGTACGTGTGTGAGTGTATGAATTAAATATGCCGCCAATGTTGCACGTTTAAATGTAATTCATCATTTTAAACGCTCCCGCAATTTTTTTTATCCAAAGACGAAAAGTTAAATGTAATGCATTTGCAATTTTCCTTTTTGTTGTTGTTGTTGAGTTTGTGTATTTGCTGTTCGGTTGGTTATTGCTGCTGCAGTTGTACTTGTTGTTGTTAATGCGGCTTCTGCTATTTGTAGTAAGTTAATATGTGAATTGTTTGTTGCTATAGTTGTCGTTGCCTTGTAGAAGACGTTTGCTGACCATGAACTGTGGGCTCTATTTTTAAAATAAATTCTTATTCTTGAAGAGTTTTCCTATTTTTATAAAGAAACAAATAAGAGATTTTGGAAGTTTTTATTCCGAAAACGTAATGAAACTATTACATATTTTTATAAATTCTGACATTGTTTTCGCTCAGGAAAATTCCTAGATGCGCAAAAAAATGGTCTGGGTGAACAAAAATTCAGACATTATAAGAACTTTTTTCGAATACCAAAAAATTTTTGATTTTGGGAAATTTTTAAGCTCCTAAAAACATTTTATTATAAAATTTACGAATATTTTATTTTAAAAAAGAATTTCAGATTCGGCGAACTGTTATTTTGTATAGAAAAATTAAAAAATTCTCCGTATTTCTTTGTATAGAATGTCTCAGATTCGGAACAAAATGTCCGATAAAATAATTCTCATATTCTGTAAACTTTTTCATTTCATAAAATAATTTTTTTTTCTTATAAAATCTCCTCTTTGTATAGAAAAATTTTCAGATTCAGCGAACTTTTTCTTTCCGCATAAAAAAAAATTATTTTCTTGATGGAAAATTGTTGGTTTCTGCGAATTTTTTCATTTCGAACCGGATCATATTTGATTTTGAAAACTTTTTATGGTTAAGAGAATTTCTGAAAACATATTATATTATATTCTCAAAACTTTTTGTTTTTGTAAAAAAAAGTTCTTTTCAATAAAAAAAAATCCTTAGAAAAGTCTGATGTTCTGCAAAATTCTTTTCAGAAGACACTAAAGTTTTGAAAATATTTTATCGCATAAAAAAATTCTCAGATTCTAAGAATTTTATGGTAGAAAAATCATCTGATTCAGAGAACTGTTCTTTTCTAAAAATTTTTTTTTTATTTTTAACAGAAAATTGTCATAATCTGACAAGCCCCGGTAGGTGAGTAGGTAGCGTGCTCGCCTATCATGCGAGGGGTCGTGGGTTCGATTCCCACCAGATTCTTTGGTGTGTCGCTGCAAAAAAAAAAGAAAAAAAAAGTGAACTACTCCCTCTTTCCTACTTAACCTATTTTCCTGAGATCAACACAATGCACTGCATCAGGGGCATCCCCTGGGTGTTGATTAATAATAAAAAAAAAAACATATTCTGATAACTCTTGACATAGTTTATTTCTAATAAAAAAGTTCTAAGATTCATAGAAGTCAGCGTATAAAAATTTTGGTGAATATAGAAAAAAATTATTTAAAAATTATGAAATTCTCCTACAATTCTTTTCTTTCAGAAAAATGATCGACTATTATTCAATAGAAATATTCTCAACTTGTACGACAATTTTTCTACAGAAAAATTGCCAATGTCGGTACTATTTTTCTATAGAAAAATCTAAAGCTATTCTTCTATAGAAAATTTTTAAAATCTGAGACTATTTGCAATAAAAAAATTCTCAAATTCTTACTGTATTTTTTCTCTAGAAAAAATTCTAATTCTGTCACTATTTTTGTTTAAAAATTTTTAATAGAAAAATCTCAAACTCTCAAAATACTTTTTTTTACAGAAAAGTTCTCCAATAAGACAATTTTTTTCTATAGAAACATTATCAAAGTCTAAGACTATTTCTCTATAGAAAAATTCTCAAATTCTATGACAATTTTTCCGCAAAAAATTTTCAAATCCTAATTCATTTTTTCGGTAGAAAAGTACTTTTTTGTATGGAAAAAAAATTGATATTCGGATAACTTTTCTGGTAAAAAAATATTTAAAATAGAAAAATTCAAATTCAGAGAATTTTTTTCTTTATTGAAATGTTTTTAGAATTTGAGTATTTTTTAAATATAAAAAAAATCTTAGAATCTGAGAACTTTTTTTGAACCGAAAAATTTCATAATGAAAAATTGTTTGTAGTGAAGAATTATGGAATTATGTGAGAATTTTTTTCGTCCAGAAAAATAATCGAATACTGAGACCTTTTTCATTTATTATATTTGTTACATTTCATTTAGAAACAATCTCAGATACAGATGGAAAGAAAAATATACTCAAAATATTCATTTAAAAAAAAAATCTTTTGGCTTCCACAAAATCTCATATTCTAAAAAAATTCTTTTCATACACAGAAGAGATACAAAACTTCTCCGATTCAGCGAACGTTTTCGTCTCAGTAAAAAAAAAAGATATTTTTATTTTCTACAAAATTTTTAGATTCTTATATATTTTCTCGCACAAAAAGAGTACTTTTCAATAAAAAAAAAATGCGTAGAAAATTCTGATGTTCTGCAAAATTTTTTCATGAACAG
Organism: Cordilura impudica; assembly: GCA_963682025.1. Lineage (NCBI taxonomy): Eukaryota > Metazoa > Arthropoda > Insecta > Diptera > Scathophagidae > Cordilura > Cordilura impudica. Next base: position 30,579,100 of record OY821519.1, on the reverse strand, counting down.
AAAGTATTTCCTTACTTTCAGAAGATGCTAAAATTCTGAAAATATTTTATCCCATAATAAGATTCTCAGATTCAAAAAACTTTTATCGTAGAAAAATCATCTGATTCTGAGAACTTTTTTTTGTATAAAAAAATGTTCTTTTCTTTAAAAAAAATGTTTACAAAGAATTGTCATATTGTTACTACATATTCTGATAACATCTGCGAACGTATAGAATATTGGAAACAAAATTATTTAAAACCTTTCTTTGTATTTTTAATGAAATTATCTCACGATTTTTTTCTTTCAGAAAAATGATCGACTATTATTCTATAGAAATATCTTAAAATTGTCAAACTCTACGGCAATTGTTCGATAGAAAAACCCACAAATTATAACAAAATTTTTCTATAGAGAAATCGCCAATTTCGAGACCATTTTTATATAGAAAAATTCTCTAATTCTGGATCTATTTTTCTATAGAAAAATTCTCTAATTCTGGAGCTATTTTTCTATAGAAAATTCTTAAATTCTGAGACAATTTTGCAATAAAAAAGTTTTACGATTTCTGAGTATATTTTCTATAAAAAAAACATCCAAATTCTGTGACTATTTTTGTATAGAAAATTTAAATTTCAGAAACTATTTTTCCGCTTTATAGTTTGCTGTAGAAAATTCTCAAATTCTCAAGAAGCATTCTCAAATTCTAGGACAATTTTTCTATAGACAGATTCTTAAATTCTACGCAAATTTTGCCGTAGAAAAGTTTTCAAATCCTGAGGCAATTGTTCGATACAAAAATACTGTGTGATTTTTTGTATCGAACAAATTTGATTTAGAACTTTTCTGGTATAAAAATATTTAAGAAGTTTAATGTAGGAAAAATTTAAATGCTGAGAACTTTTTTCTTTATATAATTAAATTATAGAATCTGCGAACTTTTTTTGTACCGAAAAATTTCGTAATGAAAAATTTTTTGTAGTAGAAATTTATGGAATTATCTGACAATTTTTTCTGTTCAGAAAAATAAACGAACTCTGAGAACTTTTTCGTTTAATATATATCTTACATTTGGTTTAGAAATAATCTCAGATTCAGATCGAAAACAATATTCTCAGAACTTCTTTCGATCATCACCTGATATATTTAAATTTTTTTCTGCTCTTTTAAAAAAATATTAATTTATCTTACAATAAATTCTCATATTCCGAAAAATTCTATTCATACAATAAATTCTTAGATTTGTAGGAGATACAAAAATTCTGATTCAGTGAACTTTTTTATCTCATTTAAAAAAAATACTTTTATTTTCTAGAAAATTTTTAGATTCTAATAAATTTTCTCTCATTAAAAAATTCTGTAATATGAGAACTTGTTTCTATATGCACGCAAAAATTTTCAGATTCTCAAGTTTTTTTTATATAGAAAATCCTAAATTTTGAACTCTTTTTCTAACTAGAACAATTTTAGATATTGACAATCATTAACTTTATAAAGATTCTTGGAATCTGAGAAAGTGTCCTAAATTTTTGAAAATTTTGCCCGCCATATAGAAAAATTGTCATATTTTAAGTGCTTTTTTTGTATAGAAAAATTATTGAAATATTTGAGATTTATTTTCATTCAGACAAACTGTGGCACTCTGAGAACTTTTGCATTTGCAATATTTTTTACATTTCATTTAGATCGAATAAAATTTCAGATTCAGACCGAATAAAATATTCTTAAAAAACACGTATAGAAACTTTCCTAGATTATACGAATTTTTTTCGATCAAAATTTGAAGATTTTAAGAACATTTTGTATTTACTAGCAGATTCCAGTACTCGAAATTCGAGTGCAAATTCTAGGAATTTTTATTTTTTCATTTAATAAAGACCCTGAAGGTATGCTTCACAATTCAACTCATTTTAAATGAAGAAAACAAACTCAACACATTAACACAAACACATTAACAAATTTAATAAACACACACAGAGCATTTTATAATTTTATGTAAATCTGGGTAACAGCTAAAAATTAATACGTTTCAAATTATAAATTTTTTGTCGAAATCGGGATTAAACTGTGAAACTTACATCGGTCACAAGAAATCGCCTTGCCTATTAATATTATTTATATTGAATAAATTCTTTTCTTCTCAAAATAAATTCTGATATACTGAAAAATTGGCTTCACACAATTCTTAGATTCTGAGCAGATACACAAAACTCTCAGAATCGACAAATCGTATTTAGGGAGTATTTTGATGTGTAAACATCTATACGCACAGGAGGGGATAAATTTCAAAACAGCGTAACATGTGAGTCGTAAGACAAAATGTGATTGTATTGGTGAAAAAATTATGATATTATGATAACCTGTTTGAAAATTAAAATTAAAAAATAATAAATGAAAAATACAAAATGAAAGATGAAAAATTAAAAAAAAAAATGAAAAATTAAAAATGAAAATCGAAAAATTAAAAATGAAAAAAAAAATTTTTAAATGAAAAATAAAAAAATAAAAATGAAAAATTAAAAACGAAAAATTAAAAATAAAAAAAAAAAATAAAAAATCAAACATGAAAAATAAAAAATTAAATATAAAAAATTAAAAATGAAAAATGAAAAACGAAAAATTAAAAATGAATAATGAATAATGAATAATGAATAATGAAAAATGAAAAATGAAAAAAGTTAAAAATTAAAAGTTAAAAATTAAAAATTAAAAATTAAAAACGAAAAATTAAAAATAAAAAATGAAAAATAAAAAATGAAACATGAAAAATAAAAAATGAAATATAAAAAATGAAAAATGAAAAATGAAAAATTAAAAATTAAAAATAAAAAATTAAAATAAAAAATTAAAAATTAAAAATTAAAAATTAAAAAATAAAAATTAAAAATTAAAAATTAAAATTAAAAATTAAAAATTAAAAATTAAAAATTAAAAATTAAAAATTAAAAATTAAAAATTAAAAATTAAAAATTAAAAATTAAAAATTAAAAATTAAAAATTAAAAATTAAAAATTAAAAATTAAAAATTAAAAATTAAAAATTAAAAATTAAAAATTAAAAATTAAAAATTAAAAATTAAAAATTAAAAATTAAAAATTAAAAATTAAAAATTAAAAATTAAAAATTAAAAATTAAAAATTAAAAATTAAAAATTAAAAATTAAAAATTAAAAATTAAAAATTAAAAATTAAAAATTAAAAATTAAAAATTAAAAATTAAAAATTAAAAATTAAAAATTAAAAATTAAAAATTAAAAATTAAAAATTAAAAATTAAAAATTAAAAATTAAAATTAAAAATTAAAAATTAAAAATTAAAAATTAAAAATTAAAAATTAAAAATTAAAAATTAAAAATTAAAAATTAAAAATTAAAAATTAAAAATTAAAAATTAAAAATTAAAAATTAAAAATTAAAAATTAAAAATTAAAAATTAAAATTAAAAATTAAAAATTAAAAATTAAAAATTAAAAATTAAAAATTAAAAATTAAAAATTAAAAATTAAAAATTAAAAATTAAAAATTAAAAATTAAAAATTAAAAATTAAAAATTAAAAATTAAAAATTAAAAATTAAAAATTAAAAATTAAAAATTAAAAATTAAAAATTAAAAATTAAAAATTAAAAATTAAAAATTAAAATTAAAAATTAAAAATTAAAAATTAAAAATTAAAAATTAAAAATTAAAAATTAAAAATTAAAAATTAAAAATTAAAAATTAAAAATTAAAAATTAAAAATTAAAAATTAAAAATTAAAAATTAAAAATTAAAAATTAAAAATTAAAAATTAAAAATTAAAAATTAAAAATTAAAAATTAAAAATTAAAAATTAAAAATTAAAAATTAAAAATTAAAAATTAAAAATTAAAAATTAAAAATTAAAAATTAAAAATTAAAAAATAAAAATTAAAAATTAAAAATTAAAAATTAAAAATTAAAAATTAAAAATTAAAAATTAAAAATTAAAAATTAAAAATTAAAAATTAAAAATTAAAAATTAAAAATTAAAAATTAAAAATTAAAAATTAAAAATTAAAAATTAAAAATTAAAAATTAAAAATTAAAAATTAAAAATTAAAAATTAAAAATTAAAAATTAAAAATTAAAAATTAAAAATTAAAAATTAAAAATTAAAAATTAAAAATTAAAATTAAAAATTAAAAATTAAAAATTAAAAATTAAAAATTAAAAATTAAAAATTAAAAATTAAAAATTAAAAATTAAAAATTAAAAATTAAAAATTAAAAATTAAAAATTAAAAATTAAAAATTAAAAATTAAAAATTAAAAATTAAAAATTAAAATTAAAAATTAAAAATTAAAAATTAAAAATTAAAAATTAAAAGTAATAAAAATTAAAAATTAAAAATTAAAAATTAAAAATTAAAAATTAAAAATTAAAAATTAAAAATTAAAAATTAAAAATTAAAAATTAAAAATTAAAAATTAAAAATTAAAAATTAAAAATTAAAAATTAAAAATTAAAAATTAAAAATAAAAAATTAAAATAAAAAATTAAAAATTAAAAATTAAAAATTAAAAATTAAAAATTAAAATTTAAAAATTAAAAATTAAAAATTAAAAATTAAAAATTAAAAGTTAAAATTAAAAATTAAAAATTAAAAATTAAAAATTAAAAATTAAAAATTAAAAATTAAAAATTAAAAATTAAAAATTAAAAATTAAAAATTAAAAATTAAAAATTAAAAATTAAAAATTAAAAATTAAAAATTAAAAATTAAAAATTAAAAATTAAAAATTAAAAGTTAAAAATTAAAAAATAAAAATTAAAAATTAAAAATTAAAAATTAAAAATTAAAAATTAAAAATTAAAAATTAAAAATTAAAAATTAAAAATTAAAAATTAAAAATTAAAAATTAAAAATTAAAAATTAAAAATTAAAAATTAAAAATTAAAAATTAAAAATTAAAAATTAAAAATTAAAAATTAAAAATTAAAAATTAAAAATTAAAAATTAAAAATTAAAAATTAAAAATTAAAAATTAAAAATTAAAAATTAAAAATTAAAAATTAAAAATTAAAAATTAAAAATTAAAAGTTAAAAATTAAAAATTAAAAATTAAAAATTAAAAATTAAAAATTAAAAATTAAAAATTAAAAATTAAAAATTAAAAATTAAAAATTAAAAATTAAAAATTAAAAATTAAAAATTAAAAATTAAAAATTAAAAATTAAAAATTAAAAATTAAAAATTAAAAATTAAAAATTAAAAATTAAAAATTAAAAATTAAAAATTAAAAATTAAAAATTAAAAATTAAAAATTAAAAATTAAAAATTAAAAATTAAAAATAAAAAATTAAAATAAAAAATTAAAAATTAAAAATTAAAAATTAAAAATTAAAAATTAAAAATTAAAATTTAAAAATTAAAAATTAAAAATTAAAAATTAAAAATTAAAAATTAAAAATTAAAAATTAAAAATTAAAAATTAAAAATTAAAAATTAAAAATTAAAAATTAAAAATTAAAAATTAAAAATTAAAAATTAAAAATTAAAAATTAAAAATTAAAAATTAAAAATTAAAAATTAAAAATTAAAAACTAAAAATTAAAAACTAAAAATTAAAAATTAAAAATTAAAAATTAAAAATCAAAAATTAAAAATTAAAAATTAAAAATTAAAAATTAAAAATTAAAAATTAAAAATTAAAAATTAAAAATTAAAAATTAAAAATTAAAAATTAAAAATTAAAAATTAAAAATTAAAAATTAAAAATTAAAAATTAAAAATTAAAAATTAAAAATTAAAAATTAAAAATTAAAAATTAAAAATTAAAAATTAAAAATTAAAAATTAAAAATTAAAAATTAAAAATTAAAAATTAAAAATTAAAAATTAAAAATTAAAAATTAAAAATTAAAAATTAAAAATTAAAAATTAAAAATTAAAAATTAAAAATTAAAAATTAAAAATTAAAAATTAAAAATTAAAAATTAAAAATTAAAAATTAAAAATTAAAAATTAAAAATTAAAAATTAAAAATTAAAAATTAAAAATTCAAAATTAAAAATTAAAAATTAAAAATTAAAAATTAAAAATTAAAAATTAAAAATTAAAAATTAAAAATTAAAAATTAAAAATTAAAAATTAAAAATTAAAAATTAAAAATTAAAAATTAAAAATTAAAAATTAAAAATTAAAAATTAAAAATTAAAAATTAAAAATTAAAAATTAAAAATTAAAAATTAAAAATTTAAAATTTAAAATTAAAAATTAAAAATTAAAAATTAAAAATTAAAAATTAAAAATTAAAAATTAAAAATTAAAAATTAAAAATTAAAAATTAAAAATTAAAAATTAAAAATTAAAAATTAAAAATTAAAAATTAAAAATTAAAAATTAAAAATTAAAAATTAAAAATTAAAAATTAAAAATTAAAAATTAAAAATTAAAAATTAAAAATTAAAAATTAAAAATTAAAAATTAAAAATTAAAAATTAAAAATTAAAAATTAAAAATTAAAAATTAAAAATTAAAAATTAAAAATTAAAAATTAAAAATTAAAAATTAAAAATTAAAAATTAAAAATTAAAAACTAAAAATTAAAAATTAAAAATTAAAAATTAAAAATTAAAAATTAAAAATTAAAAATTAAAAATTAAAAATTAAAAATTAAAAATTAAAAATTAAAAATTAAAAATTAAAAATTAAAAATTAAAAATTAAAAATTAAAAATTAAAAATTAAAAACGAAAAATTAAAAATAAAAAAAGAAAAATTAAAAATTAACCGGTTAAAATAATAAATAATAATAAATATTTTTATATTAACAGAGCCCCTGCAGTTGATTGCTATAAGTGATACGCTTTCTGTTTAATTTTAGGAAAGTGCTATAAAAAAAATCTTTAATTACTTGAATATACACATCTCCCCTGCGATCGGACACACATGATTTTTTTTCTTTCACATAGAACTTGTTTCGCTCAGACAAATTTTGTAGAGAAAAATTATTGGATTTTTAAAATCATTGACTTTATAAAAATTCCTGGAATCTGCGAACTTTTTATGTAGAAAATTTTTTAAATTTGGGAATACTTTTCTCGCCGAATAGAAAAATTCTCATATTTAGAGAGTGTTTTTCTTTCATATAGAATATTATCGAATTATCTGCGAACTTTCTTTCATTCAGACAAATTGTGGAATTCTAAGAATTTCTTCATATTGCTCACTTTACGAAATATTTTCAGATTCATATCGAATTAAAAATTCTCGAATGCCCTCTCGGCTTCATACACAAAAATTCTTAGCTTCTAAAAATGTATTCTTTTTATATAAAAAATTCTCAAATCCTGCAAATATTTTATGTAAAAAAACATTTTTGATAATAAAATTCTAAGAGTCCGGAAACTTTTCGCTGTTATTAGAACCGTTAATATTTTTTTATTAGCCCACTGTAACGCGTAAGTGCCTAAGTTTGTGTCTGGCCGATTGTTATACGCAGTAATACACGCACCCGGCGGCATGTTCATTCACATTTTATTAAACGATGGTGTCTTCTTTAGCAACTCGTATGAGGCGCTTGCTTTAGTTGTTCTTATTGTTGTTGTTGTGGTTTTAGTTTTATTCTTCAGAAATAAAGTTAAATTAATAATAACTAAAAGAACAGCTCGTTGGCAAGTGAAGTGAGTGAGTGAGTGGGTACTTTTGAAGTCTTCTTTGTGAACTTTTTGATCAAATGAAGCTGCTAAAGTAGATGATGGCCGACAGACAGCAGGCATAACATGCTCAAGATGATGATGACGGCCAGTCACAATTTTTATTTTTTTTTTTTTCTTATTTCGAAAATGTGGCCTTTAATTGCCTTTGATAGTGTATCAACTAATTCACACACTCTTTTTGCAAAATGTAAAAATATTTAATATTCTAGACATTAAGTTTATCACTTATTTATGCATATTAAACATTAATTTAGTAAAGAGAAGGAGAGAGAACCGCCTCCTTCAATAGGGTTTATAGGATCTATGAAAAAAAATTTTAATTCATTATGCAAATTTTGCTATTTTTTGATTTTGATTTTAAAATTCTTTTTTTGTTAATTGTCATGATAATTTTATGCAAAATTGTTGTTATTGTTTTTTTTTTTTTATTAGTTTCAGTTCTTCGTCATAAATCATATTGCCATGGGTCGTATACAAATGCTCATTACGCCCACAAGCTGACATTAATTGCCGACATTAAACATGCATTTCTGCATTCAACCAGGTTGAAATTTTATTTCAATTCTTTTTTTTTTTTTTTTTTGAAATTATGTTTACTCTCTAGTGTAGTGTTCTGGTTAGACATACATTATATTATTACACCGTATCCACTTGGAGTGAGCAAAATTTTTGATATCAAAACTTTTTATATTATTTCTTAGACGCGGGTTTTCTAAGGTCTTAAATAAGTTATTATTGTATTTGTGTATTATTGTAATTTTTGAAGTAGTAAATCCCTAATCTAGCAATTTATCCTTATTTCACTCAAAATCAATGAGCGGTTTAAGTATGTGGCTGTCACATTTATATTACGTCGCGGCCCTGGAAATGATGTTACTTTAGCTACTAATACAACATGCCCATTTTTTTTTTTGTATCCATTAAATCTATGGAGTATTTTATTGCTTATTATGGATTCCTCTGGTAACTTCACTTCACTGGCTTTGTATAATATTTGTCTGTATTTCGGTCTGTCGGTCGGTCGGTCGGTCGTTATGTCTGCCTTTACGTTATTAATGTTTACCAGGTTGTTGGTTGTTTTTAGTGAATTTGTGCTGTTTTGGTAATGACAAAACTAAAATATATTCATACACGTTCACAGACGTACGAGTACAAACATACAGACATACGCAAGCAATGAATGCAATTACACGTAGAGGAAAGAAAGACCGACCACATGCAGAAATTACGAGCTGCCATAAAAACGCATTTTTAATTTCACATGTTTGAAAACTGTAAACCACATGCTCTTGTCAGTCGTCATCATGCTCATTTGGGGAGTTAACAAACTAAAACTGTTCCCTTTAGTAACTGAAAGTATATGCGATGATACGAGTATATGAAATTACCGCACATACTTAAAATTAAAATATTAACTAGTTTCGCAGAGACGTGGCAATAAAAACGTCATGATAAAGTTTTCATAATGGGAATTTCTATATTAAATCAGCGAAGAAATTAAAAGAAGGTCAGATCTGAATATCTTCATTTAATTAGATAAAATTAAGCTTGCTGTTTTGTGTTATTAAATTATATTTGAAATTTTGTAACTCTACATAACAGTTTCTAAACTATGCCACCGCGAAAAGTGAAAAAAAATCTTTTAAAACAAAACTTTCGGAAGAGGTGAAGTGAAATTGAGTTCATCTTTAGAACTTGTAAGCCTCTAATTCGTATCGATGTTTCTTTTAAAGGGAATGGAGATTTCCTTCACAATGACTGACCCCAACTTCTTATTTCATAAATAAGTTCATTATCACATGCTCAATATCATATGTTTTTAAAAACGTAACTTCTCTTAAACAGATCCATTCCTTACAAAGGTACTCTTTAAAAAAATATTGTTTCTCAGAAAAGTACCTTTTCTAAAAAAGCACATTTTCATAAACAAAAACCTCATTTCCAATAAAAAAAGTACATTTTCTTTAAAAAATAAAGGAGTTTTTCTTAAAAAAAAAAGCTTCTTAAAAAATAACCGTTTCATCAAAAAATACCTTGTATCAAAAATGTACCTTTTTTTAAAACAGTATGTTTTATTAAATATTATCTTAAATATGACCTTTTCTTAAAAAGTTAATTTTATTAAAAAAGTACATTTGATTAAAAAGAACCTTTTTCTAAAAAACTGTTTAAAAAAAACCTTTCTTAAAAAAGCGTTTTTTTTTTTATAAAAAAAAAGTATTTTTTCTTAAAAGGTACTATTTCTTAAAATAGTATAGCTTTTCATAGAGTAGCTTTTCATAGAGTGAACATTTTATTAAAAAAGTACATTATTAAAAAAAAAAAAAACTTAAAAATGTTATTTTTCTTTGCAAGTACCATTTCTTAAAAAAGCCTATTCTCTTAAAAGATGACTTTTCTTTAAAAAGTACTTTTTCTTAAAAAGTACAAAAATGCCTTTTCTTAAAAATGTAACTTTTGTTAAAAAATAAAGTTTCTTATTAAGTGCCTGTCTTTAAAAAGTACGTTTTCTTAAAAAAGTATCTTTTCTGAAAAAGTACATTTTCTTAAAAAGGTACCTTTATTTAAAAAAGTACATTTTCTTTAAAAAGTACCTTTTCTCAAAAAAGTACCTTTACTTAAAAAAGTACATTTTCTTAAAAAAGTAACTTTTCTTAACAAATTACCTTTTCCTAAAAAAGTACCTTTTCTTAAAAAAGTACCTTTTCTTAAAAAAGTACCTTTTCTTTAAAAAGTACCTTTACTTAAAAAAGTACCTTTTCTTTAAAAAGTACCTTTACTTAAAAAAATACCTTTACTTAATATACTAACTTTTCTTAAAAAAGTACTCTTTCTTAAAAAAATACCTTTACTTAAAAAAGTAAATTTTCTTAAAAAAGTACCTTTTCTTAAAAAAGTACCTTTTCTTAAAAAGTACCTTTTCTTAAAAAAGCACCTTTTCTTAAAAAATTACCTTTTCTTAAAAACGTGCCTTTTCTTAAAAAAGTACCTTTTCTTAAAAAAGTACCTTTTTTAAAAAGTACCTTTTTTAAAAAGTACCTTTTCTTAAAAAAGCATATTTTCTTAAAAAAGTACCTTTTCTTAATAAAGTACCTTTTCTTTAAAAAGTACCTTTACTTAAAAAAATACCATTACTTAAAAAACTACTTTTCTTAAGTACCTTTACTGAAAAAAGTACCTTTTCTTAAAAAAGTACATTTTATTAAAAAAGTACCTTTTCTTAAAAAAGTACCTTCTCTTAAAAAGTACCCTTTCTTAAAAAAGTATTTTTTACCATTACTTAAAGAAGTAGATACCTTTTCTTTAAAAAGTACCTTTTCTTAAAAAATCACCTTTTCTTAAAAAGGTAATTTTTCTTCAAAAGTACCATTTCTTAAAAAGGTAATTTTTCTTCCAAAGTACCTTTTCTTAAAAAGGTATGTTTCCCTAAAAAACGACCTTTTCTTAAAAAAGTACCTTTTCTTGAAAAAGTACCTTTTCTTAAAAAAGTACATTTTCTTAAATAAGTACCTTTTTAAAAAAGTACCTTTTCTTAAAGAAGTACATTTGATTGGAAATTTACCTTTTTTTAAAAAAGTACCTTTTCTTCAAAAAGTACCATTTCTAAAAAAAGTATATTTACTTAAAAAGGTGCCTTTTCTCAAAAAAGTACCTTTACTTAAAAAAGTACCTTTTCTTAATGAAGTACATTTTATTGAAAATTTACCCCCTTCTTAAAAAAGTACATTTTCTTAAAACAGTACATTTATTAAAAAGTGCCTTTACCTTTTCTTAAAAAAGCAAATTTTCATTAAAAAAACATTTCTCAAATAAGTACCTTTTCTAAAAAAACTAATTTCTGTAAAAAAAAGCTTTTGTTAAACAAGTGACTTTTCCTTAAAAATTAAGTGCTTGTTCTTAAAAGAGTAAATTTTTTTAAAAAGTACCTTTTCTTTTAAATTATTTAGTCTTAGAAAATTACCTTTTCTTAAACAGAACTTTTTCTTAAAAAATTAAATTTCCTTAAAAATTTACACCTTATTAAATAAATGGCTATTTTTTGACCCACATTTTCCGCTTATTTAATTTTATTCAATTGTAGTCGAAATCCATAAAAATTTCTATAAAGAAATTTGTGTTTTCGCCAAAAATTTTTGCCAGCAGCGCACGGTATATCCAGCGTTTTAAAAATGCCAGTAACCAGTTGGCCGAAAGTATTGAGCTCTTCTCACTGCTCATATTGTGATGCAGTTATACAAGACACTCTTCAATTATTCTTTTAGCTTTATACTAAGTATTTATATCAGCCCAGGTTATATGCACTCAATGCACCTTTGTTGTTGTTAAAAAACTTAGGCATAGGCAGTGTATTTTAATACACACACACTACTCAGCATCAAGCAATACAAAATACACGAACAATTTTGACTTTTTCGTTTTTTGGTGTTTTTTCTTGTTTACCTCAAAACGCAAAGCAACAACACTTTCGTACGCTTTGTAGGTACACATTAACGAGCGAAATATTCAATGTAGATTTTGTATTTATCTAACGTATTATTTCGTTTAAAAAGTAGTTTGCAGCTATGAATTAAAAACCACTTGGAAAAATCAGTGTAAGTTTTAGTTTAAAATTCAAATTATTATTTTACAAAATGAGCTGCATGTATTCAGACGAGAGGGGGAAATTAATTTATTTTTCACTTGTTACTTTAAGGCTGACGCAGAATGTTTGATTTACTTTGAAATTATGCAGACTAACACAAAATATCATATTGAAAAGTATTTTAAGACATTGCATTTCAGATAAAAATTTTTCTTTTTTTTCAGTCTGAAAATATGAAAAAAAAAAATTTTGTTTTCTTTGTATGTGTTAGTGTTTGCACTTTCATAAGATCCTTCTGGGCATGCCTGATTTATATGAATACATTACATAAGCAAAACCAATTCATTATTAAATTGTATGGGCTATCTTTTCACAGTGTAAAATTAACTCATATGTAAATAAATATTTAATGTTGCATAATTTTAATAAAATTTTGAGTGAATGGGCAATATTGATTACCTTTTAGGCTTTTTTATATTTTCCATATTTTTGGTATATTTTTAATTTTTTTGGGCAATTTTTTTTGCTGTTTTTTATTTTTTTCTTTTGGGCCATTTTTCATATTTTTGGGGAAAAAACTTTTTGCGATTTTTTATTGGGCGATATTTCCTAGAGCCTAAAAATTTACCGTTTTCTAAAAAGTACCTTCTCTTAACAAGTATCTTTTCTTAAAAAAGTATTTTTTCTTAAAAGATTACCTTTTCCTGAAAAAATGCATTCTCTTCTTTTTTAAAAAAGTACATTTTCTTAAAAAAATTCGTTTCCCTAAAAAGGTGCCTTATCTTCAAAATAGTACATTTTATTAAATAAGTACATTTTCTTAAAAAGTACATTTTGTCAAAAAAAAGTACATTTCTGGAAAATTCCATAATTTTGCTCCTTACAAATCAGTAGGTTACTTTTGAGACTCTATTCTAATTTTTTTCTCTTCATTTCGTGGTCAGCCGTTGTTCAGAATTTTTATGTTTCTTTTTTAATCATATAATCAAACCTTTGAAACGACTCCCCTTGCCCCTTGGGCATGCCACGTAAATTTCAAAAACAATTTGTACTCCCAAACATGTTTGTTAATAGAATGTTTCTATAATATTCCTCAATGAAATAATGGGACAACGTGATACAAAATCTACGATGAGTTAAAACCAGAAAAAAAAAAAAGGAAAAACACACATACACACATTCAATAGGCTTCAAATTTCTAATGCTGGCCGTAAATTATGCCAAACAAACAAGTTGAAATGTCATTTTTATGGTATTCATTCAACTCATTTGACTGGAATGTCATTAAAGCCTTTTAGCCTCCATTTGCAATGTATTGGAGACTAATGTGTATTTTGCACAAACACACTAAAATTAAAAGAAAAAAAAAAACATGACCAAAATTATACGAACATAATTTGGAAAAGGCCCTAAGCAAAATTCGTATGAAAAAAGATATTTAAGTTGATTTTATTGAATATGTAATTTTCACTTATGTTAGAAATTATTAACGGAATCACTCGATTAAAAGTTTATTGATTTTATACACCTCTCTGTTTTGACTGAGTGTTGTCATATGAATAGACTGTATTGCTTCTAATAGAAAGGACCTTAATAAAACCTCAATATTGGTCAATACACTATCTTAATTAATACAAATAGTGTTTGTTATTACCTTAAGCAACTTAGTAATGGTTATGAAAAAAATCGGTCTATTGGATCAAGAGTTATTAGTGAAAATATTAGATTTTCTTATGGTTAATTTTCATATAGTTTGTTATTATCACGAGCAGGGCCTTCATGCACAAAAAACATTTATTTTTACTCCTAAATTATCAATAAAGATCTTACAATAGACATGAAAAATAATTTCTATGCATTTGAATTGTTTTGACTCTAATGCCGTGTTCCTTTGTGACAAAACAAAATGTCGCAATTTATTTTCACTTTTTTCGAAAAGTGTATTTTTATATATATTTTGAATTAAGAGGAACCTTATCTAATACATCAATTGAAAGGTCTCAGAGTGCTGTGTTCATAAAAGTCACAAGGTGAATATATTCAAAAAAAGGGGAACAATGGAGAAATATTCTTACACTATGACCTGAAAGAAGTCAATGGCTGCAATTTTTTGCGATGTACGAGGTCTCGACTTTGAGACCTTTCGATTGATGTATAAAATGAGTTTACTTTTAATTCAGAATATGTGACCTTCTCCGAGAAAAGGGACATAGTGTGTCAAAAAACGGGTTGTGCCAAAAACGGTGAATTCTTGTACCTAAAAGGGTGAAGAAACTTTAAATGCGTTTTTTTCTCAAAACTGAATTTTCACACACTAGGTCCCTTTTCTCGGAGAAGGTCACATATATAGAAAAGAAAATATACAAAACTTATGCAATTAGAAGGCTACGGTTCGTTCTCTACTATAAGAATCAACAATAGAGTAAAAATTTTCTTCGACCCATAGGTCCCTTTTAACTTTCCGTCACATATATTGAACAAATTTTTAAAAATTTTTTTTTTTGAGAAAAAATTTATTTTTTTTTTTTTGAGAAAAATTTTTTTTTTTAAATTTTTCTTTTCATAAAAAAATTTTTTTTCATTTTTTTTTTCACAAAAGAAAAATTAACAAAAAAAATAATTTTTCTGAAAAAAAAAAATAAATAAATTTTTCCTCAAAAAAATTTTTTTTTTAAATTTGTTCAATATATGTGACAGAAAGTTAAAAGGGACCTATGGGTCGAAGAAAATTTTTACTTTATTGTTGATTCTTATAGAAGAGAACGAACCGTAGTTTTCTAACTGCATAAGTTTTGTCATAAATTAGCTTCAAAATAGACACTTTTGATTAAAAAAAAAAAAAAAAAAAAATCCGATGTGACAATCTATTCTGCAATTGATCTAATTTGCATGAAACTCGTCACTCAGGGGTTTTCTGGGTCGCTGATTACGAATCTGGTATTATATTTTAAAAATCCATAGTGGCGGATTATTTTTTTTTATTGACCAGATTTGTTGTAAAATCGTAGCTCAAAGGTTTTTGCGGTCGCTGATTATGAATTTAAAGTCGGATTTTTAAAACTCAAAAGGATTAGTTTTTAAAAATTTATCGGGATAGCTTTTGAGAATTTAAGATGGAGGATTATAATAATAATGATTATAATAACATTATTTCTTGATTGCATGATCATACATCGTGGTATTACAAAATTACATTTTTTGTAGCAACAAGGTACTTCAAAAAATCTACATACAACATCTTCTTCCTGTATATCTTAAATCACACTTAATGTTCAAAGTATCTGGTGAACATTTTTCATTTGAACTGAAATCATGTGTATCACTGACAGCACTAACATCATGTTCTGAATTATTATCATTTTGATGCAAATACAATTTTTTCCAGTTTTTTTTTGACTCATTCTCTGAACACATTTTACCGGTAAATAGAATTCCGAGACATAAAAACCGCGCTTTTGAAATGAGTAGATTACGAAGCGAGCAGTAAAAAAGTTAGTAATTTAGTTCACTCAATTTTGAAACAAAATTTCCTTTTTTCAATAGAACTGATAAACAGAACTGCGAAATATTTAAATCAAAGCCTACTCCTTAAAAGAATACTATGTTCACAATTCGAAAAAAATGCGTTAGCCAATAAGTAACATTCAATATATTGAATCAATTATCCTGAGTTTTACAATACTGACACTAAACTGCAAATCAATAACGTCGAAGTAACCTCAAGGAAATCCGATACTAGTTATTAAAAAACAGTCCGCCATATTAGATCCGCCATTTTGAATTTTTCACATCTAATACCAGATTTGCAATCAGCGACTCAGAAACCCCCCGGGTAACGAGTTACAAGCCATAAAAGCGTTCAGCCGCTTGTTAACTTCAAACTCGTTTTTCTCCAAAATTTATTTTCTGACTATAGGTCCCTTTTAACTTTCCGTGTCACATATATTTTTTTAATTTTAAATTTCTGATATACAATTATGAATTATTTTCATAGAAAATTTCTTTTCCTCCTTCGATACATATATATCCCAGTAAAAAATAATGACAAGAACTAATTCAGTCGTGGTTCTAAGCAGATGTCATTATAACGTTATTACTAAACAAGTAAGATAATACGATACCCTGTGACCTATGCCAAGCGTTTAGAGAAAATATCTTAGGTCCAACTAATTAGATGTAGATAATAAGCATAAACCAAAATTGAAGGGCATTGTCATTATTTTTTAACTGCTGTTATGAAAAAATTCATATCAAATGCTATATCCATATGGGCACCAGGTCGAAAAATGGACCGAACACGACCATATTTGGTAAAGTAGCTTATATTTTGCAAAAATATTTACAAACCAAATTTGATAAAAAAATATATGCAATATTTTTGTTTTTGGTAGATTTAACTTAGAAATTTTCTGCAGGATTTATTTTTGTACTAAATCAAATTTTACCCAGATCTATAATGACAATTTGGATCCTATGACAATCTCACAGGGGTCATTTGAATGGGGAAGAGATTTGAACATGCACCGATTTTCATCAGTTATAATAGCGTTCGGCCTACGGCTTATAAATGCGTAAATACCAAATTTCATAGAAATCCAGGTTTCGAACCCCGAAAATTTCGGGTTCGGGTACGGGTACGGGTTCAACAAATTTAAATTTGGTGGGCTCAGATTCGGGTCCGGGTTCGGGTTCAAAAGGTTTCCAAAAAAAAAAATCGAATTTTTTGTGATTAATGTTATCTTGTAATGCTTCTGGTAAATTAAAACAAGTAAGAAAATTATAGTCGGTCTAGACCGACTATACGATACCCTATACCATGCGTTTAGAGACCCTATCTCTCAGGCCCAACTAACTGGATATAGTAAATAAGTATAAATCAAATTTGAGTGGGATTTTTATTAATTTTTTTAGCTGCAGATATGAAAAAGTTCATATCGGATACTATATCTATATGGGGACTAGGCCCAAAAATGGACCGACCCTGACCATGTTTGGTAAAGTCTCTTGTATTTTGCAAAAATATATACAAGCAAAATTTGAGAAGAATCAGTGCAATATTTTTGTTTTTTGATAGATTTAAGTGAAGATCGGGAAGCAGTTCTATATGGGGCCTATGACTTAGAGTTGTCCAATAGGGATCATTTTTGCACTACTGATTAATGGATGTAATATATACATACAAACCCAATTTGACTAAGATTTGTATGATAATTTGGATCTTATGGCAATTTAAGTCGATTTCATAGGGGTCATTTGTATGGGGGCTAGGTCTGAACATGGACCGATTCTCACCAATTTCAATAGCGTTCATCCCATGGCCGATAGAAGATCAAATACCAAATTTCATCAAAATATATTCATATTTGCGACCTACAAGCTTTACATGGACACACAGACGGACGTACGGACGGACGGACATCGTTAAATCGAATCAGATGGTGATTCTGATTCGATCGGTATAATTAAAGATAGGTGTAGGTCAAATATATTTGGTTGTTACAAACAGCAGCACAAAGTCATTATACCCAAACCACATAGTAGTATAGGGTATAAAAAATATATTATAGAAAAGTAAATAAAAGTATATTATTTATTGTTATTATTAGTTATTTATTTTTCGAAAAAATTTTCATTTAATCTAACAAATAAAATATTCCTTAATGATTCTTCAGTCAAATGCACTCTTTGTGGCGATAAAACAAATTTCAGTGTTGAAAAAGCCCGCTCAACACTGACTTGTGTTGCAGGGACAGCTAATACGACTTGAGCGGCCTCAAAACGTAGCGAAATTTCAAGTTTTTTTTGTTCCCAAAATTCTAAAATATTGTTTCGTTTAGAAATCCTGGGATAGGCTTCATAAACTTCGAATTCATTTTTAATCGAAACATCAGCAGTGCATTTATTGTTACTATTTTTTGTTTTGAATGCAGCACCTGCAATTGACTTTTTTCCCCTATTCTTTAACAATTCTTCCAGGCTGTCTTCGTCATCCGAAGAACTAGATATTAATTTAGTTGCGTCAACATTAGTTGTTTCTGTGCTAGTTTGTGTTTGCTTTTCCATATATAGATGTAAATTTTTTAAGTTTTTTATTGTTGTTAAAATTTGGTTTTGAGCTTTGGCAGTATTTTCATTACTTAACATTAGTCTAAATCTAGGATCCAAATACACGGCAGCATTTAAAAGTTCATTTTCAATAAAATAGTTTTCACGTTTAAGGATATATAGTCCATAAAAATCTCCTAAATTCATCTGTTCATTTTGAAATTTTAATGTTAACTTTTTAACTGGCTCGAAATTCTTAATGAAATCTGAAACAAATTCCCACATTTTATCATCCATACTTAGTTCATCCATACTTAGTTCTGAGCAAAACGTTTTGAAATCCAACAAGCGATGGAGCATATCAAAAGTAGAATTCCACCGAGTTGGATAATCAAAGATTGCTTTTTTATTCCTAATTTTTTTTGCTAAAGTAGCTCTATTAGACACCCTCAACTTTTTACAAATATTTCTGCATTTATCAATCTTTTGTTTAACTGAATTTATGGTATGAATGATATTACCACGTATATTGATAACATTTTAAGTCCTTCATCTTCATTGTTTTCAGTTATTAATTCGTTTATTTCGTCTTCTTCTTCTACTTCTTCAAGGTCAGAAACTTCTAATTCATTTCGTAGCAATTCGGCAGCTTTCAGCAAGTTTCTACCATTATCAGACGTAACTGAGTAAACTTGATTTATATTTATGTCATAAGATTGGATCACTTCAATTATGACATTTTTTTATATAATTAGCTGTTTGTCGATCATAAATCTCGTACATTGCTAAAGTTCTTAAATAAATTTTTCCACTAAAAATATACTGAACATTTATTCCAATTACGTTTCTACCAAGCTGAGATGCTGAATCAATTTTTAGAGATATAAATTTTTTTCGAATTTCACCTTTAATAATATTTTTCACTTCATTTGCCTTATCATTTATTAAATCCTTAATATTTTCTGAATTTACAGTAAGATACAGTGATTTCATTAAAGGTTCTATAATATCACGCATCCTTGAATCTTTAAAAATGGTAAACGGGCGACCATTAATAGTAACTAATTTAACGCAAGCTTCCGTGAAACAATTTGCTGTCATATTAATTTTGATTAATCCAAAATAATTTTCCAGGGAAGTTGAATTTTTATTCTGCATTTTATGTTTTTTAAAACTTTCTGACGTTGACGGTTAAATATTTGTCTCCTCACTAATAATTCGATATTCATCTGGATGCTTTCGTTTGAGATGTTGACCCAAATTAGCAGAATATTTACCTTTCATAACAAATGAGCATTTTTTACATATAGACTTATCTGTGGTAGAATCATAGTCAAAACGTTTCTGAACAGGATTTTCCGACATGTATAGGGTAAATAAAAACAGTAAATAAAACTAAGACTAATTTAAAATAATTAAAATTGGGTACCTCAATAAAAAAATCACACACTTAAAGGCTGTTAATTTATAATTATCGTAAATGTTTAACCTGTAAATAATTATTATGCACTTCCCTATTTAAAAAAAAATTAATTATTACACACTATTTAAAAAACTACGTTTTACTACCTGTTTAGTTATGAAAATATTTAAGTACCTATATTACTTATAAAAAAATTTTGCTTGCATCACTTAAGAAAACTAAAAACCATATGAAATTATAATAGGCAAATACAAAAATTCAAATTACTAGAGAAAACGAAGAAAACAAATATCTTGTTCATTCATGAATTAGAATTTTTTCACGTTATGTTAATGAAAAAAAAAATTTTCAGCGAATAGCAAAATGAAATATCGAGAAAGAGAAACTGCAATATTTTTTTTTCGCTGAAAAAAAATCAAATATTGAACCTGAACCCATTTTCGGACAGGAACGGGTTCAGGTTCAGGGTTCAAAATTTTTTTAAAAAAGTTTGAACCGGAACGGTTACCGGGTTCGGGTTCGGTTCGAAATCCTGATAGAAATACATTATTATTTTTAAGGTTTACATGGACACAGATAGACGGACGGACGGACAACGATCTCTAAATCGACTAAGAATGTGATTCTGAGTCGTTTGGTATAACAAAAATCATATTGGAAAAAATTTAATTAATAAAAATTTGTTGGGAAAAGAAAGAAATATATATTGGAATTCAAAAGTTAGACTTGATAAAAATACCAGGAAGTACTTATAGAAACAATTTATTGTGGCATCTTAAGCCCAAGCTAAAATGTACTTCTAATGCACTATAAAGACAATTTCCGTCTTATAAAATCCGAACTTAAAAATCAATACTGATAATCCCAATTTCCACCACACTCGGATCGCAAGAATAGCATCACTATATCACTTCTTTGGATGCACTTTTTGCGCGGAAGATGTGAAATTTTATTTTAAATACAGAAGTCACTTTAACAGATTTTTTGCCCTAAAAATGTATTAAAATTTTTTTTTTTCAATTAAATATTTAGATGTGCATCTCACAAATCTGTGGTTTTCTAGAATAACCGCGTATGTCATAAAATCGAAATGTTCAGGGGAGCCAAAATCCGTCATATTTGAAATAATGGGCTCGATATAAAGTTTTTGAAGATTTTTATTTAACAGTCCTGTAGATATGGGTAATAAATACTTTATATAAAATGTCGAGTCAAAAATCTTCAGAGGAATAGGTCCTAGAGAAGGGCGAAAAAACAATATGTAAATAACACTTACAGTGTGTGCAGATAAAACAACTTATGTCGACAAACGTCGTTTTCTTTGAAAAAGAAAACTACCAATGCAGCCACCCACGTAGACATAAGTTGTTGTTGCTTGAAAAATGGATTCTTTTGTTCGTCAACAAAAAGTTAACGGAACTTAGGATGAGAATATAACAACGTATCAAGAATAATAGTGACAAAAAATAACAGAAATAAATACACAAGTTTTTATAAGTGGCTATAAACTGAAATATAATCCAAAATTATTTTGCATTTTTTTTTCATTAATAACAACGTATGTCGCTATGTGTCGTTTTGTGAGAAAATAATTTGTCAGCGATCAGACGTAGGTTGACATAAGTCGATAGTGCTGCAAATTAATTTAATAAACATTTAAGTTACGTCGTTATTTAAAGAAAAAACTCCGAAATGGTCAATATTTGTTTAAAAAAATCTAACACATGTAAAGAGCGTTAAAAATTAATATATTTGGCATTGTTAACTCTAAACTGACAAAAATGGACATACGCGGTTATTCCAGAAAACCACAGAAATATGTCCGCGTAAACTTGTTTTAAACTATAAAAGGGCTACTGAAATAAAAATGTCCATTGAATTTGGCTTTACAAAATTCAAAACATTACTGAGGAAGAGGAGATAAAAATCGAAAAATAACTATTATTTCTGCTATTATTTCGACTCCGGGACGTTTCATTAATACACGTATATAAATATGGTTGATCATAAAGACACGCTTAGTGACGTCTGTATATAAAAGGTGACCCAATAAGAGCAATCGACTGTGAGTGGCTAAAGGAATAACGGAGTTCTGGTGGTCATGTGGTTTCAATAGGACTACGCCAACTGCCACACCGCATATGAAACAATCTATTTAGTGGAGCAAAGATTTCCAGACCGAATCATCTCCCGAAATTCCGAGAAGAAAAGTTTGTGCAATCTGAAATCTCAGGTCTATGTGAATAAATCACAAATAATTCCTGAGTTTAAGACCGACGTATAACGAGTCATCGGTGAGTTAGTCACATTTTTTTTCAAAATGGCATTGAACATTCTGGATAGTTTACTCCATACATAATCGGAACGTGTCCACTTTACAATCCAATAAAATATCATCCTACGTTTTATTTTTAAATTAAATTGTTTACTCTTCTGGGGCCATCCTTCGAATTGAAATCATGTTCAGAATAGTGTTTGTCCAAGTTTCTGAATTTAAGCTACGATAAAAATTTTAGATTTTATTTATTAAAATAAACAAAATTGGTGCAAGTAACTAGCGAGTGAAAATGTAGTCACCTGTTTCTGGTGAAAATATATAAATAGTTATAATTGTTTTTGAATTGTTTTAACTCTGGTAACTCTTTATTTTTATTTATTTTTTTTTTTCAATAAAAATTTTTTTTTTAATTTTTTATTTCAAATTTTTTTTTATTGAAAAAACAAATTTTATTTAGTCTGAAAAACTTTCAGCCACCCAGATAAAGGATACGAAAGATTCGGAAAAACTGAATTTAACATCATTAATATTATTAAGCTAATGATGAAACAAAAAATATTTACTCTAGTTAAGAAAAGACCTAGGAAAGATATTTAAAATAATCATGGATACAGTAGCCCATAACACAGTGCAACAGCCAATGTCGGGGGGGCAGCAGTAATTGCAATTACGGAAATATGTTTTATGAATGTAGTTTATGAAGTACTTAATGCAAAAGAAAAACGCACTTCAAAAGTCATACGCACGAGTGTAAATCAGATGCGTGGTAAGTTAAGGTTGGCTAGGCTAATATTACTTAATATGGTACAATGCTTCGGAAATAGATTATTTAAAAAAAAAAAAATTCCGGTAAAGTTTTCAAGA
Source organism: Cordilura impudica (assembly GCA_963682025.1). Lineage (NCBI taxonomy): Eukaryota > Metazoa > Arthropoda > Insecta > Diptera > Scathophagidae > Cordilura > Cordilura impudica. The sequence continues at coordinate 30,556,252 of OY821519.1, read as the reverse complement.
TGTATAAAGTTTTCAAGATGTTTAAAGTTTTCAACCGTTCTAATTTAAGACATTATTTTTTTTAATTAATTTTTTTTTAATTTCCCTGAAACTATTCTTATTTAAATTAGCAAATTCCAGCGCTCCAAATTCGTGTGCAATTTCTATGCAGCTTTATTTTTCAACTTAGCCAATTCACAAACCAACACTTTTATGGTTTATTATTATTGTGAATGAAGATAACAAACTCATTAGCAAACACATTAACAAATTTAATAAATGCACACATAACATATTTATAATTTTATATATGAGTTAGTAGCAACTTTAAATGCAATTTACTCAAACTAAAGGACAAAATTTAAAAATCTGTAAATCTGGAAAACAGCTAAAAAGAAATTCCTTTCAAATAATATACTTTGATCAAAATCGGGATAAAACGGTAGAACAGAACATCGGTCACAAGAAATCGCCTAGCCTATTAATATTATTGATACTATTTCCACGAATTAATATGTAATTGATTTCATTCTACTTTCATTTGTTGTACCAAAATAATCCACCCATTCGGTAAACTTAAATAAGTATCACTTTCGTTAAATAGTTTCACCATTAATGGAAATTTATGCTTTTTTAGTGTTGCCAAAAAGTACTTTTCAGTGAAATGCGGTTCAAAATTTTTAATTTTGGTATTATTATTTAAACTAATTTCAGTACTATTTTTAAAAAGTACTGTTTTTAGATTTTTTTCATATACATTTTAAACGTTTCGTTACGCTACGTTTCATAGAATGAGCGCAAGGACCTCTTTTTATCGCGAATATCTTTTTTAGTATTTTTGTCGAACAAGTACTATTGTTTTAACAATTGACAATAATTTGAAATTTTTTATCCCATTTAAAATTTAGTACTAAAATTCTAGTTCTCTTCCAAAAAAGAGTGCTATTATATTGAACAAACTAGCAGATTCCAGCCCTCGAAATTCGAGCGCAAATTCTAGGAAATTTTATTTTTTCATTAAATAAAGACCCTAAAAGTATTCTAATGACTTATAGCCAATTCACAAATCAACACAAAAAACAAACTCATTTTTATTACAAACACATTGACAAATTTAATAGACACACATATAGCATTGTATAATTTTATAAATGTGTTAGTAGCAACTTTAAATTAAATTTACTTAAAATAAAGGAAAAATTAAAAAATCTGTAAATCTGCAAAACGGCTAAAAAGAAATACCTTTCAAATAACATACGTTTGGTCAAAATCGGGATGAAACGGTAGAACAAAACATCGGTCACAAGAAATCGCCTAGCCTATTAATATTATAGATTATTTACTCAAGCCTTACTTACAATTTTTCTGAACAATGAAATGAGAAATCGTCAATGGTTCTTTAGGAATACCTGAAAAACAAGCATCACGATAAGGAAAAAATATTCATATTCATGCCATACCCTTTAAAAGTGTTACTATACTGTCCTAGTACTTTCACCCTGAATTTCTCACCCAACAGACATTGACCGTGAAAATATTTCGAAAGGGTTTTAGAACTTTAAAAAAAATTGCAAATTATAAATTTTTTTTCTGTTTGTCTGCCGATTTTTAACCCTTTTCCCGTGATCCAATCAGCTGAAACTTTGCAGGCGACTCGTGGCGACGATAAAAATGATCTAACAAATTTTCGTTTAAAAAATTTAACTATAGTATAATTTTGGATTTTTCGAAATTTTAACGGCTTTTTTAAATTGGCACATGGTTGTCATTTTCAGTCAATGAATTATTTAATATCATGATGGTAAACTTAATTTACACAGACAGGGAGTATAATAAAAACTTGGTTTTTATGGGTTAGTTTTTTTTAGTTCTATAGCAATTGTACTACTAAACTACCTTGCACATTTTTATACCATATACCACTATGTGGTCAGGGTATAACGACTTTGTGTTAATGTTTGTAATTACCAAAACTGTTTGACCTAGACCCATCTTTTATTATACCGATCGACTGAGTCAATTTAGCGATGTACGTCTGTCTGCCCGTCCGTCTGTCTGCGTGTTATGTAAACTTTTTAATCAAACTACAGGTCGCAAATATAAATACATTTTGATGGAATTTGGTATATAAGCTTCGATAAGCCACAGTATAAATACTGTAGAAATTGGTGAAAATCGGTGCATGTTCACACCTTGTCCCCATACAAATGTCTCCTATGAAATCGACTTAAATTGCCATAAGATCCAAATTATTGCATAGATCTTAGTCAAATTGGGTTTGTATGTGTTAATTGTATCCATTAATCAGTAGTCCAAAAATAAACCCTATAGGAAAATTCTTAGTCATAGCCCCCATATAAAGCTGCTTCCCCATCTTCACTTAAATCTATCAAAAAAGAAAAAAAAAAACAATATATTGCACAGATTTTTCCCAAATTTGGTTTGTATATGGTTTTGCAAAATATAAGTGACCTTACCAAATATGGTCAGGATCGGTTAATTTTTCGACCAAGCATCCGATATGAACTTTTTCATATCTGCAGCCAAAAAAACTATTAACACTCAAATTTGGTTTATGTTTATTTTCTATATCTAATTAGTTCGATCTAAACGCATCGTATAGGGTACCGGATAGGTCTAAACCCATAATAATTTTCTTACTTTTTGAACATGAATATATTTATAAAAGTTATTTATTTAAGCCATAGCTACAATTTTTCTGAAGAACGAAATCAATAGTTCTAAGCTAACAAACATCAAGCTAAGAAAAAAATATTAAAGGCCATATAAAACGTCATGAAGTTTGGCCTGAGAACGCCAAAAACTTTCAAAGTCTTGCTATATTGGCCTAGTACTTTTACCCTAACTTAGAATTTCTCACCCGCAGACAAAAACAACCCCAAAAATATTCCAAAGTGTAACCCATTACTTTGAAATTTTGCAAGATCTTTTTATGGTCAGTCCCAGTTTTTAAGCCAAAATTAAAATTTCCACCAAAAAGTATAATAAGTCATTCTCAAATTAACACTTTTTTTCTCCTAACAAAAAATTTAAAATAATGAAACCTTCGTTAAAAAGTACAAAATTTGCATTATCTCACCTTTTCTAAAATTGTCTGATAGTTCCTTTATTCAATCAAACCAACACGTTATTTGTAAAATATTTACATTTGGTTTGTTTGTTTGTTTGTTTCGTTGGGTTCGGTTATGTCCAGAGTGATTTACTTAGTTCTGTTTTAGTTCTATGACTTTAAATATTTCCATTCAACATTTTTGTATACTATTTAGATGTTTCCTTTATTCTTTTTGTTGGTTTGTGTATTCTGTGTTGTTGTAATTTTAAACTTCTATTCATAAGCGCCCTGGGTCGTTAGTGTTGCCAAATGTGCTCGTAAAACATTTGCGCGTTGTTAAAGTTAACATTTTATTTTGACATTTACAATAAAATCGGTTTCGTATGTTTTTCCTTTCATAATTCTTTTATTAATCTTTTATTTTTTTTTTGTAATTCTTTTATTCGTTTATGTAGTTGATGCAGTCATTTACACTATGAAAATATTGGTAGATTAGAAAAATAGTTTAATAATATTTTCGTTGGCTTGAACAATATTTTTAAGCCAAATTTCATTTAGTCCGCAAGTGAATTAAATTGCAATAAAATGTTATTTAAAAAAATACTATACAACGTACAAATTCATTTATCCAAAAGTGACAGTCACGCACAAAAAAAAATAGGAAAAAATATTTCATCTTTCCATTCTAAATCATAATTTTTTTTTAATGGCTTCATCGTACTAAATATAAATTATGCATTACATAAATTTTACATGGACATAACATAAAAAAAATTGTTCTTAAAAAACCCTTTAAAAAAAAGTAAAGAATAATTATTAGTACCATTTCTTAAAAAAGTACATTTTCTTAAAATTAACCCTTTTTTTAAAAGTACCTTATAGTATAAAACTTCATTTTTTGAAAAGTGTATTCCAATAAAAACATACATTTTCTTAAGAAGTAACTTATCTTCTAAAAAGCAACATTTTCTTAAAAAGTACATTTTCTTACAAAGGATAGTTTCTTAAAAAGTACATTTTCTTCAAAATACTACCTTTTCTGAATAAGAACAATTTTGTAAAAAGTGAATTTCTTAAAAAAATAACTTTTTTGAAAAAATACCTTTCTTTAAAAATTGGCTTTTCTTACAAAGTACCTTAAAATAAAAAGTACCTTTTCTACGAAGTATTTTTTCTTATAAAAGTACTTCACGTAAAGGAAGCACTTTTGATAATTAGTACCTTTTCTTTCTAAACGCAGTATTTGTTCTTAAAAAATTAATTTTTCTTTTCTTAAATTTGTAAATTTTCTTAAAAAAGTAGCTTTTCTCAAAAAGCTACCTTTATTTAAAAAAAAACTACCTTATTGGAAAGAGTATATTTTATTAAAAAATATATATTTTATTAAGTAAGTAACTTTTCTTAACAAAGGTGTATTTTCTTAAACAAATACCTTTCTTAAAAAAGTACCTTTATTCAAGAAAGTACCTTTTTTCAAAAAAGAAGCTTTTCTGAAAACTTACCTATTCTTAAAGAAGTTCTTTTTCGTAACAAGTATCTTTTCTTAACAAATATATTTTCTTAAAATAGTACAATTTTTTAAAAAATAGTTCTTATCCTTGCTAAAAAAAATACATTCTCTTAAATAAGCACATTTTCTTAAAAAAGTATATTTTTTTAAAAAAAATGTATTTTTTTTCCCCAAAAATTACCTTATCCTAAAAAATGTGTTAGCCTAAAAAGGTAAGTTCTTCTAAAAAAGTACATTTTTCAAAAAAAAAATACTTTTTTAAAAGTTCCCTTGCTTAAAAAAGTACATTTTTCTAAAACAAATTCGTACCATTTTCTAAAAAAATATTTTTTTAAAGCTCCTATTTCAAAAAAACACCTTTTTCTGAAAAAAGAACCTTTTTCAAAAACGGTATCTTTTTCTATAAAGGTACCTTTTTCCATAAAGGTACTTTTTTCTAACAGAAATATATTTTTCTACAAAATTACGCTTTAACAAAAAACATATTTTTTTAACAAGTTATTTTTTTTTCTCAAAAAGTACATTTTCTAAAAAAGAGCCTTTTTATATCAAAAGTACAATTTTCTAAGAAAACACCATTATTTAAAAAACTAAAATTTTCTAAAAAAGTACCATTTCCAAAAAGAAAATACCTTTTTCTAAGTACCTTCTTCTATATGTACATTTTGATAAAAAAAAAAATACCTTTTTCTAAGAGTATCTTTCTCATAAAATGTACAAAGCAAGTAAGAGTGTTAAATACGGCTGTGCCGAATCTATGGTGCCCTCCAAATGGGTTTTACGATTTCTCTAAAATCTGGACTTATTGCTCTTTTTATAACAAATGTAAACAAAATATTTTAAAAAGTAACAATTTGTAACCTGATAAACTTAATAGTAAACTTTTACAACAAACACACTGAATTTTCCACATTTTTGAGAGGTGTCTTCTTCTTTCTAGATATATCTCGGCACAATGCGGTCCGATTTAACTTATTTTCAGCAACAACTTGCTCAAAATAATGGCAAATAATATTATCGTTACTATACTGAGGTAAACAGCTTAGTTTTTGAATGAACGTGATTTCAGTAGGGAGACGGATAAACAGACATCATAATATAGACACAAGTTGTTATAATAATCAAGAACATAATATCCTAATGTATTTTTCGGTACATTGGGATAAAAAAGTAAATTTTCCTAAGAGTAACTTTTTCAGAAAATGTATATTTTGATAAAAAAAAAAGTAATATTTTTCTAAAAAAAACACCTTTTTCAAAAACCATATCTTTTTCTAAACAATTACCTTTTACTACAAAACCAACTTTTTGTAAAAGACATATATTTTTCTAAAAAACTACGTTTTTCTTTTTACTAAAAAAAGGTTATTTTTTTAAAAAAGTTCCCTTTTCTATAAAAGCGCATTTTTCTAAAAAAGTACCTTTGTCTAAATATATGCATTTTGATAAAAAAAAAGTCCTTTTTTTCTAAAATTCACTTTCTTCAAAAAAATTAGGTTTGTCTAAAAATTAACTTTTTCTAAAAAAGTATATTGTTTGAAAAGTTAATTTTTCGAAAAAAGTACCTTATTCTTAAAAAAGTACCTTTTTCTAAACATGTTAATTTTGATAAACAAAAAGTTCAAAACGAACCTTTAAAAAAAAAAAAAAAATACTTTTTCTAAAAAAATAAAAATTTTCTAAAATCTTATATTTTACTAAATAAGTACCTTTTTTTATAAAGGTACCTTTTTCTAAAAGAAATATATTTTTCTACAAAATTAAGTTTTTTTTAAAAAGTACTTTTTTTTTTAAAAAGTAACCTTTTCTCAAAAACCCATTTTTTCTAAAAAAAGTACCTTTTTTTAAAAAAGTACCATATTCTAAAAAGTAAACCTTTCTAAATAAGTAAATTTTTCTAAAAAAAAGTACATTTTTCTAAAATAGTATCTTTTTCTAAAAAAGTGCATTTTAATAAAAAAAAATAATTTTTCTAATAGTTATCTTTTTATAAAAAATATATTTTCTTAAAAAATTATCTTTTCCTAAAAAAGGTTTAAAAAAAAAACTAAATTATTTATAAAAGTACCTCTTCCTAAAAAATACATTTTCCTAAATGATACCATATCTTTTTTCAAAAGTTCTTTTTTATGAAAGAACCTTTTTTTACAAACATACCTTTCTGAAAAAAGTACTTTTTCTGAAAAAGTTTATTTTCTGAAAAACCACTCTTTCGTAAAAAAAGTACCTTTCTTAAAAAACTACATTTACTTAAGCCGATAGCCTAAGTTGCTAGTGCTTTAACTTTAAGATTTGTTATAATCTATATATTAATACGTGAGGGTAAATTTTTAGTTCCCTTTTTAAGCAATATGAGGGCAAGGAGTAGTGTGAAAATTGGCATAGTTATAGTTAATATGGAGGAGAAGCTTAGAATGGTAAAATATATGTTTAATCTGTCTTAAAAACATATTAAATTAAAAAAAATAAATAAAATATTTATAATAATTCGTTACACCCTGTTAATGCGAATGTTTTAAAATATATATCAGACGCTCTGTATTGAATTGTGAATTGGTAAAGAGGCTCATTTAAATATTCATAAATTTTATATATATATATATAGATTAAAAAAACATTGGAAGACAAAAATTGAATGAAAAAATATTTCCTAGAATTTGCACTCAAATTTCGAGTGCTGGGCTATACCAGTTTGAATTATAATAAATATCAAATAAATAAATAAAAAATAAATAATAAACAAATAAGAAAATTATAGTCGCTCTAGACCGACTATACGATACCCTAAACCATAGTTTAGAGATCCTATCTCTTCGGTCCAATTAAATGGATTTAGAAAATAAGCATAAACCAAATTTTTTTGGCTGCAGATATGAAAAAGTTCATATTGGATGCTATATTTATATGGGGACTAGGTCGAAAAATGGACCGATCCTGACCATATTTGATAAAGTTGGATCTTATGGCAATTTAAGTAGATTTCATAGGGGGCCATTTGTATGGCCCCCTATGAAACCTTTCATCCTCTTCCCGATAGAAGCTTATAAACAATGTTTATTCATAACGCCAGCTGATAAATATGTACTATTGTGAATAATCCAATTGGGTGAAATTCACAATAGCGCCATTTTATCGAATGTGCGCCATAATACCAAATGAAAATTCCTTCGATCAGTTCATTCGACCACAATCGAAAATCATAACAGGCATCTTAAAAAATCGTTTCAAAACAATAGGTCAACATATCACTGTATATTAATACATTTTTATTTTTTAACAAAGTTCATTACAATTCTCTTTAATGCATAGATTCCTTCGAAATAATAAACCTTCCCAAATATTTCACAACAAGCACTTGTTTCAGGGTCGGCCTAACCGCTGGAGCCAAGATATATTATCAAATTTTGAAACGGGAAAGACCACTTTCGCAAGTAGTACATACGGTTTTTGGTATCCAAGCTTCAGATAAAAATCGTATTCCAAAGAAAAGAAAATATGGTTCTTCAATTGTAGGCAATATCTTTCTTCTGCTTTGATGGTGCGTAAAATGTCCACAAATAAAACAAAACCAATCTCTTAATTTGCAAACAGAATCCGCCATGCTTATTTAAGCTTTAATTTTTCTTTTTTTATATTAATTTTAGTAAAAATCACACCCGATATGTACTGCTTAGTAGCTCAATTATGCTTGAATTTTTTCTTTTATTTTTTAATATTAATTTTAATAAATATCACACCCGATTTGTAAGTCACAGCTGACTAGACGCGAGAACTCAGTGTTTGGCCCGGCCGAACTTGACGCCGTTTTTACCTGTTTTGTATATGTTGGTGTATAATTTTACTAATTAAGCATAAAGAGCTTTATTTACAACAATGGTGTCTTTGGTGACCCCCACTGAAATTTTTCGGCAAACATTTTCGTAGAATATTTTAATCCTTAAATATCCTTTTTTAAAGGATATTTTTTGATTTTCTCGAAAAAAAAAGGGTCAAATTGACCCATAAAGGGACCAGTTAGAGGGTTAAGATCTTCCACAAAAATAATCCTCATACAATTCCACAATACAACTCTGACCATAAGAATTCTCTCAGACATTAACTTACAACATTTTTTTCATAAAGTATAATGCTCCCTTCGACCAAAAAATGAAAACTTTGACCCACTGTAAAAAAAATACTCAGACGTGCTGGACCATAAGTTTGTTCTACAAAAATGATCTACTCAACATACCCTTTCAGAATTATAGGGTCGCTATTCTGTTGCATTCAAAAAGTCTTAATTTGTTGGACAGTGTATTTATAGGTTAGGCGATTTTTTGTGACCGATGTTTTGTTCTACCGATTTAGCCCGATTTTGACCAAACGTATATTATTTCAAAGGTATTTATTTTTAACCGCTTTGCAGATTTACAGATTTTTAAATTTTTTCCTTTATTTTGAGTAAATTGCATTTAAATTTGCTACTAATACATACATAAATTTATACGTATGCTATGCGTGTGCTTTATTAAATATGTTAATGTTTTTGATAATGAGTTTGTTTAATTCATTGCCAATAATAATAAACCAAAAAAGTGTTGGTTTGTGAATTGGCTAAGTTGAAAATAAAGTTCTTTAACAACACATACGATCTTCTGTAAAAATTTAGTCGATCCTGATTGTTTTTGGGACATTCTCTAGAAATATTTTTCCCTTTAATATATTAAATATGTTTCATGAAAAATTAAAATAAAAAAAAAACAAGTAAGAAATTATAGTAGGTCTAGACCGACTATACGATATCCTATACCATGCTTTAGAGACCCTATCTCTTCGGTCCAACCAATTCGATATCGAAAATAAGCACAAACCAAATTTGAGTGGCATTGTTATTAATTTTTTTTTGGCTGCAGATATGAAAAAGTTTATATCGGAGGCTATATTTATATGAGGGCTAGGTCGAAGTGTGGACCGATCGTGGCCATATTTGGTAAAGTCACTTATATTTTGAAAAATATAACAAGCCAAATTTGAGAAAAATCTGTGCAAAATTTTTGTTTTTTGATAGATTTAAGTGAAGATCGGGAAGCATCTCTATAAGGGGCCTATGATTAAGAATTGTCCTATAGAGATTTTATTTCGACTACTGACTAATGAATATAATAAACACATGCAAACCCAATTGCTTGAGATCTATATGATATTTTGGATCTTATGGCAATTTACGTCGATTTCATAGGGGTCATTTGTATGGGGACTAGGTCTGAACATGGACCGAATTTCACCAATTTCAACAGCATTCATCCCATGGCCTTCAAAAGCTTATATACCAAATTTCATCAAAATATATTAATATTTGCGTTCAGTAGTTTGATTAAAAGGTTTACATGGACACACTGACAGACAGACGGACAGACGGACATCGCTAAATCGACTCAGAAAGTGATTATGTGTCAAGTTATAAACAGCAGCATAAAGTCATTATACCCCGACCACTAAGGTGGCCCTTAATAAAAAAAAAAGTGTTCAAACTCTCGGTCGCACCCCCTGGAAATACGCGAATAGCAAAAAAGTGAGAAATACAAAGTTTTGGTCCAATCAAAAAACACTTAGAGGTGGCTCAACGCGGTTGAAAATTTCAAGTGTGTTTATATGGGGAAAATATGACTTTTTTTCAGATTTTACGAAAATTTCGTTCTATAGTTTAATTTTTCGGACAACATATTGTATAATTCGGTATCAGCATTAAATTATCTTTCCAGGAAGCTATAAAACTTCAAATACAAATAAAAATTCGCCAAGAAATAGCAAATGCCCCAGACCACTTTTGTGCCAAAAAACCAAGGTCATGAAATTTTATGGCATTTTTTTCAACTTTGAGAAATTGGTTAAAGCCATAATTTTTTTTTTGTCTCTATACTTGAAACGACTCAGATATGAAGTCTTGTTTTATTACCACCTTGTTAACCTATTAAGCATTGAGACCGAAAATAGAAAATTTTTTTAAAAAAAATTTGAAAACTCCTTTTTCAAGTTTTGAAAAATTTTCTTAAACAAAATTTGAAAAAATTGATCTAGCTCTTTAAGGTCTTGTTAAATGTATATTACAGATTAACTGTGTGAATTTTTTGGTAAATCCCTATTCCAGAATTTTTTTCACAAGGATTTTATTTTTGAGGATTTCAAGAAAAATGGGATTTTTGTAAAATATTCTGTAAATGTACTATTTCTAAATACTTTGTATCAAAAATTCATCAGTTTTCTACATTTAAATATTATATTTTATCTTAATAGCCGAGGGTTTCGGAAAAAATATTATGACCCCATTAACCCTTTTGGAATTGGGGTCACATATGACTCCAAGCAAATAAAAGACAATTTATTCAAAAAATTCAAATATTTTGTAAGTGCTATTGAATTTTCATAATTATGGGCCCATAAGTATTAGCTTAAAAGCAGGAAGTAAAACAAGTGAAGAAAAAGCAAATAGTTTTATTAAACATTAAGTTAATTAGAAAGATTTTATTATTACTCTAAGCAACTATGGTTTGTTTAAATTTAGACCTATCTAAAGTTAAGACAACCGAATATCATTTCGATGGTAATGACATTTTATTTTTTTGCACTTTATTTAGACTCTTAAAAATAATTAAAATTTTATTTCTAATTTTAGAAAAAAAAAATCTACAAAATCTTAAAATAAGCTAAAGCCGCATCTTCATATGCCGATACAACCTGTTTTCCACCGAATGCAAGGTAAGCGATGCCATACTCACACATACATACTCACTCGTACATAGATTATCTGATATAAACCATAGATAAGCGCCACAAATATTGTTATTGAAAATACTTGTAAAAATTCGAAAAAAGATTCATTTTTTATTTATTATTGATATTAACGTGGGTATTAAGAAGATGTTTATTTATCAAACAAAATAAAATACAGCTAAAGTGCTATAAAAAACTGAAAGTTATTAAATGTGAACTCATAAAAACTGAAAAAAAGAGAAGTCTGTCCCTATTAAACTTGGCAAAAAAATGAATTTTTTTTAAATTTTGTACGTAAAGACGACAGCTACACAAAACTCAGGATTCTGCATACAAATTGTACACAATAGGGTCGTTCAAATTTTAATGATTTTTTTAGAAACGAGGTTGCCATTAATACCATTACTAAATATTAATATTAAACTTAGAATTAATAATTTTTGTTGAAATATTATTGAAATCTTTGATGATATTTTCAAGGATATAGCAAACAATTAGATTTTTAGCAGATTTATTTATAAAATTTGCTTTATGTATTTGTAAAACTTTTAATTTGTGAATGGCCCTAATAAATATGCACAACAACTGATGATCGTGCGTTAAGTCAAGCACATTTCCCATAGGGGCAGACAAATTTTTATGGGAATTTATTAACGAAACGCATCATACTTATGCAGCAAACAACACATAACAACGGTAACAACAAACGCAGCTTCAGCAGCCACATGCTGTTGACAAGTTTAAAGTAATATGCCGGAGAAAACCATCAATATGATACTCTAACCTGTAGCTAATTAAAAGACCAAATACCACGATAAAAATTATTGTTTATGTTGTAATGAAAATTTAAGAACAAGTAGTCGCGAAAGGGTTTTCAGAATCCGATAGCACTTTACAACACTTATTTTGTGGTTAAACCGACAAAGGATTTGAGCTACACAGTGCCCGGCCTTTCGAAAAATTCATCTTTTTTTTGTCAAAACTATAAATTAAAAAAAAAAAAAATAAAGAAATTTCTACAAAATTTCACGACAAATAAACTGGAGTTTAAAGTGTTGAAATATTTCGGGAATATGTTCAGCTCTCAATTTCGCTGGAGGCTAAAAAAGCTTAAAGTCTATATAAAGCTCTGTAGAAAAAAAACAAGTAAAAGAGTTAAATGCGGCTGTGTCGAATCTTTGGTACCCTAGACATAGGTTTTACATTTACTCTAAAATCTGGATTTATTGCACTTTTTCTAACAAATGTATACAAAATATTTTAAAGAGCAACAATCTGATAATTTGATAAACTTAATATTAAATTATTACGAGAAAAGCACTGAATTTTTGATTTTTTTAGAGGTGTTTTCATCTTTTTGGTCATATCTCGGCACCAAAAAGTCCGACTGAACCCGCTTTCAAAAACAAACTGCTCGAAATAATGGCAAATAATATTGTCATAACCTTACCAAGGTCAATTGATTATTTTGTGACTGAGCGTGATTTCGACAGACAGACGGACATCGTGTTATCGACTTGAGTTGTTATAAGGGATGACAAACAGATATATACCCTCTACACGGTGGTGTGAAGGGTAAAAAATTAATTTTTAAACCTGAGGAGAAAAATTTTGCCTTAGCTAAGAATCCCTTCAAAAGATATAATAAATTGAGTCTCTTCAATTTTTTTAACAGTGATTTTCGGTAGGAAATACTTCTTTAATCTAGAATTTTTTAAAAGAAAAACTAAGAATTTTAGAATTTTTCGAAACAACATTTAAAAAAAAATCTAACCCATAAAAACAGTTTTTATTAAAACTCTGTCTTTTCTTCTGAATCTCTCCGTGACTGTGCGTGATTTTGCGTGCTTATTTTAAATTAATCTTTGGTCACAACAAATCTATGGACAAAGTTTCAGATCGATTGGAGGAGGGGAAGTGGGGTTTTAATCACTCCGTGACAGTGCGTGACTATGTCAAAGTTAATCTTTTTCACGGCAAGTCTATCGAACAATTTTCAGATCGATTGGATAAGGGAAAATGGGTTTTAAATCACTTCGTGACTGTGCGTGACTATGCGTGATTATGTCGAAGTTAATCTTTCTTTACAGCAAGTATATCGACCAAGCTTCAGATTGATTGGATGAGGGGAAATCCGTTTTAAAACTCCCTGTGACTGTGCGTGACCATGCGTGACTGCGCGTTACTAAGTCTAAGTTAATCTTTTTTCACAGCAAGTGTTTGGACCAAGTTTTAGATCGGATGAGGGGAAATGACATTTAGATCACTCCGTGACGGTGCGTGACTACCCCAAAATGAATCTGTAGTCACACCAAGACTCTGGGCCGAGTTTCACATCAATTAGATAGGGGGCGGGAATATGGTTGCCCCACTACAGATTGCTTAAACAAAAATATTTAGAAGACAAAAACTATCTTAGAAATTAGAATATAAAGCAAAACAGAATTGAATATTGGTGTATAAGGGAATTTAACAAATTCTATGATTGTCTAAATAAAGAGAGAGGCCTTTGAAAAATTTGGAAAATTTAATCGCGAGTGGATAATGTTTTAATTTGTAGATTTACGCGTCGAAGAACATGTTCTGTTTTTTTTAGCAGTACACGTGCAGGAAAAATAACTTAAAATAAATCTACACTCGAACCTGTGTGGTTTATGTGTGTTCGAAACAAAATATACGTGATAGAAAAATGCTTGTGTATATAACGATATATTAAAACGAAAAACAGTTATGATTATGTTGGGTACCGTACAAAATTTAGAAACACACATAATTGATATAAAAATAAAAATATGCGTTTGTTGGTCTGAGCTGTGTTTGGTTACATATATGTACGAGTTTTTTATTCAGTGTGTGTTTTTATCTGAACTCCGCATAAAATCCAGGTGGCAGGTATCACAGATTCAGCATAGCCGAGTTAACAATAACACTGTTTTTTATATATGTATAAATTTTCATTAACACAAAAATAGCTTCTCCTATTTTAGTAACAATTATCTTTTTTTAATGCAAATTGTCTATCTATTCTTTTAATTCAATCGATTTTATATTTTTTTTTTTTTTTTGATTTCTCGACATCATTAACTAATTGCAAATATTATTTTAAATACTTTCGATCTCTATTTGAGTTTAAAACTATTTAAAAGTGTAATTATTTCCTAATAACTTTATATTGATATATTTAAGTACAAGTATTTATTTTCAAATGACTTCACTTTTTTTGCTGGGTTATCTATGCCTTAAGAAAAATTCATGATACAAATCGGTAGAGTTGTTTCTTCACTGTAGTGCAAAGAGAATATCACACACACTCTTTGTCATAACTCAACAATTCCTATGTTTATTGAATTTTCATTTTATTATAAATGAATTAACAAAAACAAGACACTCTACAGCAGCAGTTAGTACTGGAAACAGTTCAACTCACTTAATTTAGTCTGCACAACTAATTCAATAAAAAAAAATATACTAAACTGAACATAAATATGCATAGATGAGAAAGAATGATGCAAAAATGTTATGTTTATGCCATGTTTATGTCATTAAAAAAAAATACCATAAAATGAATAAATTGAAATTAAATTTTAATAAATTTTAATTGAAAACATAAAAACAATAGCAATGATCCAACCACAACGAGGAGTAGGCTGCAAAAACACAAAAACATACAACTAATTTGTTAAAAAAAAAAAAATACACAATAAGTAAAAAAAAATTCAAATAAAAGAAATTTAAAAAAATTAATTTTCCTTAATTGCACATCAAAGATAAAGCTCGACAACAAAAACAATAACAGTTTGTTGGGTTTAAAAAAATAAATATGTAAATTGAAGTGTGTTTGTATTACAACATGTATGAAAACAAAACAACTTGAAAGTTTTCCAATTATTTGTTGTATGTAAAACAAACACAAATACAACACTTTATTAAAAATGATTCAATTTACCAAACAAAAAAAAAATAAATAAATTAAACCAAAAAAATTGGAAATTTATATATTAAATAAAAATTCCATATAAATTTTTGTTGCAAAGGACCATCAATAACTTCCATTGGCAAATTCTGGTTAAAATAAATTCTGTCGGATTACTTCCATATTTCAAATGAAAAAGTACTTTGTTCCAAATGAAGAATCTCTATTTGTGGTTAAGCTGGATTAACGAAATTAGGCCGAATTGAATTTTTATAAGCTGCTAGATTTCTTAAAGTTGACAGAAGGGTAAATTGCACATTGTTCATAATAACACTGCTTACTGCATGTGTTTAATATTTGTTTATATAATAATTATTTTTATTTATATTTTTTTTTTGCAAATAATAAATAAAATTCTGCATTTTATGCATAAAAATGATAATACCGGCAAATAAATATCAATATTTTATTATCCATTTTTTCGCAATAAAAAAAATAAAATTATGTTTTAATAATAAAAAAAAAACAATATCATTAAATCGTGCCAACAAAAAAAAATAAATATCTTTATATATATTGCTGCATTTGCAGCATTTATATTTATGAATATATGTTTATGTACATTATAAAGTGCTACAATTGTTGGAAATATTTATTAAATAAAAAAGCTCATACTTTTTGCAAAAAAAACAAGTAAGAAAATTACAGTCGGTCTAGACCGACTATATGATACCCTATACCATGCGTTTGGAAACCCTATCTCTTAGGCCCAACTAACTGGACATAGAAAATAAGCAACAACCAAATTTGAGTGGGATTTTTATTAATTTTTTTGGCTGCAGATATGAAAAAGTTCATATCGGATGCTATATCTATATGGGGACTGGGTCCAAAAATGGACCGATCCTGACCATGGTTGGTAACGTCTCTTGTATTTTGCAAAAACATATACAAACAAAATTTGAGAAGAATCAGTACAATATTATTGTTTTTTAATAGATTTAAGTTAATATCGGGAAGCAGCTCTACATGGGACCAAAGGGATCATTTTTGGACTACTTATTAATGGATGTAATGAATGCATACAAACCCAATTTGAGTAAGATCTATATGACAATTTGGATCTTATGGCAATTTATGTCGATTTCATAGGGGTAATTTGTATGGGGGCTAGGTCTGAACATGGACCGAATTTCACCAATTTCAATAGTGTCCATCCCATGGCCGAAAAAAGCTTATATACCAAATTTCATCAAAATATATTCATATTTGCGACCTGCAGTTTGATTACAAGGTTTACATGGACACACAGACGGACGGACGGACGGACGGACGGACGGACATTGTTAAATCAACTCAAAAAGTGATTCTGATTCGATCGGTATAATTAAAGATGGGTCTGGGTCAAATATTTTTGGTTGTTACAAACAGCAGCACAAAGTCATTATACCCAAACCATATAGTGGTATAGGGTATAAAAAAAAGACAGTGGAACCAAATTGTAATGACTGAATTGACGAACTGCTAAAAAAAAATACTCCACAAAGATTGAGAAAACGGTTTGATAGCACTATAAAAAGGTTTCCAAAAAAATTGCTAAGGGAATTTTGGAGATATGGCGATTAGAGCGATTTTGCACACAGACTTATAGAATTTCTTGGCGATTTTTATACCCTCCACACTTCAATGGCAGAGGGTGTATATAGGTTTGTCATTCCGTTTGTAACGCATCGAAATAAATTCCTGAGACCCCAAAAAATATATTTTCTTGATCCTTATAACAAGGGAAGTTGATTTACCGATGACCGTCTGTCCGTCTGTCCGTCTGTCTGTGGATATCACGATCACGCCGTCAGTATCTAAGCTAGACCGTTCGTTTTGGTATAAAATCGTTTATTAACATCCCAAAGAAGTTGCTATTTAAAATCGTCAAGATCGGTCAAAGAGTTCACGAGCTATGAATTTTTCAGTGTGTTTGTTGTTTTTCTTAAGATATGTTGTATATGTTGTAATTCTTCGTGCACGTGTCACATTGGCCTAAGCGAGTTTTACCACATATTTTTTTATCATTAAAATTAAATATTATAAATTAAAAATTAATAAAAATAAAAAATGGGAAATGAAAAATTAAAATGGGAAATGGAAAATGAAAAATGAAAAATGGAAAATGAAAATTGAAAACTTAAAAATTTAAATTGAAAATTGAAAAATGGAAAATGAAAAATGAAAAATGAAAAATGGAAAATGAAAAGTGGATAGGAAAATGGAAAATGAAAAATGAAAAATGGGAAATGGAAAATGAAAAATGCAAAATGGAAAATGAAAAATTAAAGATGAAAAATTTGGAAATGGAAAATGCAAAATGAAAAATGGAAAATGAAAAATTAAAAATGAAAAATGGAAAATGATAAATGAAAAATGAAAAATTAAAAATGAAAAATGGGAAATGGAAAATGAAAAATGCAAAATGCAAAATGAAAAATGGAAAATGAAAAATGAAAAATGGAAAATGAAAAATTAAAAATGAAAAATGGGAAATGGAAAATGAAAAATGCAAAATGCAAAATGAAAAATGAAAAATGAAAAATGAAAAATGAAAAATAAAAAATGAAAAATGAAAAATGGAAAATGATAAATGATAAATGAAAAATAAAAAATGAAAAATGAAAAATGTAAAATGAAAAATGAAAAATGAAAAATTAAAAATTAAAATGAAAAATGGAAAATGAAAAATGAAAAGTGAATAGGAAAATGGAAAATGAAAAATTGGAAATGGAAAATGAAAAATGCAAAATGCAAAATGAAAAATGAAAAATTAAAGATGAAAAATGGAAAATGGCAAATGAAAAATGGAATATGGAAAATGAAAAATCAAAAATGTAAAATGAAAAATTAAAATTGAGAAATGGGAAATGAAAAATGGAAAATGAAAAATGAAAATGCAAAATTAAAATTGAAAAATGGAAAATGAAAAACGAAAATTGAAAACTTAAAAATAAAAATTGAAAATTGAAAAATGGATAATGAAAAATGGAAAATAAAAAATGAAAAATGAAAAATGTAAAATGTAAAATGAGAAATGAAAAATGAAAATGAAAAATGGAAAATGAAAAATGTAAAATGAGAAATGAAAAATGAGAAATGAAAAATGAAAATAAAAAATGAAAAATGAAAAATGTAAAATGAGAAATGAAAAATGGAAAATAAAAAATGAAAAATGAAAAATGTAAAATGAGAAATGAAAAATGGAAAATAAAAAATGAAAAATGAAAAATGAAAAATGTAAAATGAGAAATGAGAAATGAGAAATGAAAAATGAAAATGAAAAATGGAAAATGAAAAGTGGATAGTGGAAATGGAAAATGAAAAATGGGAAATGAAAAATGAAAAATGGAAACTGAAAAATGAAAATAGAAAATGAAAAGTGGAAGGTGAAAATGGAAAATGAAAAATGAAAAATAAAGAATGAAAAATGTAAAATGAAAAATGGAAAATGAAAAGTGGATAGTGAAAATGGAAAATGAATAATGAAAAATGGGAAATGGAAAATGAAAAATGAAAAATAAAAAATGAAAAATTAAAAATGGAAAATGAAAAGTGGATAGTGAAAATGAAAAATACAAAATGCAAAATGGAAAATCAAATATTAAAGATGAAAAATGAAAAATGAAAAATGAAAAATGAAAAATGAAAAATGAAAAATGGAAAATGGAAAATGAAAAATGCAAAATGCAAAATGGAAAATGAAAAATTAAAATTGAAAAATGAAAAATAAAAAATTAAAAATTAAAAATGGGAAACGGAAAATGGAAAATGAAAAATTAATGATGAAAAATGGAAAATGAAAAATCAAAAATGGAAAATGGAAAATGAAAAATTAAAAATGAAAAATGGAAAATGAAAAATGAAGAATGGAAAAAGGAAAACGGAAAACGAAAATTTCAAAATGGAGAATGGAAAATTAAAAACGAAAAATTAAAATTGAAAAATGGAAAATGAAAAATGATAAAACGAAAATGGAAAGTGTAAAATGGAAAATGAGAAATGAAAAATGGAAAATGAAAAATGAAAAATGAAAAACTTAAAATTAAAAACGGCCAATGGAAAATGAAAAATAAAAAATTAAAAATGAGAAATTAAAAATGAACAAGTAAGAAAATTATAGTCGGCCTAGACCGACTATACGATACCCATGCGTTTAGAGACCCTATCTCTCAGGCCCAACTAATGGATATAGAAAATAAGCATAAACCAAATTTGAGTAGGGTTTTTATTATTTTTTTCGGCTGCAGATATGAAAAAGTTCATATCGGATGCTATATCTATATGGGGACTAGGCCAAAAAATGGACCGATCCTGACCATGTTTGGTAAAGTCTCTTGTATTTTGCAAAAATATATACAAACAAAATTTGAGAAGAATCAGTGCAATATTTTTGTTTTTTGATAGATTTAAGTGAAGATCGGGAAGCAGCTCTATATGGGGCCAAAGGGATCATTTTTGAAACTACTCATTAATGGACGTAATGAACGCATACAAACCGAATTTGAGTAAGATCTATATGACAATTTGGATCTTATTTCAATTTAAGTCGATTTCATAGGGGTAATTTTTAGGGGGCTAGGTCTGAACATGGACCGATTCTCACCAATTTCAACAGCGTTCATCCCATGGCCGATAGAAGCTTATATATCAAATTTCATCAAAATATATTCATATTTGCGACCTGCAGTTTGATTACAAGTTTTACATGGACACACAGACGGACGGACGGACGGACGGACATTGTTAAATCAACTCAGAAAGTGATTCTGATTCGACCGGTATAATTAAAGATGGGTCTAGGTCAAATATTTTTGGTTGTTACAAACAGCAGCACAAAGGCATTATACCCAAACCACATAGTGCTATAGGGTATAAAAATGGAAAGTGGAATATGAAAAATGAAAAATCGAAAATGGAAAATGAGAAATAAAAAGTAGAAAATGGAAAATGTAAAATGGAAAATGAGAAATTAAAAATGAAAAACTATAAAGATGAAAATTGAAAAGTGAGTAATGGAAAATGGAAAACGATCAATTAAAAATGAAAATTGAAAATGAAAAAGGTGGAGGGTATCAAAGATTCGGCCCAGCCGAATTTAACACACTTACTTGTTTTTTATGTGCTAATATTTTTTATTTTTTTTTAAATTTGTTTTTAAGTTTTTTGATATATAAACTGCTGCTCACTTAGTTAGCGACTCTGAATTTAATTCAACAATAATGAAAATCTTTTAAATCTCAATGCGGTAGTTTTTTTTTTTTAATAATTTCATCACTTTCTGTACTTCTTCAAACAAAAACTTCATGCATTGGAAATGTCCCGATATTTTAATTTGCAATTCTCTTTAAAATTTGTTAGAAATTTCACATATTTGGCTCATCTTGGCTCACTTGAATAGCACCCTTTACGTTATTATCAGTTTTCGTCTGAACGTCAAAGGCAAAGTGCACTAAATGTTATATAATCAATTAATTACAATCAATGTGGGCCGCGCAAAAGCATTAGATGTCTAGGAAATAGCCAAAATTAAAGCTTATAAGAAGTGTGTTCACATTATTTCGAAAAAAATAAATTTAATTTGGAAGGCTCCGATGCAATGTGGCTGAAATTTTTATTTCATTGGCCAAAAGTCCAATTTTTCTGTCACCGATTTTTAAAATTTGAAAGACTTTTTGTAGCTAAAATATACAAATTATTTAGCAAAAAAATTATTTTAAATTATTGCTAATTATGGGCGTGGCATGCTTCAAACTCAACTGTTTTTTTTAATTTCAGAAAAAGGTTATTTTTTAAACTCTTTCTTTTAACTCATACTCTCTGTCTGTCTGTCTATCGTGGGTCAACCCCATTGCCCCTTATCCAATTGATGTGAAACTTGGCCCATAGTCTTGCCGTGACTACAGATTAATATTGTGGTAGTCACGTACAGTCACGCACAGTCACGGAGTGATATATATGTCATTTCTGCTCTTCCGATCGATCTGAAACTTGATCCATACATTTGCCGTGAAAAAAAGATTAAAATTGACTTAGTCCCCCGCAGTCACGCATGGTCACGCACAGTCACGGAGTGATCTAAATGTCATTTCCCTTATTCGATCAATCTGAAACTTGAACCATACACTTGCTGTAAAGAAAGATTAACTTCGACATAGTCACGCGAAGTCACGCATAGTGAGCACAGTCACGGAGTGATTTAAAACCCATTTTTCCTTATCCGATCTATCTAAAACTTGGTCGATAGAGTTGCTGTGAAAAAAGATTAACTTTGACAGTCACGCACAGTCACGAAGAGATTAAAATCCCACTTCGCCTTATCCGATGGATCTGAAACTTTGTCCATAGACTTGTTGTGGCCAAAGATTAATTTTAAGATAGTTCACGCACAGTCACGGAGATATTCAAAGCTCATATGCATAAGGAAATAAAAACTTTCTACAAATTAACTTCACGATTTTGGAGTTAATTATCAAACAAATTTTCCAGGCACACAAACGATACTACTCAAGATCATTAAAGCCGCATTTGACTGTTTTGCTCAAATGTGACAATAACATTGAATTACGAAAAAATAATTGTAAATTCTATATATAGGTATGTATATATTCATCGAAATCGTGTATGGCATTAAGTTAAGCCGCTACATTATATATGTATGTGAGCAAAAAAAGAAAAACATTTAAAATGAAATTAAATTTAAGTTTCGGTTCAAAAGCCCAACACATTTTATAGATTATTTATAAAAATAAAACAATAAATTATTATTTATGAATTCAAAAAGATAAACAAGCTAATTTTATGTGTGTTTATTTGGATGTGTGTACAACTTATTATTTATTAGTATTTAATTTTATCACAATTTAATATACACTTTTTTTTCTTTCAATTTAAAATAAATGTTTTTTAAAAAAGCGTATTAAATGGATTTGGGGTAAATGTGTGAATCTATTAAAAACAAATATTGTAAACTACATAATATGGATTAAAAACAAAAACAACAAGAACTCATTGATGGCACGAATATTAAGAAAATTTTGAAATATGAATGATTTATGGATAAAGAAGGGTATTTTTCAAAATAGGGTTCAGCTGAGTTTTCTTTTGAAAAATTATGTACATTAAATTTTAATTTAAAATCAAAAATAATAATAAAAATAAATGTATATTAAATGAAATAAATTCTTTCAACGAAAAAAATAAGGAGGGAAGTGTGGAATGTGCAAGGAAAATAAATTGGAAATTCTTGGTGTTTGTTTTGACAACATAATATTACGAGGGCCGTGTGAGATGTTATGGTCCGGAACTAGAAGTTAGATTCTAAAAATTTATTTATTTTTTTTTTTTTTTTTTTGGGAAACATATATATTAATTTTGCATAAACATTTGTTTTTGAAAAGAAAAGCTACTGATGAAATAAAACAGGAAATGATTAATGTATGTGGATATTCTGGGGACCTTCCTTGTAAACGATAAAATAAATGAAATGAATTAGTGTTGATGAGGACCGTAAGGTCGCCAAAATAAGTTCATTTCACCAGAAATTATCCGGAAAATTTAGGAGATACTTACGTATGATCAGATATCGAATTAAGGGGATTACCCGATTTACAATACGTGTTTTTTTATCTAAGAAATTCATTAAGTTTTTATACCCTCCACACCTCAGTGGCAGAGGATATATATAGGTTTGTCATTCCTTTTGTAACGCATCGAAATAAATTCCTGAGGCCCCAAAAAAATATATTTTCTTATTCCTTATAACAAGGGAAGTTGATTTACCGATGACCGTCTGTCCGTCTGTCTGTGGAAATCACGACCACGTCGTCAATATCTAAGCTAGACCGTTCTATTTTGTATAAAATCGTTTATTAACATCCCAAAGGAGTTTCTATTTAAAATCGTCAAAAGCGGTCAAAGGGTTCACGAGCTATGAATGAAACTTTGCAAAAACTCGTGAAAATATAAAATTTTTCAGTGTGTTTGTTGTTTTTCTTAAGTATATGTTGTAATTCTTCGTATTGTTGAAGTCATTACAGTTGTGTGTATATTAATACTGCACGTGTCACATTGGCCTAAGCAAGTTTTATTACATATTTTTTTATCATTAAAATTAAATATTAAAAATTAAAAATTAATAAAAATGAAAAGTGGAAAACGAAAAATGAAAAATGGAAAATGGAAATTGAAAAATGGCAAATGAAAAATGAAAATCGAAAATTGAAAAACTAAAGATGAAAAATGGAAAATGAAAAATGGAAAATGAAAAATGGAAAATGAAAAATTAAAATGAAAAATTGAAAATCGGAAATGAAAAATGTAAAATGGAAAATGGAAAATGGAAAATGAAAAACGAAAAATGAAAAGTGGAAAATGAAAAATGAAAATGAAAATGAAAATGAAAATGAAAAATGGAAAATGAAAAGTGGAAAGTGAAAATCGAAAATGAAAAATGGAAAATGAAGAATGAAAAATGAATAATGAAAAATGGGAAAAGAAAAATTAAAGATGACAAATGGAAAATGGAAAATGAAAAATGAAAAATGGAATATGGAAAATGAAAAATCAAAAATCGAAAATGGAAAATGAAAAATTAAAATTGAAAAATGGAAAATGAAAAATGGAAAAAGGAAAACGGAAAACGAAAACTTCAAAATGGAAAATGGAAAATTAAAAATGAAAAATTAAAATTGAAAAATGAAAAATAGAAAATGGAAAATGGAAAGTGAAAAATGGAAAATGAGAAATGAAAAATGAAAAATTAAAAACTTAAAATTAAAAATGGCAAATGGAAAATGAAAAATTAAAAATTAAAAATGAGAAATTAAAAATGAAAAATGGAAAGTGGAATATGAAAAATGAAAAATGGAAAATGAAACAAGAAAATATAAAAACGAAAAAAAAAGATAGAAAATGAAAAATTAAAAATGAAAAATTAAAAATTAAAAATGGATAATGAGAAATTGAGAATGGAACATGAAAAATGAAAAATGAAAATTGAAAAATGGAAAATGGAAAATGAAAAATGCAAAATGGAAAATGAAAATTAAAAACGGGAAATTTAAAATAGAATATGGAAAACGAAAAATGAAAAATGAAAAATGAAAAATGAAAAATGAAAAATGAAAAATGAAAAATGAAAAATGAAAAATGAAAAATGAAAAATGGAAAATGAAAAATTAAAATTGATAAATGGAAAATGAAAAATGGAAAATTAGAAATTAAAAATGGAAAACGGAAAACGAAAAATTAAAAATGGAAAATGGAAAACTAAAAATGATAAATGAAAATTGAAAAATGGAAAATGTAAAATGAAAAATGAAAAATGATAAATGGAAAATGAAAAATGGAAAGTGAAAAATGGAAAATGAAAAATGAAAAATGAAAAATTAAAAATGAAAAATTAAAGATGAAAAATGGAAAATGGAAAATCGAATATGAAAAATTAAAAATGGAAAATGGAAAATGAAAAATTTTAAATTAAAAATGGCAAATGGAAAATGAAAAATTAATAAATTAAAAATGAAAGATGAAAAATCGAAAGTGGAATATGGAAAATGAAAAATGAAAAATGGAAAATGACAAAATTAAAAATGGAAAATTGAAAAAGAGAAATGAAAAATCGAAAATGGAAAATGAAAAATGAAATGTGCAAAATGAAAAATGGAAAATGAGAAATTAAAAATTAAAAATGAAAAACGAAAGATGAAAATTGAAAAGTGAAAAATAGAAAATGATAAATTAAAAATGAAAATTAAAAATGAAAAAGGTGGAGGGTATCAAAGATTCGGCCCAGCCAAATTTAACACTCTTACTTGTTTTAATTTAGATACTTATACATTTCTGAGACAGAAAAAATTAACGCACACAACGTCAAGTTTTAAATGTGACCAACTTAAAATTTTTTTTGTTTAAATCTTTTCTAAAACACATTTTTAGTATATGCAAAGGAAAAATATTACTAGAGAATGTTCCAAAAAAAATCAGGATTGACTTAATTTTTACAGAAGATTATATGTTTTGACTTGAAATTATTAATACTAGCAGATTCCAGCGCTCGAAATTCGAGTGCAATTTCTAAGCAACTTTATTTTCAACTTATCCAATTCACAAACCAACAGTTTTTTGGTTTATTATTATTGTGAATGAAATAAACAAACTCATTATCAAACACATTAACAAATTTAATAAAACACACACATAGCATACGTATAATTTCATGTATGTCTTAGTAGCAACTTTAAATGCAGTTTACTCAAAACAAAGGAAAAAATTTAAAAATCTGTAAATCTGGTGAACTTTTAGCTGTTCACCAAATACCTTTCAAATAATGTACGTTTGGTCAAAATCGAGCTAAAACGGTAGAACAAAACATCGGTCACAAGAAATCGCCTAACCTATAAATGTTATAGATAGTTGTGTCATTTCTATGACATATTTTACATAAATCAAATTCATTTCGTATCCACTTCATTCACCAGATTTAGTGTCCTCTGACTCTTTCCCGTTTCAAAATCTGATAATATATCTCGGCTTTAGCGATTAGGCCATCCCTGAAACAAGTGCTTGTTGTGAAATATTTGAGAAGGTTTATTATTTCGAAGGAATCTTCACATTCTAGAGATTTCTAATGGTCTTAAAAATAAAAATGTATTAATAAACAATAATATGTTGCCCTATTGTTTAGAAATGGCTTTTGAAGCCTTGCCTTAATAATATAATTTCAATGATGATTTCTAAGCCAATTTAAATTTACTTTGTTTAACAAATAATATCCACAGGAAGTCAGGAGGTTTCAAATATCTTTTCTGAATTGTCTAAGGACGAGAATTTTAATATTTCTTAATCTTCTAAATTATATGACTTGACTCCAACTGAACCAAAATTTAAAGCAATTATGTTAATTTAGTGGAAATAGATTATTTAAATTTAATTTAATTTAAATTTAATAACGAAGCAATCAATGTAAATATATTTATTTTATACAGAAGTTATAAACAATAACCGGGCATTAATTATTTAGAACAATATTTGCAAAAAAAAAAAAAAAAACAGCAGCAGTTTGAATGTTACAACGTACGAGTATTTGCATAGAAATAGACAAATATTTTCATAATTTAATATTTATAAATTCTACAAAGAAAAACAAATAAAATGAGTTATGATTTGCATTATGATTATAATAATAATAATAACGGGCAAATACGAAAAATATATGTATATGAAACAATCCACGCTATTTCTGCCTTAATTGAAATGTACTAAAATGAACCAGAAAATTAATAAAATTAAATATTTTAACGTCATATGCCACCAAAATGAAAACTATTGGCTTAGCAACCAGACGATTTGGAGTTCAATTCCTGGGCCTAGCAACAAAACTATACCAAAAACATATTGCTCTTTAAAGTCATAAAAAAATATATAATTTTAATTTTATTTTCTAACGAATCTTTATGAAACTTTTTCCAGCCTTATATAAATCCAAAGACCTTCATATTATCTTTGCCATGGATTAACTTATATATAGAGATTATAAAAACAAAACAAAAATATGTTAAACTTACCCACATAATTTAAATTATTTTTGGCAACCAGCAGCTTTAATTTCTGCAAATAGAAATAATAATACGAAAAATTATATATTAATTAAAATGCATGCAAAACATTAATATTTACTTCAATGAGCATAATGCGGATTGAATTAAATTTTTAAAACGACTAACTAATAAAAAAAAAAAAAAACTAAATATTAAAATATCTTTTGTTATACAAAAATTTATTGTTTTGGAAATTTTCCAATTAGGAAGGCAATTATAACAATGATTTAAATTTTAACAAAATCTATGCATATATACATTCAAATTATTTAGGTATCTGTAATATTAATAGGCTAGGGGATTTCTTGTGACTGATATTTTGTTCTATCGTTTTATCCCGATTTTGACCAAACTTATATTATTTGAAAGGTATTTCTTTTTAGCCGATTTGCAGATTTACAGATTTTTAATTTTTTTCCCTTTATTTTGAGTAAATTGCATTTAAAGTTGCTACTAACACACACATAAAATTATACAATGCTAATAATGTTATAAAAATGAGTTTATTTTTTGTGTTGATTTGTGAATTGGCTATAAGTGATTAGCATACTTTTAGGGTATTTATTTAATGAAAAAATAAAATTTCCTAAAATTTGCGCTCGAATTTAAAGGGCTGGAATCTGCTATTTTTAAGAAATTTATCAGAGTGAAAACAAATTTTATTTGCAGACGAATTTTTTTTTTTTGTAAATATTTCTAACGAAAAATAAAAATAAAAATGTAAGAAAATTATAGTCGGTCTTCACCTACTGTAAGATACCAAATATTATGTTTAGAGACCCTATCTCTTGGGTTCCACAAATTGGTTATAGAAAATAGGCATAAACCAAATTTGAGTGGCTTTGTTATTAACTGTTTTGCCTTTGAATAAAAAAAGTTTTTATCGGATGCTATATTTATATGGGGACTAGATCGAAAAATGGACCGATCGTGACCATATTTGGAAAATTCACTTATTTTCTGGAAAAATATATAAAAACCAAATTTGAAAAAAATTAATACAATACTTTTGTTTTCGATAGCTTTAAGTAAAGATCGGGAAGCAGCTTTATATGGGGGCTATGACGAAGAATTGTCCTATAGACTTTATTTTTGCACTACTGATAAATGGATGTAATAAACATAAACAAACTAAATTTGACCGAGAACTATATGATAATTTGGATATTGTGGCATTTTAAGTCGATCTCATAGGGGTCATTTGTATGAGGACTAGGTCTGAACATTAAACGATTTTCAGCAATTTGAGTAGCATTCATCCTAAGGTTTAGAAGCTTATATACCAAATTTCATAAAAATATATTCACATCTGCGACCTGTAGTTTGACGACAAGGTTTACATGGAACCACAGACAGACGGACGGACAGACATCATTATATCGACTCAGAAAGAGATTCTGAGTCTATCAGTATAATAAAAGGGTCTAGGTCAAATATTTTTGGTAGTTACAACGCCATTATTAAAAATTAAACAAGTAGGAAAATTATAGTCGGTCTAGACCGACTATACGATACCCTATACCATGCGTTTAGAAACCCTATCTCTTAGGCCCAACTAACTGGACATAGAAAATAAGCAAAAACCAAATTTGAGTGGGATTTTTATTAATTTTTTTGGCTGCAGATATGAAAAAGTTCATATCGGATGCTATATCTATATGGGGACTAGGTCCAAAAATGGACCGATCCTGATCATGTTTGGAAAAGTCTCTTGTATTTTACAAAAATATATACAAACCAAATCTGAGAAGAATCAGTGCAATATTTTTGTTTTTTAATAGATTTAAGTGAAGATCGGGAAGCAGCCCTATATGGGGCCAAAGGGATCATTTTTGGATTACTCATTAGTGGAAGTAATGAACGCATACAAAACCCAATTTGAGTAAGATCTATATGACAATTTGGATCTTATGGCAATTTATGTCGATTTCATAGGCGTAATTTGTTTGGGGGCTAGGTCTGAACATGGACCGATTCTCACCAATTTCAATAGCGTTCATCCCATGGCCGACAAAAGCTTATATACCAAATTTCATCAAAATATATTCATATTTGCGACCTGCAGTTTGATTACAAGGTTTACATGGACACACAGACGGACGGACGGACGGACGGACGGACGGACATTGTTAAATCAACTCAAAAAGTGATTCTGATTCGATCGGTATAATTAAAGATGGGTCTAGGTCAAATATTTTTGGTTGTTACAAACAGCAGCACAAAGTCATTATACCCAAACCACATAGTAGTATAGGGTATAAAAAGTAAAAAAAATTTTGAAATGGAAACAAATTCCAGAAAAACAATTTGAAGTTATTAATTAATTTCAATGAGGATCACGTGAAAGAACACAAAAACCCGCACACACAAAAAGTAATGAAAAGGATGCTATTCTTGGGATCCCGATGTGCTAAAAAGTTGGATCATCAATATGGCTGTGACTTCCATCCATTAAATTGTCGAAAATTTGCACCGAATTTTATCGTGTGCAGATTAATAAAAATTTTATATTGATTTTTTAGGAAGTTTTTTAAGACCGCTTCCAAAGAATTTGCTTTGTTTCATAGACAGAAGTAAACAAATAAATTGTTTCCAAACTTTTTACAATTTTCATTAAATAATAAAGATCATTTTAGTTTTAACTCATATTAAAACCGTAAGAGGTCGCAAAGTTTAAGTGAATTTCAACACAAATTCTACAGGAAAAACATGTTTTTATACCCTCCACCCCAGTGTGCAGAGGGTATATATAAGTTTGTCATTCCGTTTGTAATAATTAGAAAAAAAATTTTGGACCCCATAAATTATATATATATGTGATCCTTAAAACAAGCGGAGTTGATATAGCGATGTCCGTCTGTGGAAACCACGATGACGGCTTCAATCGGGCAGCTAGGGTGCTCGTTGGTGCTCATCCAAATCGGTTGATTAGGTCCCGAGAATTGAATGAAGAAGTAAAAAAAGTATTGACAAAATATGATTTGTCTATGTTATTTTTGTCACGATCACGCCCTCAGTAGAACAACTGGGGCGCTCGTTTTTAGTGAGAATAATTGACCAACATAATGAGAAGGTTTCTGTTTCAAAAATCACTGAAGAAATAAAAAAAATTGAAAAAATATATATATTTCTCTGTTGTTCTTGTTGTTATTCTAAATGTTGTATTGTTGTCATAGCTGGACTTGTTGTTTTTCTAATCGTAGTGGTAATAATATAATAAAAACTAACCCTTTGGACAATTTTTATCAACTCTGCTAGAAAAATTTTAAAATTTCCATACCTTTTGACATAAAAAGTTTGTTAGATCATTTTTGTCATTGCCACAAGCCCGCCTGCAAAGTCTCAGATCGATTGGGTCATGGTAAAAATCGGTTAAAAATCGATCCAAAATGTTGACTACAAGCAGACACTACGAGTTAATATAAAGGGAGTAAAAATTCACCAACATCTAAAGCAAATAATGCTAAACTACCTAGTTGGTTGTTAACAAAAAAACGATGTAAATTTACAAAAAAAAAAAAAAAATTATGTATTAATTTATTTAAAGAAAAACACAACAATAACTTTTGATGTTGTATTTATACCCTATACCATTAAGTATTTGACCTAGATCCATCTTTTATTATACCGATCGAATCAGAATCACTTTCTGATGCGATTTAACGATGTCCGTCCGTCCGTCTGTGTGTCCATGTAAAGCTTGTAATCAAACTGCAGGTCGCAAATATGAATATATTTCGATGAAATTTTGGTATATAAGCTTTTATCGGCCATAGGTTAAACGCCATTGAAATTGGTGAGAATCGATCCATGTTCAGACCTAGCCCCCAAACAAATGACCCCTATGAAATCAACATAAATTGCCATAATATCCAAATTAAGGCAATTATGGTAATACTATTATAATAACTAACCCTTTGTACATTTTTTTTATCA
Source organism: Cordilura impudica (assembly GCA_963682025.1). Lineage (NCBI taxonomy): Eukaryota > Metazoa > Arthropoda > Insecta > Diptera > Scathophagidae > Cordilura > Cordilura impudica. Next base: position 30,525,449 of record OY821519.1, on the reverse strand, counting down.
ACTCTGGTAGAAAAATTGTAAAGTTTCATTTGTTTTGGCATCATTAAAAAAATTTGTTAGATCATTTTTGTCATCGCCACGAGCCCGCCTGCAAAGTTTCAGATCGATTGGGTCACGGGAAAGGGGTTAAAATCGATCTAAAATTTTATCAACAAACAGAGAAGCAGACACTACGAACTAATATAAGGGGAGTAAAAATTCACCAACACCTAAAGCAAATAATGCTAAACTACCTGTTGTTAATAAATAAACAATGTAATTTACCGAAAAAAATGTTATGTATTAATTTATTTAAAGAAAACACAACAATAACTTTTGATGTTGTATTTTTTGTGTGTAATATTTACATATACATGCATACATATAAGATATTAAATAATAAAATAATATACATATATTCTATATGTATATCTATATATGTATATCCACAGTAACCGCATGTTAGAAATAAATTAGTATATTATTTTATTTATATAAAATTCTGCAATATATTGTTTTAGGGAAAATACATTTCTGTTGCACTAACAAACAGAGCGTCACTTCATTTTGCTCAATGTGACTATGCCACAGTAGATGGCGCCACAATTTTTGTTCTAATTAGCTTTCCAATAGTTTTTTCTATTTTAACATGAATGTCAACATTTTCAATTAGATATCAAACACAACAATGTTAAAAGTATACACAGAGCTCAGTAAAGAAGAAGCAATGTGTTTCTTTGCTTTAAAAACAGTTCTACGTAGTTATATAAAAATACTATTCGGCTTTTCCTACAAAATATCTGATTGCGATTACATATAATTTTTAAAAATTGTTTATAATTACTAATGCAAAATTGCAACTTTTAAATTTTTTCAAATTTAAGAAAATATCTATTGTAAAAACTGGAATTCAGATTTCCAATTATAAATTAGAAAATATCAATTGAATTTCAGAAAATCATGTTAAAACAACGGAAATAATAACTTGAAATTAAGAAGACATGAATTGAATTTTTAAAATATAAATTTTTATTATTTAAACACAAATTTAAATTCAAAAAACACCAAACATACATAACATTTAAAAATGTTTACATTTTAAAAAATATTGCCATTCAGGAGACATTAATAGCATTTCAGGATAAGAAAACATTAACTTAAATGCAATGAAGTTTAGAAAACCTCAAATGATATATAAGAATTGCGAACATAAAAATTGTTACATAAATAAAGCGCAATTTGCTGAGAATGTTATTTATATATTATTTTTCACAATTTTTTTGGATGAAAATTTGAAGTTATTCAGAAACTAAAATTAACAAATTATTTTAATTGAAATTTTTGGCATTTTTGCGTTTGGCATCCCAAATTTGACCCAGTGTTCAAGATAACTTCAAAATTTGACTTCATGGTAGGCAAAGTAAAACCAAAAAAATTTAAGTTCGATAATAATTCCCAGGTAGTAGTATTTGGAATCAATAAATGAAAATATATTTTATTAACATATTTTATTCAACATCACCACTGCGTTAGATTTTGTATTGTATTATGTTATTTTGTGTTACCACAAAATCCCTTTAATATATAAAAAAAAATTTTTATTCTCTATGTTTTCCAAATATGGCAATATTTTAACAAAAAAATTGAGAGAGCTTTTTTTTTTGGTTCTTATTTTGTTACTTCATCCGACCTATACGGCCACAAAAAAAGAATTATTTGGCCAGTTAAAAGAAACTATACAGCCATCTCCAATTAGCACGATTTAACATAACTACTACCTTCGCAATACTCAAACTGAGGTGGCACAGCGTAATTTAACACTCTTACTTGTTTTTTTTTTCTACTTTTACAAAAATAATTGGCAAAAATTCAGTTTTTTTCAAAAAAAAAAAAAAAAAAAAATCAAAAAATAGTCCACTTTAAGCGTAAAACATTATCTTGTCCATATGTTCCTAACATGTTATCTTAACGTTGTTGAAAAAATGTTTTTTTTATTGTAAATTAAAAAAAATATATATTTAATTTTATTTTATATCTTCCACACCTGTGTGCAGAGAGTATATATAAGTTTATCATTCCATTTGTGAAAATTAAAATAAAAAAATTTGGACTTCACAAAATATCCTAATAACAAGCTGAGTTGATATAGCGATGTCCGTCTGTCCATCTGTGAAAATTACGATCACGCACTCAATGGGTCAGTCGGGTTGCGTATTTTTATTAAAAATAATTCACTGAAATTCTGAGCAGCTTGCCCTTGAGAATCAATGAAATCTGTTAGATAAGCTCCGAGATTTTAATTGAAATGTAAAAAGCTTTCTTATGTTGTTCTTGTTGTTGTTATTCTATCCTATTTTGTAATTTGTGTGTCCTAGCTATAACACTGTGCGACAAATGGTAGGGGTCAGTTATCGGGATGGAATGAAACCACCGGGGAAAGTTATATCGGTCAAAAAAAAATTTTTACGTCACGTCTGAGTCACGTCTAGGAATTGAGATATATCGATTTGAACTTAGTAAGTATCATATAGGGGAATTTGTCACGTTTTGAGCTCTTTTGTTTGACATAACTCGAGAACCACTAGTCCGATTTTGCTGAAATAAATTTTTGAACATTAAGAATTACAATTGCTTTTATCTGTTTCGCAGTTATAAATAAATGTATGAAGAAAAAAATATTTTCTGCCTAAAAAATTAAATTTTTTTTTTAATTCATAAAAAATCCAGAACGGAAAAAAGTGTCAAGTCCTATTACTTTCACGTAAAGTCACATAACCTATGAGCAAAATGAGACATAGATCATGAAATAACTTTCCCCGGTGGTTTCATCCCATCCCAATTTTGGCTGTCGCACGGTGTAATTATTGTCGTTCTTGTGGTTATTGCGTTATGTATGGTTTACTCCACGTAATATATTATTTAAGGTGGGTTTTGCCACATTTTTTTTAACGCTATCCCGAAATAAATACAAAAAATCGCCAATATGAAACAAAAATAATAATAAAAAAAGTATATTTTCTTTAAAAAGTAAATTTATAGATTCTAATAAAAATAAAAATTAATTAGATTTTTATATATATATATATATTTTTTTTGCAAGGAATCTTAATAGTTTTTCTACACCAATAATAGAAAAATAATAAAATTTATTAGAAAAAAGTTAATTCTTGGTATAAAAAAAAACAAAATTAGTAAGAAATTATAACAATTACCCGCCAAGAAAAAACCAAAAAAAAAAAACAAGTAAGAAAATTATAGTCGGTTTAGACCGACCATACGATACCCTATACCATGGTTTAGAAATCCTATAACTTCGGTCCAACTAACTGGATATAGAAAATAAGCAAAAATCGAATTTGAGTGGCATTGTTATTTATTTTTGTGGCTGCATATATGAAAATGTTTATATCGGGTACTATATTTATATGTGGACTAGGTCAAAACATGGACAGTTCCTGACCATATTTGGTAAAGTCAGTTATATTTTGAAAAACTATAGACAAACCAAATTTGAGAAAAATCTGTGCAATATTTTCGTTTTTTTAATAGATTTAAGTGAGGATCGGGAAGCAGCTCTACATGGGGCCTGTGACTAAGAATTGTCCATTAGAGATTATTTTTGGACTACTGATTAATGGATAGAATAAACACATACAAACCCAATTTTACTAAGATCTTTATGATAATTTGGATCTTATGGCAATTTATGTCGATTTTACAGGGGTCATTTGTATGGGGACTAAGTCTGAACAAGAACCGATTTTCACCAATTTCAACAGCGTTCATCCTATGGCCGACAAAAACTAATATATGAAATTTCATCAAAATATATTCATATTTGCGACCTGTAGTTTAATTACAAGGTTTACATGGACACACAGACGGACGGACGGACATCGCTAAAACGACTCAGAAAGTGATTCTGAGCCGATCGATATAATAAAATATGGCTCTAGGTCAAATATTTTTGGTAGTTACGAACACCAGCACAAAGTCATTATACCCAAACCACATAGTGGTATAGGGTATAGTAATTACAGATTTAAATGGTAACTATAATATTACCGTTTTATTTTGACCAAACGTATATTATTTGAAAGGTATTTCTTTTTAGCTGCTCACCAGATTACAGAGTTTTAATTTTTTCCTTTATCTTGGGTAAATTGCATTTAAAGTTGCTACTAACACATACATAAAGTTATTCGTATGCTAGCTATGTCTGTGTTTTATTAAATTTGTTAATGTGTTTGTTAGTGAGTTTGTTATCTTCATTCACAATAATAATAAACCATAAAAGTGTTGGTTTGTGAATTGGTTAAGTTGAAAAAAAACTTCCTAGAAATTTCGAGCGTTGGAATCTGCTAGTTCCAATTAATACATTCACTTTATTAGCTACATAAACTATATTTTCTTTGTATTTCATATTGGGATTTAGCATTATTCCTAAATATTTGACCTTTTATCCCCACAGGACAGTATAATTATCAATAATAATGTTAACCTGTGGAATGAAACAATTTTTACAGTTCATTGTAAAGTATCTCGGCTTAGTTTTCATACAGTTTAATATTCTGTTCCATTTTTTTAAATATAATGGTATCTAGGACAAAACTCTTTGCAAATTAGCTATCATATCGTTAGCCATCAGAGCTGAGAATTGCTGTATCATCAGCGATAATTGACAGAGTAAAATAATCGAAATGAGGAAAATCAGATGTATATAAATTGTAAAGAATAGGCGATAAACATGAACCCTATGGACCACCTGCTATTATTGGACGACGTTCAAAATAGCGTGAACCAATATTGGTTTGAAAGTTTAACTCAATATTGACAAAATATTTGAAATGTCAGTTTGCCAATAGCTAATAACATATGATCTTAGCATTATTTCAGAAGAAAAATTTTTTCTTGATGTCAAGCCAACATTTATGAATATTTTATGCAATTAACATAAATATATTCATTAACTAATTTATATTTCCATTTAAGCTTATGAAAAACAACTCTCCGCATTTTGACCATAACATATTTATATATAATTTGTTTTAATGACTATTTTAGGCCTCACGGCTATAACTATCAAACTTTTGTGCTTCTGTTTATTAATTGTGTTATTTAAATATGTGGTATAATATTTAAATTTTTTTCTTTTTTCGGCAAATTTTATAATTTATAGGCTATTGGTTTATTGCTAGTAGCGACAAAATTACCAGAATTTATTTAAATATGTGTTGGTTTTTCATTCTATATTTTTAGTTTTCGTTTCGTAGATCTTTTTTTTCTGTCTATCGAAATTAAAAAAACCAAACCAGCATATTTTGACATAAACTATTTTATTAAATCTCTTCTTTTTGACACTTTAAAACACTTTTTTCATGACCTTAGCAGGGTTACTAACACCGTGTCACAAAACCAAATGTTTTTTGTAACCGAACTATATATACTAGCAGATTCCAGCCCTCGAAATTCGAGTCCAAATGCTAGGAAATTTTATTTTTTCATTAAATAAAAACCCTAAAGGTATGCTAATCATAGTCAATTCACAAATCAACACAAAAAAATAAAACTTATTGATGTGTAAACATCTATACGCGCAGGGGGGTAAATTTCTATTTCACAATACAATCACAAAAACAGTGTAACACGTAATAGGTGAGAGTTGACATATAACGCTGTGTGCTTATGATTGTATTGGTGAAAAAATTATGATATAACATTGTTTTTTTATGCCACTTTTTTAAAAGCGTCATCTATGTATCACCTATATACGTTTATATTGGGATATTTTTAACGTTTTACAGCAAAGGGTTGTTGAATTAGCTGAAACAGTTTTTGCTATCAGTGATACATAGATGACGCTTTCTGCTTGATTTTAAAAAATGACATAAAAATCTTTAATTACTAGATGTTTACACATCTTCCCTGTGATCGGACTCACATGATTTTTTTTATTACAAACACATTAACAAATTTAATAAAACACACGTAGCATATGTGTAATTTTATGTATGAGTTAGTAGCAACTTTAAATGCAATTTACTCAAAATAAAGGAAAAAAATTTAAAATCAGTTAATCTGCAAAACCGCTAAAAAGAAATACGTTTCAAATAATATACATCTGGTCAAAATCGGGATAAAACGGTAGGACAAAACATCGGTCACAAGAAATCGCCTAGCCTATTAATATTATAGATTACAAATATATCAATTCATAGAATGAAATATCTTTAAATTGCTAACAAAAAAAAAACATTTTTTAAAAAAATATGTAAAAATCAGCCATGCCAACTTTTTATAAGCAAAAAGTGCAATACAGTACATCAAAAATCGCAGAAAGGCGCTAAATTTAAATGAAACTAAAATCTTTAAAAACCGTTATGATAATCACACTTTCTGATAGCTTTTTGGAAAGCTCAGACTTAGCTTTAAGAATATATAATGATTTCTTATAAAAAATTGCGTTAATTATAAGTAAATCCAATTTTGGTTAAAAAGGAATTTTTCCCATGTTAATTAAATGGGAAAATAAAATTAAAATAGCGTTCTCTTAGAGTTCATCTGGAACAGCCATCTTAAGTGAGGATTTTCTTTATATTAAATAAAACCATATGAGGGGGTCGGAGCGAAAAAAAAATTAACAAAATAATAAATAACAAAATAATAATAATAATAATAAATAATAATAATAATAAATAATAATAATAATAAAAAAAGTGTTCAAACTGTCGGTCTCTACCCCTAGAAATATGCGAATAGCAAAAAAACTGAGAAATACAAAGTTTTGGGCCATTCAAAAAACGTTTAGTCGTGGCGCAAAGCGATTGAAAATTTCAAGTGTGTTTATATGGGGAAAATATGACTTTTTTTCAGATTTTACGAAAATTTCGTTCTATAATTTAATTTTTCCGACAAGCTGTTACATAATTCGGGATCAGTATTAAATTATCCTTTCAAAAGGCTATAAAACTTCAAAATCGTATCAAACCTCGCCAAGAAATAGCAAATGCCCCAGACCACTTTTGTGCCAAAAAAAACTAGGTAATGAAATTTGATGGCATTTTTTTCAACTTTGAGAAATTGATTAAAGCCATCATTCTTTTTTGGTCTCTATACTTATAAGTATTCAGATATGAAGTATTGTTTTATTACCACGTTGTTAACCTATTGCGCATTGAGACCGAACATTGGAAATTTTTTGATAAAATTTTTAAAACTCCTTTTTCAAGTTTGAAAAAATTTTTTTAAACAAAATTTAAAAAAATTAATATATTACTTTAAGGTTTTATTAAATACATGTTGCAGATTAATTGAGTGAATTTTTAAGTAAATCCCTCTACCAGAATTTTTTTGACAAGGATTTTATTTTTGCGGATTTCGAGAAAACTTGGATTTTTGTGAAATATTCTGTAAATGTACTCTTTCTAAATACTCTGTATCAAAAATTCATCACTTTTCTACTTTTAAATGTTATATTTTATCTTAATAGCCTAGGGTTTCGGAAAAAAATAATATGACTCCATTAATCCTTTTGGAATTGGGGTCACATATGACCCCAAGCTAATAAAAGACAATTTATGCAAAAAATTTAAATATTTGGTAAGTGCTGTCCAATTTTTAGATACGGTGCTTAAAATATAATAACCAAATGTGTAGAAGTTTCGTTCCGAAAACTTAGGATAAATCCGATAACGTTAACCCATTATTTGCCAAGGCCAGATTTGGATTTTAAGATATTTTTATATAAAAATTACCGAAAACGAGTTTTTCTATTACACACGATGAAGCCACTATGTAGAATTGAAGAAAAATAATTCGGTTAATTTTTATTTATTTAACCCTTCAGTGCTCCTGAGATCAAAATTATCCATTGTGATATATCTCTGGTGCAATTATCTGCTTATTGCTCGCGAATATAAATTAACACAACTTAGGTCATATGTCTCAAAAATAGGACGTTTTTTGAAATTCTCTTTGATTTAGTTTTTAATTTATTCCATTAAGAGTAGTATTAATTTAATATTAACTTTTATATATATTATTATATTTGAAATTTACTTTTATTTAATAAACTATTTAAGACTGGGAAATAAAATGTTAGAAGTTCGAAAAGATGTAGGTGACATTGAAGATAATATAAAGCGACCGATTATTCAAAATCAAAAATGTCAACCATTATAAGTAATGGCATCTTCACCGATTCACCTGAATTTTTTTTTTTTGTTGGCGTTTTTTTTATCAATATTCACCAAATTTATGAGTGAGACCGCAAAATATTCAACTATTACTTTATTATATAAAGTAATTTTATAACAAAATTGATTAAAAGTTGTTTTAATATATATTCGCGAGCAGTAAGCAGGTAATTGCACCAGAGATATATCACAATGGATAATTTTGATCTCAAGAGCACTGAAGGGTTAAATAAAAAAAAATTAACCGAATTATTTTTCTTAAATTCTACATAGTGGTTTCATCGAGTGTAATAGAAAAACTCGTTTTCGGTAATTTTTATTTAAAAATATCTTAAAATCCAAATATGGCCTTGGCAAATAATGGGTTAACGTTCTCGGATTTATCCCAAATTTTCGGAACGAAACTTCCACACATTTGGTTATTATATTTTAAGCACCGCATCTAAAAATTGGACAGCACTTCACTTACCAAATATATGAATTTTTTGCATAAATTGTCTTTTATTAGCTTGGGGTCATATGTGACCCCAATTCCAAAAGGATTAATGGAGTCATATTATTTTTTTCCGAAACCCTAGGCCATTAAGATAAAATATAACATTTAAAAGTAGAAAAGTGATGAATTTTTGATACAGAGTATTTAGAAAGAGTACATTTACAGAATATTTCACAAAAATCCAAGTTTTCTCGAAATCCGCAAAAATAAAATCCTTGTCAAAAAAATTCTGGCAGAGGGATTTACTTAAAAAATTCACGCAGTTAATCTGCAACATGTATTTAATAAAACCTTAAAGTAATATATTAATTTTTTAAATTTTGTTTAAGAAAATTTTTTCAAACTTGAAAAAGGAGTTTTAAAAATTTTATCAAAAAATTTCCAATTTTCGGTCTCAATGCGCAATAGGTTAACAACGTGTTAATAAAACAATACTTCATATCTGAGTACTTATAAGTATAGAGACCAAAAAAGAATGATGGTTTTAATCAATTTCTCAAAGTTGAAAAAAATGCCATCAAATTTCATGACCTAGTTTTTTTTGGCACAAAAGTGGTCTGGGGCATTTGCTATTTCTTGGCGAGGTTTGATACGATTTTGAAGTTTTATAGCCTTTTGAAAGGATAATTTAATACTGATCCAGAATTGTGTAACAGCTTATCGGAAAAATTAAACTATAGAACGAAATTTTCGTAAAATCTGAAAAAAAGTCATATTTTCCCCATATAAACACACTTGAAATTTTCAATCGCTTTGCGCCACGACTAAACGTTTTTTGATTGGCCCAAAACTTTGAATTTCTTAGTTTTTTTTGCTATTCGCATATTTCTAGGGAATAAGACAGACAGTTTGAACACTTTTTATTTCCTCCATATAACGAAGGGCCACCCTAATATATATATACTTGTATATATCGATGGTCACAAGCAATAACCGCCTAACTCGAAAATCATGTTTTCGAGAAAAATAGTTTTTTATATAAATGTAATGGGGCTTCGCTACGACTTAGATCAGAATATTTGTATTAATATCTTTTTAAAAAGCAGTGTTAGAGAAATGGGGATTTCACGTAAATATAAAGCGTTTTTAGTAGAATATGATAGCATACATAACTCAAATCGTTCTTAAGTCAACTTAGGCGGTTATCGCTTGTGACCACAGATATATTAGGGCGGATCGATTTGTAAATCGCCCAAGTGACAAGGAAAATCGTATTCTAGGGATCAAAATAATAAACTTTGTCGCGGAACCATACCTCTAAAACGAATTCTGATGTCCCGACTTTTGACCTGTCTGTCTGTCTGTCTCACTTTGACCCATTTAGAGTGCCCCAATCGAGTCCAAACGAACAAACGACCCCCACTAACTTTGGAGGGCCGATCCACACATGCCAGTGGCACACCCCCTGGAACACCCCCCGGGGGTACCCCACACAAACATTTCAAAAAATCACAATTTTTGGCACTTTACATGAAAAAATCAGCGAAATGGTTTTTTTTTTGAGTTTATTTTGCTCTTTAGAAATTCATTTAGTCAGAACATATGTATGTAAATGAAAAATGGATTTAACTTAGTAATACAAAGAAACTAAAAAAAATTATTATTTGAAGTCTTTTTTGCTTTCAAGTCTGGGCAATTTCGTACGGCTCTCTAATGTCGTCGCCATAACAACCTCTACATTTTCCGGTACAACTTGTTTGGAAACGCTAGCTAGCAATTAAACGTGTCGCTCCGTTCCTTGTATGTGTGATGGAATTTTTGGATCATTAAACGGTGGATCATCTTGATTTAAATATTCTTTCAATGTATCGTACGGAATGCTTCGCGTGAATGGTGGTTCAAATACGTTATTTATATCATTCAAATTTATCATTTCCGTCTAACTTGTGCAATTAAATTTTATATCTGGTTTTTTATGAACTCTAAGTTCCATTGGGTCATCAACATCGGTTCGATAGCGTAGAATTTTCTTTTTAGCACAGTTGCGCTTTTCTTTACTATCATCAAACAACATTGATAACACGATATTTTCCGATGCGCATAATATGAATTATCTGTAATTACTTGATTGATAATTCTGGGTAAACGAATTCGTGACCAACTAATGAACTTGAAAAATAATGCACTACCGTACAAGACAGAGCTGTAATACCTGATATTGAAGTAAATTGGCACATAACATTTAATTATAAATTCAACTAGAATTTATAAATTCTCACCTAGACTTTCCGTTGGCACATATAATCGCAATAATCTAGCGGACTTGGTGAGCCACCGAGAATGAACAATTTTCCCTGGGTTGATGTTAGCTAATTTTTGCGAATTTTAAGAACTTTTTTTAAGACTTTTTAAAAGTGGTCATAATTCTGAAATGTCTTGTATATACCTGAACAATTTCACTTGTTAAATTATTCCGTAGGCGCATCGCTTATGATGTAAATTAAACCGCATTTAGTTACTGTACCAAATAAACATCCTTTTTATGTTCAAAAATTTGACTGTTGCAACAATAATATTATTGAAAAACTTTCCAACGATATTTTTAAAAATATATAAATAACTACCTGTGTAATCAACAACATGTTCTTGAGGGAAGTTGGTGTTTCATCTCTCCGTGACTGTGCGTGACTATGTCAAAGTTAATCTTTTTTTCACAGCAAGTGTATGGACCAAGTTTTAAATCGATCGGATGAGGGGGAATGGGGTTGACCCATGGCAGACAGACAGACAAACTGGTCAAAACTCGGGACATTAGAATTCTTTTTAGAGGTATGGTTCCTTGGGCAAAGTTTCTTATTTTGATCCCTAGAATATGAGTTTCCTTGTCACTTGAGCAATTTTTTTGCTTCCCTACAAATCGACCCGCCCTATGTATATATATTATAGGTACAAGAAGATGAGAAAATTTTCTTTCAAATTTTCATCCATGAACATCCCTGAAGATTTTCAGTAAAAATTTTAAAAAAAAAAAGTATACGTTGAAGGTTATAAATGACACATCTCTAGTTTTATTAGTTTGATGGCAGCAATCATTTAAAATTTTCCCAATAAGTAAACATACTTATATAAAGGATGTGTTTTTTGCTTAGATAGAACTTACGAAAAGGTTGGTTAGCTGTCAAACGAACTGTCATACTGCGCTCATGTTTTGTCATTTATGGTCAGCATACTCCGACAAATCATCATGAATAAATTCACGCTTGAACAACGCTACCAAATTATCCAAATTTACTTTGAAAATACTTCATCGATTCGCGCAACCTATAGATGACTTCGGCATTTTTAAGGCGAGTTGAACAGTGAATAGATTTCATACCACATTCTCTCTAAATGCTGCATTGACGCCTACACATCGATGGAATGTACATACTGAAGAAAATATTGCCGCTGTAAACGAAAGTGTGGAAGAAGATCCACATTTATCGATTCGTCGCCAGTCGCAAGAATTGGGGCTCTGTCTGCCCTGTACGTGGAAAAGTTTGCGCAAATATTTTGCCCACGTCCATACAGGATCCAGCTGGTGCAGGAGTTAAGACCATGAGACCATCATATACGTCATTCTTTCGTCGATTGGGTCCCAGAACAGTTTGAAACTGACCCGTTTATCGCAAAATTTTGTTCAGCGATAAACAAAATTGCCACATATGAAGTGAAACCAACCCACAACAGACCCTACGATTACACGGTGGTGTGATTTGCACCTTATTTCGGATCTTATTTCTTCAAAAATGAAGCTGAAGCTCACGTTACCGTCAATGGAGATCATATCCGCACCACGGTCAATAATATTTTGTTTGAAAAAAGGTATGACATTTATCCGGACGGATCGTGCCATATGGCGACCACAACAATCGACTTATTGAAATCAAAAAGTTGGCGATAAGTTAATTCCGAGAACTGAATCTGCAATTGGCCTCCAAGGACGAGCAATCTGACACCTCTTGATTATTTCCTATAGGGTTGCGTAAAGTCACTGATTTATGCTGATAAACCAGCAACAAGTGAAACCTTGGAGACCAACTCAGTTCGTGTTATTCGTGACATACGGCCAGCAATGCTCGAAACGGTATCCCAAAATTGCACATCCAGAATGACCTTCTGCAAGAGCAGCCGCGGTGCTTGTATGCCCTAAATCATTTTCAAATGTTAATGCCAGGTATTGGTTTTTCGTATAACACATTTTCTGGATTAAAATTTAATTTTTTATGTCATCTTTTTACAATTTCAATGTCTATTGGGTTTAAAAAAAACGTCGATTACTAATATTCACATATTTCCATCCAACAAACTCAAAATTTTTAGTGTTTTAAATAAGGCTAAGGTCCAATAATTTACACTTTTTTTTTTTTGCTTTTTTAAGAAAGCTAGCAGATTCTAGGGCTCGAAATTCGAGTGTAATTTCTAGGCAGCTTTATTTTTCAATTTAGGCAATTCACAAACCAACCCTTTTAAGATTTATTATTATTCTGAATGAAGATAACAAGCTCATTAACAAATTTAGTAAAACACACAGAGCATATGTATAATTTTATGTATGTGTTAGTAGCAACTTTAAATGCAATTTCCTCAAAATAAAGGAAACAATTTGAAAATATGTAAATCTGGTGAATAGCTAAAAAGAAATACCTTTCAAACAATATACATTTGGTCAAAATCGGGATAAAAAGGTAGAACAAAACATCGGTCACAAGAAATCGCCTAGCCTATTAATATTATAGATGATAGATGGCCGCAAAACGAGTCCTTTTTTCGATTAAAAAAGAATTGTAAACAAATTAGAAATTTTATTGTAAGATCTTTAGCTAAGTCTCACCAATTTTTGAATAGTTAATTTAGATGTAATTTCCTTTTAAATAAATAGAATGAATGGGAGGAAGGATTGGACTTGCATCGCTGTTACTAAAAACTTGAAGTTTTCCTCCAAGTTTGTAAAAAATAATAATCGGCCAATTTTAGTTTATCTACGATAATTCTTATTTTTTTTTATTTTTTTTTTTTGGGCAACTTTTTATGAACACAAGACACTGTGCGACACTTTATGTAACTTTCTGCCGAGAGCTAATAACTTCAAAACAACATAAAAAGTCTTTTTGTAGACAACGCTATATCAAAAAATTACCAGCTTTCTAGCTAAAAAAAAAAACTGACCAAACAACTTGTTATTGTTTTTGTTTTTACGACAGGGTCATCTAAAGTTTACATTTAAAATGATCAAATTTGTTCAGCTAAACTTATCTTCATAATTGAGTGTACAAAAGATATAAATATTTCGCTAAAATTAAGTTATTAAAAATTTTTTTTGGGTAAACCTACCCATCAACAAAAAGGTGTATATTTTATTTTTCTTAATATAAGGGTGGGCGTAAATAATTTTCATATAATTTTTGCCAAAGTACATACAAAAAAAAAAAACCAAGGCTTTAAACACATATATATATATATATACATTTTTTCATATGCACTTTTTTATAAATTTTGTTTAAGATTTTTGTTTTCATTAAGTTTTGTTTTAATTAAGTTATTAAAGAATGAGAAAACCCAAAAAAAAAAAAAAAAACTTTTTATGAATTTAATTATTCATTTTTGTTCATATTTTGTTGGCTGCATTGTTGTGAGATTTGTCCACACATGTTTGACTATACACGTACGTACCGTTTGTACGTTAATGTTACGCCCCTTTTTTTGACACATACAAAAACATTCAGTGTTGAAAAATTCGATCAAAATTTAATCAACAAAAAAACAACAAAATTTTAATTTATGCCCGATGTGGAAATGATTTAAAAAATAAAACAAAAACAAAGATGTTTAAGATAAAGTACTTTGAATGTATGAAGTACTGTAGAATGGGAGGGATTTTTTTCTTAAACAGATTTTTTCAAGTGTCAAAAAAATATAGGTATATAAATAAAAATTCATTATTTTAAAAAGTTATTTTTTATTTTTTTTAACCAAAATTTTGTTTTAAAGTTTTTACTCTAAGAAATAGAACTAACAAAGACGGCCTCCCACAATGAGCTTCAGTTTGGTTATGTGATAGAATATTTATTTTTAAACACTTTCTTTTAACTCATATCCTCTCTCTGTATGTCTATGTCTACCATGCGGCAACCTCATTCATCCTCATCCAATTCATCAGGAACTTGGCCCATAGTCTTGTTGTGACTACAGATTACTTTTGGGGTAGTCACGTACAGTCACGCATAGTCACACACAGTCACGGAGTCATTTAAAACCCATTTCTACTCATCCGATCGATCTGAAATATTGTCCATAGACTTGTTGGGGCCAGTCACGCATGATCACGCACAGTCACGGAGTAATTTAAGCCCCATCTCCCCTCGTTCACTCAAACTGGAATTTCGTCCATATGTAATTTTAAAAATATCTGATAAAGTTGAGGGGTATTTAAGTTCGGTTTTCCTATTGTTTAATAAAATAACATGTTTATAAAGTCGTGAGGACTTTATGCCCCATGCAACATTTAAGTTTATTGTCAGCTATATTTAGTGAATCGAATCCACCTTTAACTTTAATGATTTTTACTAGTATACATAGTTATGAATGTCGATCTTGCAGAGCTTTATTGATTTTACTACCCTAAGTAGACTATTTGAATGCATAAGGCCCTTTAAGGAGGATAGATACTTAATGACGTTCAATTTACTTGTTAAATTTTGTCTTAAATAGTTACAATGATTCTTAAAAAATCAATGTTTTGTCATTATATTTTACAAACTCAAAATTTTTAGTGTTTTAAGATAGGACTACATATGTATAAGGTCGAATAATTTATACCGTTTTTTTGTTGCTTTTTTAAGAAAACTAGCAACTTCCAGCGCTCGAAATTCGAGAGCAATTTCTAGGTAGCTTCATTTTTCTACTTAGCAAATTCACAAACCAACTTTTGTGATTTATTATTATTGTGAATGAAGACAACAAACTCATTAAGTAACACATTAACAAAATTTAATAATTTTATATAATTTTATGTATGTGTTAGTCGCAACTTTAAATGCAATTTACTCAAAATAAAGGAAAAAATTTAAAAATTTGTTAAACTGGCGAACAGCTAAAAAGAAATACCTTTCAAATAATATACGTTTGGTCAAAATCGGGATAAAACGGTAGAACAAAATATCGGTCACAAGAAATCGCCTAGCCTATTAATATTATAGGTGATAGTTGGCCGTAAAACCAGTCTTTTTTTCGATTAAAAAAAATTGTATACAAGTTAGATATTTTATTGCAAGATCATTTTCAATAGTGTTATCAAAAGTTAATTTAATACCTACTATTACAATTTAATTTTTTTTAATGTGTACATGCTTTTTCAAATCTGCACCTGAGGTTTTCGACCAGTTGTCAATTGCAAGTAACGTTTTGGAAAATTCCTGTTTGATTTGGTATTTTGACTGTGTCTGTGCATTGACATACAGATCATCTGCATATATACAATGGTCCACCTTATTAGTGTTACTTATAATACGACTTAAGTCATTAAAAGCTACAATAAAGAGGGCTACCGCTACTGGTGATCACTGAGGAATTCTGTTACGAACAGGAAATTTTCTGTTGGTAAGAAATGATTTAATAAAATTAAATATTTTTTGGTTTTTTTTTATGATTAATTCAGAGAAGTCGTACTTTTGAAACATTACTTTTTTTTATTGATGGTTATTCATTTAAAAATAATTGGGAAAAAAATGTTTTTGTAATTTGGAAAAAATTTTTTTATTTTACAATTTTAGCTGTAACTATGGAATAAAAAGCTATATATCAGTAAATTAAAAATTAAATTGCGAATTAAGGTATACATAATCTGGTTTTAGAAAAATATTTAATATGTATTTATATTAGTAAAATTGGAAAACTAAATCCGATATTTTTTCTCAAAAAAGGCAGATGAGAATATATTATTTTTGTATTGATATCATAACAAACAACCATTTCAGAAAAAATATTGCAAAAAAAATAATTGTTTGGCGATTTTTTTTTTAAATGAAAATTTCTCATCTTAATCGTCATTAATATCAAAATTATTATGTACTTCATAATCATCATTTACTTCATAATTATCATTAAAATCATTATAATAATATTCATCGTCATTATCATTAGCACTTTCATAGTGAGGAAGGGTAAGTAACTTCAATGCTTCAAAGTGTGGCCTATATATTAAGTAAATAACCGATTTTTGAATTGATTACAGTTATAAATTACGGTCTAAACAGTAAATATTTTATCACAATAGAAAGTGGTTAGTTGTTATAAAATTTCTGTTGATACAATCGAAAATTCATTAAATTTTATTAAATTTTTTTAAATTTGTAACAATTCGGTTGGTGATTTATTTTCTGTGTGCAATATTTTTGGTTTGGTCGATATTCTTGCTAGTTTAAGTTAAAGATTTTTTTATAAAGGTGCCAACTTGGCATGCAAATATCAATAATATGCACTTCCATACTTTTCTATTTTTTATAATGATTTTAGATTTTTTAAGAAGCTTTCAAATGATATATAACTAATAACTATACAAAATTAACAGAAAAGACACAAATCAGTAAAAAGCATAGTTTTGAAAGGTTTATTCTAAAAATCAAGGTTATTCAGCCCCGTATATTCTAAACAGAAAAAAGGGAGATGTGTAAACATCTAGTCATTAAAGATTTTTTTATGTCCCTTTTTAAAATCAAACAGAAAGCGTCATCTATGTATCACTTATAGCAATCAAATGCAGGGGCTCTGCTAAAATAAAAATATTTATTATTATTTATTATTCCAACCGATTAATTTTTTGTTCTTCATTATTATTTATTTATTTTTCATTCTTCATTCTTCATTTTCTATTTTTAATTTTTTTCATTTTTCCCTATTTATTTTTCAATTTTAATTTTTTCTTTTTCATTTTTAATTTTTTATTTTTAATTTTTCATTTCTTACTTTTCATTTTTTATTATACATTTATATTTTTCGTTTTTAATTTCACGTTTTTCATTTTTTACTTTCCATTTTTATTTTTAATTTTTTATTTTTATTTTTATTTTCCATTTTTCATTTTTAATTTTTTATTTTTTTTTTGTTTTTCATTTTTTTGTTTCATTTTTCCTTTTTAATTTTTTATTTTTCATTTTTTATTTTGCGTTCTTTATTTTTCACTTTTCATTTTCAATTTTTTATTCTTCATTTTTCATATTTCGTTTTTCATTTTTTCATTTTTCATATTTAATTTTTAATTTTTCGTTTTTAATTTTTCTTTTTCATTTTTTTATTTTCCATGTTTATTTTTAATTTTTTTTTTAATTTTTTTTTAATTTTTTATTTTTCATTTTTTATTTTTCGTTCTTTATTTTTCACTTTTCATTTCTAATTTTTTATTTTTCATTTCTTATTTTTCATTTTTCATTTTTTATTTTTCCGTTTTCATTTTTAATATTTTATTTTTCATTTTTCGTTTTAAATTTTTTATTTTTAATTTTTCATTTTTTATTTTTAGTTTTTCACTTATCATCTTTATTTTTCATTTTTTATTTTTTATTTTTCATTTTTCATTTCTTATTTTTCATTTTTTATTATACATATTTATTTCTCATTTTTAATTTTTAATTTTTAATTTTTTACTTTGCAATATTATTTTTAATTTTTAATTTTTGTTTTTCATTATTTTATTTTCCATTTTTCATTTTTCAATTTTTCATTTTTCAATTTTTCATTTTTAATTTTTCATATTTATTTTTTTATTTTTCATTTTTAATTTTTGTTTTTAATTTTTTTATTTTTAATTTGTCTTTTTTAATTTTTTATTTTTCACTTTTCATTTCTAATTTTTTATTTCTTATTTTTCATTCTTCATTTTCTATTTTTAAATTTTTCATTTTTCATTTTTCTTTTTTTATTTTTCAACTTTAATTTTTTATTTTTAATTTTTAATTTTTTATTTCTTATTTTTCAATTTTCGTTTGTTATTATACATTTTTATTTTTCATTTTTCATTTTTAATTTTTCGTTTTTTAATTTTTACTTTGCATTTTATATTTTTCATTTTTGTTTTTAATTTTTTTATTTTCCATTTTTGTTTTTTCATTTTTTGTTTTTAATTTTTTTTAATTTTCGTTCTTTATTTTTCACTTTTCATTTTTGATTTTTAATTTTTTATTTTTCGTTTTTCGTTTTTCATATTTCAATTTTTAATTTTTAATTTTTCATTTTTAATTTTTTATTTTTTATTTTTCATTTTTAATTTTTGTTTTTCATTTTGTTTTTTTCATTTTTTATTTTAAATTTTTCTTTTTTCATTTTTTATTTTTCGTTCTTTATTTTTCACTTTTGATTTCTAATTTTTAATTTTTCATCTTTTATTTTTCGGTTTTAATTTTTAATATTTTATTTATCATTTTTCATTTTTTATTTTTCATTTTTCACTTTTTATTTTTAGTTTTTAATTTTTATGTTTCATTTTCCATTTTCCATTTCTTATTTTTAATTTTTCAAACAAACAACCAGCTCTCAAAATTGAAGTTTCAATATTTACAATTTGCACGTCATCACGAATGTATTTCACAAAATTAATGGAATAACAAACTATTCCAACTGCAATTTTGTAAACTTCAGCAGTGCCATCTATGTTTCACTTATAGCAAACAACTGCAGGGGATCTGGTTATACTTGTGGGGTTTTGAATTATGTATATGTTATACGATTATATTGTGAAATTTTTAACGTTTTACAGCAAAGGGTTGTTGAATTAGTTGAAACAATTTTATATCATAATTTTTCCACCAATACAATCATAAGTCACACCGATTTTGTCTTACGGCTCACATGTTACGCTATTTTTGTGATTGTATTGTGAAATAGAAATTTACCCTCCTGCGCGTATAGATGTTTACACATCAAAAAAAAAATTATAAGAAAAATTTTAAAACTGTTTTTTGTTATATCAAAAAAAAAAAAGAATGTTTTTGTATTTCGTGTATGCGGAACCACTAAGTTTTTCATACAATATTTATCACTGGATTTTTCAGTGTAAAAATTATTTAACAAAATTTAAAAAAAATATTCATTTTCTTAAATACTTATTTCCTTAAATTTACAATGTTAGGCAAAAAATAATCTGTTTGAACATCCCGAAATTAGGAACATTATAAATTTAACTCTTTACAAATTAAGTGATAAAGAATAAACTCCTTCGATGCTCTGCCAGTATGTACATTATTGCTTGTTTGATTAGTAAGCATACATATGTTGATGTGCATAAATGAGGAGGTACCATCCGTGTTTTTATGACCCTTTCCACACATGCCGTTTTTTTTTACTTCTTCCCATCAACGACATTCATGTTCATCTCTATCGAATGTTTTATACGCCCCGCTGGGGGAAAAAAAACATCTTCAAACTTTACAATACAGCTTGAAAGCATGCATGTGTTTATTTATTTAAATATATTCTTATGTATATTATTTATTAAGAACTGAATGGTCCAACATTTATCATAAATTTCTTTTCTTCAATAGGAATAACCACGATTTATGATGCAGAATAGCTTTATGTCGGAAATACATTTTGTAATATAGAAAATTTTTGTAACAAAAAACACACAGTGGAAAGTAAGTTAAATCAATTTCTTTAACAAGGATCTTTAGTATTTTATAATAAAAATTATTGAATATATATAAAATAAAAAATAAAAAAGTAAAGTAGCAAGGAAAACGATTTTCGATAATCAATGTAGAAGTAAATAGATATTTACATTTACTAAAAGGAAGTATCCGTACACTTGAAGATGAAAATTTTAATAAAATATTTAGAATTACGAACTTGTACCATTCACACGATGGAAAATGGTACAATTAAATTCAAAACTCACCAAACGCCGTATGGCAACTATAAGTGCCAAAAAAGTAATTGTACATTTACAATTAGGGGAATCGCAACAATTATGCAACAGCGTACAGGAGCCAAAACACCGCATTCGTTATCGAAATTTTTCGATCGAAATAATTTTTTTCCCCAAAATAAAATGCTGAGAATAATTTTTCTTTTCCACAGTTGAAGAATTATGGCCTCCGATTAAGAAGAAAAGAGAATCGTGGTCGAGCGTTTGTCCGTCTTCTTCAAATAATAAACCAAAATATGGAATTTCGATTGATTTTACTCGATATCGAATGCGGTGATTTGGCCCAAGGTTTCTTGCATCGATTTTATTTTAGTAAAAACAAAAAAATTCTTCGGCAAAGACGTTGAAGATATCGTTCGCAAAATATTAAGAAATTGTTACTATCATGGTAGTGTGGCACTTGGAAAGCAATTCATATCCGAGTATATAGAAAATATCGTACGAACTTTGAAAAAGAGTATGTAACAAAGCTCGAGAATTTTGGCAACGAGTTTTACTTTCAGATGAAAACTGGGGGGCAAACCGTCGCGTTCGATATTGAATTAAATCAATCGGAATTCCATCTTTTGGTTTATTATTTAAAGAAGACGGACAATCGTCAGATCTCGTTTCACTTTTACTATTAACCTCGTTGGCTGTGACAGAGTAAAATTACTCTTAGTATTTTATTTTGGAAAATAAAAAAAATATTTCGATTTCAGTAACGAATGCGACGATTCGACCCCTGGTTTTATATTTTCGGCATTAAAAAAAAAAAAGTTGGTTTGTTGAAAAAGTGGTACTGCAATTAATAAAGACAATACTTTGCCACCCGGTTAAACACGGTGAAGGTGGTTTTAGGTTTGGGTGTTTACAATAGGCAACGGGATAATTGTAATATTAATAGGCTAGGCGATTTCTTGTGACCGATGTTTTGTTCTACCATTTTATCCCGATTTTGACTAAATGTATATTATTTGAAAGCTATTTCTTTTTAGATGTTCACCAGATTTACAGATTTATAAATTTTTTAATTTATTTTGAGTAAATTGTATTTAAAGTTGCTACTAATACATACATAAAATTAAACTATGCTATGTGTGCGTTTATTAAATTTGTTAATGTGTTTATTGTTGAGTTTCTTATCTTCATTCACAATAATAATGAACAATAAAAGTGTTGGTTTTTGAATTGGCTAAGTTGAAAAATAAAGTTGCTTAGAAATTGCACTCGAATTCCGAGCGCTGGCATCTGTTAGTATATATTATTGAGTCTGTAATGGATCAAAATAGATTCGTAAACATTTTAAATCACATTTTTTCAACCAACGGTACACAATGTCAGGCTGCGGTTGCTCCACAATACTAACAAATAAGAAAATTATAGTCGGTCTAGACCGACTATATGATACCCTATACCACGCGTTTAGAGACCCTATCTCTCAGGCCCAACTAACTGGATATAGAAAATAAGCATAAATCAAATTTGAGTGGGATTTTTATTAATTTTTTTTGCTGCAGATATGAAAAAGTTCATACGGATGATATATCTATATGGGGACTAGGCCCCAAAATGGACCGCTCCTGACCATGTTTAGTAAGGTCTCTTGTATTTTGCAAAAATATATACAAACAAAATTTGAGAAGAATCGTTGCAATATTTTTGTTTTTTGATAGATTTAAGTGAAGATCGGGAAGCAGCTCTATATGGGGCTATGACTAAGAGTTGTCCAAGAGCGATTATTTTTGAACTACTGATTAATGGAAGTAATAAATACATACAAACCCAATTTGACTAAGATTTATATGATAATTTGGATCTTATGGCAATTTATGTTGATTTCATAGGGGTCATTTGTATGAGGGTTAGGTCTGAACATGGACCGATTCTCACCAATTTTAGTAGCGTTCATGCTATGGTCGACGAAAGCGTATAAGCCAAATTTCATCGAAACATATTCATATTTGCAACCTGCAGTTTGATTACAAGCTTTACATTTACACAGACGAACGGACGGAAGGACGGACATCGTTAAATCGAATCAGCTAGTGATTCTGATTCGATCGGTATAATATAATATAATATAAAAAAAATATTTTTGGAAGTTACAAACAGCAGCACAAAGTCATTATACCCAAACCACATAGAGGTATAGGGTATAAAAATTTATTAAATTGACCACCCCAAATCACCCGATTTTAGGCTGAGAGAGCAGAATCCTTTAGCATAAAATAACACAAAGGATATATAACAAGTAAGAAAACTATAGCTGGTCTAGACCGAATATACGATACCCTATACCAAACCTTTAGAGGCCCTATCTCTTAAGTCCAACTAATTAAATGTAGAAAATAAGCATAAATCAAATTTTAATGACATTTTTATTAATTTTTTTTGCCTTCGGATTTGAAAAAATTCATATTGGATGCTTTATTTATAAGTGGACTAGGTAGAAAAACGGACCGATCTTGACCATATTTGGCAAGATCCTAAATTTGAGAAAAATCGAAGGAATATATTTATTTTTTGATAGCTTTTTTGAAGATCGGGAATTAGCTTTATATGGGGGCTGTAACTAATAATTACTCTCTGGGGTTTATTTTGGGACTACAGATTAACGGGAGAAATAAACATACACAAACCCAATTTGTCCCAGATCTATATGATAATTTGGATCTTATAGCAATTTAAGTCGATTTCATAAGGTCATTTGTATTGGGACTAGGAATGAACATGGACCCATTTTCACCTATTTCAATAGCGTTCATCCTATGGTCGATAAAATCTTATACACCAAACTTCACCACAATATAGTCAGATTTGCGACCTGTAGTTTCATTACAAGATTTACATGGACACACAGACGGACAGACAGAGAGTGAATCTGAGTCGATCGGTACTGTACTGTACTGTACTGTACTGTACTATATTATACTGTACCTTTAATCAGACTACATTCTGGCATTTCAGCCTTCATCAGTGATTTTATTAAACATGTGATAATTGTTATGTTATTATTGAATATATTGTTTCTGCTTATATGAAAATTTTCTACTTACAGCAGCCGTGAGGTTTGAACCTGCGTCTATCTCACATATACTCGTACTTGCACTTTTTGGTCACGCGCTTTAACACACTGACCAAAAGTCAGGCCTACGAGCAGTGTGGTTAAAAATCAGTTTTCATATCGTTAAACTTTTACTTTACATTAATCTCAGAAGATACAACTCTCTGTCCAAACAATTGTTATTTTTTAATTATGAATATTTTTGCATATATACTTCTAATTTCCACTATTCTCAGTTTCATAAGAGTTGTCATATGTGATGTATGGTTTCTACATTCTACATATTGCACTTTTTACGTACGAAGGCTGCTAAATAAGTCCGCGACTTTTCGCACTTCCCTCGTAGTTATATGAAATGCAACACTACTACCATCAAGTACCACCTGTCAATAGACTACTCTAAAATTTTGAGCAAGTTTCGTCATTTACTTTGAGTTTAACAGCTGTACAAAACATACAACCTCGTGGTTTTTTTTTTAAATAGATAAAAGTGAATTTCGAGTGCTCATTAAACATTATTTTTGCGAAACAAAAACCGTCAATCAAACCAAGGAAAAGCGTGATAAATACTACGGAGGCTCTGCACCATCGATGTCAATGGTAAAAAAGAGATTTATTGACTTTCGTTGTGGTCGCACAAATACAAATGACGCTAAACGTTCTGGCTGGCCGATTGAGGTCAATACACCCGAAAATGTCGAAAAAATCCCCGATATGGTGTTGGCCGATCGAAGAGTAAAAGTGCGTGAGATTGTCGATGCCATAGGCATTGCATATGGCAGTGTGGTTTCGATTTTAAATGATCAGTTGGGTTTAAGAAAGCTGTCTGAAAGATGGGTGCCGCGTTTGCTCTCAATTGACCATAAACGTAATCGTGTAACAATTTCAAAGGATTGTTTGGAGTTGTTTAACCGCAATTCGTATGAGATTTTGCGGCGTTTTGTAACTGTGGATGAAACACGGATCCACTACAACACTCCGGAGACCAAAGAAGGCCAATGTAAGTTTGTCGGCCAATAAGATGATGGCAACAGTTTTTTGGGATGCACGCGGGATAATCCACATCGATTACCTTTAAAAGCGAAAAAAATAAACGGAGAATATTATACCAATTTATTGCACCGATTTAACGAGGATTTAAAAAAACGACCCCATATGGCCAAGAAAAAAGTTATTTTTCATCAAGATAATGCATAGGTGCACCTGTGTGGAGTCTCAATGGCAAAATTCCATGAATTGGGCTACGAATAGGTACCGCATCCGCCATATTCTCCGAATTTAGCCCCCCAGTGACTATTTCCTATTTCCAAACCTAAAGAAATGGCTCGGTGGAAAGAGATTTTGCTCCAACGATGAAATTATAGATCAAACAAATGCATATTTTATGGACCTCGAAAAATCCTATGTTTTGGAAGGGATACAAAAATTGTAGAAACGTTGGACTAAGTGTTTTGAGATAAGAGGAGTTTATGTTGAAAAATATATATTTTCTTTTTGTTTTTCAAAAAATTGTGTTTTATTCTAAAAGCCACGGACTTCTTGATCCGCCCTCGTATGTATATTAGAGATGTTGCTCTGAAGCGAAATTTTAATTAGAGTTTGCTAGACTTGACGTCATTTTTCAGACATATTGCAATTTCAGACATATCTATAATATTAATAGGCTAGGCGATTTCTTGTGTCCGATGTTTTATTCTACCGTTTTACCACGATTTCGACCAAACGTATATTATTTGAAAGATATTTCTTTTAAGCCGATTTGCAGGTTTACAGATTTTAAAATTTTTTGCTTTATTTTGAGTAAATTGCATTTAAAGTTGCTACTAACACATACATAAAATTATACAATGCAATGTGTGTGTTTAGTCAATTTGTTAATGTGTTTGTAATAAAATGAGTTTGTTTTTGTGTTGATTTGTGAATTGGCTATAATTGATTAGCATACCTTTAGGGTCTTTATTTGATGAAAAACTAAAATTTTCTAGAATTTGCACTCGAATTTCGGGGGCTGGAATCTGCTAGTTGTAATTAATATGGAAATTTTGATTTGTTTCAATGGTGCGTGGTAGAGAAGAAGATAGCATATATTTCTAAAATCAGAGTACTTTTGCTTATGATTTTTTTATTATATTTTTGTTTCTTACCTGTCTAAAATTTTTTAAAGGCATAAAGCTTAAATAAATTAAATAAAAAAAATAATAATAAAATTATTTAATTTTCTTCTATTTTATTCGTATGATAGTTTTAATTTTAGTTGACCGGATACTTTTTGTAGCAAGTGCAACTATCTGTAAAATTTCACAAATTGTTTTTTGGAAATGAATCAGTAGATAAATACACTGTATATATTAGAAGTCTTTGGACATTCTTCTTATAAAATTTTCTTTGGCGTAAAAAAAATTTTTTTTAATATTATTTTAAAATTAAGAAAAACATTTTTTAATTTAATTTTCCTACCTTATTTCTATTCCAAATGGCAAGATAGAAAATTTGTATTAAACTATTTATTACGTGGGCTTAAGGTTGGCTATATATTTAAAACCTATTTAAATGTGTTTGATTTTCTATGTGCTGGGACGCGTTTACATAAATATGAACGAACAAAAAAATAAACAAATAAATAAAAAACTGCTTAGTTTTGACGTGTTGGAAATTGCAAAATATATATTAATATTTTTGCAATGAAATGGTGAATTTTATATTGCAGAAAATACAAAAAAAAAAAAAAAACACCAGCAGTGAAGAAATATACTAAAGCATTGATATTTATACGTTATGCGTTTCTTTATTCATTTAAAGGTTTTAAGTATATTTTTGTGCAAAACGAAAAAAAGAGAAAAGAAAGAGGTGTGGTTGCCAGATCATTCAAGCATGCATATCAATTCTGTTTTTCTTCTTTTTTTTCAACGGAAATTATGTTGAAGGTGTCACTTGTTGACACTATTTGACAAGGTATTCGTTGTTAAGCCTTATTGTCGTCTTTCCGCTTACATACACACAAAGAATTTCTTTCATTTAAAATTCAGCCAAAAAAAAAGAAGTTAAAAAAGATTTTTTTTATATTTTTTTTATACAACAATGATAACTTTTTCATACAAAATTAATTATTTTTGTCTTGAAATTCATAAAAATTATGATTTTTTTTTTTCAAAATTAATGAGTTTCTTTTTTATAAAAAAAATTTTTTTTTTTGATTCAAAAATTACCCGATTTTTTTTTTAATTAATAAAATGTTTCATAATATTTATAAGGTTTTTGAAAAGTTTTATTTATGTACTTTTTCATTATGACTTCTTCTTCACAAAATTATTGTGTTTCTTTTTTATAAAAATTTTTTTGTTTGCTTCAAAAATTACCAGAATTTGTTTTTTTATTAATGAAATGTTTCATAATATTTAGAAGGTTTTTGAAAAGTTTTATTTATGTACTTTTTCTATGCATATTTTCACAATACTCATTTAAATTTACTCAATGTAACTTTCATTTTATTTATTATTTTATTAAATTTTCATGAATTTTGTTTAACAAAATGTATGCATATATTTAGTTAAATTTTTGAATTTTTTTTATAAATAAAATTTAAATAAAATAAAATTTTTATTTAAATTCAAGCTTTCACTAATACATATTATTATGCTAAAAAATAATTTTTTTTTTCTAAAAACTATTTTTTCGAAAAATTCATAAAATGTTCCATAATAAATCGTTATAATAAACATTTCATTGAATTTACAATTGTTTGAGGTGTTGTTCATAAATCTATTGAATTTCATTTCATAAAATTAATAAATTTAAAGTATAAAATAATAAATAAATTTTATTTTAATTCAAAAAATTTTATATTATTGAAATATTTTGTTACTAATGCATAAATTTTTATACAGTTATTAGCTTTTTGATTCAATTCAACTTTCAAAAAATTAATGATTTATTTTTCATAAAATTAATATTTTCTGTTTTTTTACGGCCGTTTTGCACATATAAGCCAGTAGTTTTGTTGAATATCAACCGATTTTAAATTTCTCAGTGGATTTAGAAAGAGGAAATTATGGCCTTTGGAAGATATGTACATGATATCTAAGTAATATTGAGACATCTGTGCGTATTCCTCCAGCAAACTCATTTTTATTAAAAATATTCTCTATTTTTCAACTTTAGAGATATTTTACTCACATTTTTTTTATTTAGGAACCGTATAATTTATGAATTTACTAAAAAGGTATGTTTATTTATGAGTAAAATACAGCTTTGGGTTAAAAAATCTGATAAAAACTAACTGAGTTGACTTTTAATAAAATAAAAACAATGGAATAAATGCCTGCAAACATTTTTGAGTTGAATAACCGAAAATGTTATTTTAACAAAAACAAGTAAGAAATTATAGTCGCTCTAGACCGACTATACGATACCCTATACCATGGTTAAGAGACCCTATCTCTTCGGTCCAACTAATTCGATATCGAAAATATGCACAAACCAAATTTGAGTGGCAATGTTATTAATTTTTTTTGGATGCAGATATGAAAGAGTTTATATCGGATGCAATATTAATATGGGGACTAGGTCGAAATGTGGACCGATCCTGACCATATTTGGTAAAGTCACTTATATTTTGAAAACATATATACAAACCAAATTTGAGAAAAATCTGTGCAATATTTTTGTTTTTTGATAGATTTAAGTGAAGATCGGGAAGCAGCTCTATATGCGGCCTATGATTAAGAATTGTCATATGGGGTTTATTTTTGGGCTACTGATTAACGGATATAATAAACACGTACAAACCCAATTTGACTGAGATGGACGGACATCGCTAAATCGACTCAGGAAGTGATTCTGAATCGATCGGTATAACTAAAGATGGGCCTAGGTCAAATATTTTTTGTAGTTACAAACAGCAGCACAAGTCATTGTACCCAAACCACTGGTGGTATAGGGTATAAAAATTTGTTTGTGCAGACATTTATTCCATTTTTTTTAAAGTTAAATAACTCAGTTAATATTTAACAGATTTTTTAATCCAAATATAATAAGTTCAAAGATGAAAAATAAATTTGGCCAGACAAATGGTTTATTTTGTGATTTAGCGTGATTTCAATAGACGGACAGACGGACATCGCTATATCTGCTCGAGTTGTTATAAGGATCAAGAATATATATACTTTATGGAGTCAGAAATGCTTTCGTCGATGCGTTACAAACGGAATGACAAACTTATATATACCCCTGTAGAGGGTATAACAAGTACCAAAATAATCCTAAACGAGGAGTTTTGAGAAAGAGACTTAGGTCCAACTAATTGCATATAGAAAGTAGACACAAACCAAATTGTATAGTGTTGTTATAACTTTGTTACTTGCCGATATAAAAAAAATTCATATCGAATGCTTTTGTTCTATGGCCCGATCAGGACCATATTTCACTTTTCAAAAAAAAAAAAAAAATACCTATACAAACCAAATTTGAAAAAAATCTAAGGAATACTTTTGTTTAAGATCAGGAACCAACTTTGTATGGGAACAGCGTTTATTTTTGTGTTACTAATTAATGGTTACAATGAACACATAAAAACCAAATTTTACCGAGATTTATGTATATGATAATTTTTCATCCTGTGGCCGATATTTGCGACCTGTAGTTTCACTACAATATTGACATGAACACACAGGCAGACATATGCACAGACAGGCAGACCGAGACGCGGAAAGACGGTCATCGATAAATCGGCTCAGAATATGATTCTAAGTCGATTAGTATAATAATGGATGGGTTTTGGTCAAATATTTTTGGTAGTTACAAATATCAGAAGAAACTAATTACACTCTCACCACATAGTGGCGTAAGGAATAAAAATCATTGGTTTAATAATAAATCTAGTCTTTAAAGAAAGCTTTATTGAAAATTAACAAAATGGCGGCCATTGACAGTTTACTCCCGGATTAACGACCAAGAGCATTAGTTTATTGTTATGAAAAAAATCTAAATTTTGAACAAACATTAAAATCCTTCGACCAAAAACTAGTTTTTAATGCGATTAATAGGATGTAATATAAGCAATGGTTTTTAAATTATAGTGGTCACCGACTTAAAAAACATAATTTCGAAGAAAACGCATTTAAAGATTTTCGATGTAAAAACGGCAGATACGAGATTCCTTCAGTAATTGTAAGATATCTCGGTAACTATTCATCGGATTGACTTGATATTTTAAAAGAAATTATTCCAGAAATCATACTTCAAGAAAATGCAACCAAAAAAAAAACCAATTTTTTGCATGCGTCACCCCCTAAGTGAAAAATGATGCTTTTTCAAAAATTCAATTTTAGCTATTTATTTTAAACAAGCAGATTCCAGCCATCGAAATTCGAGTGCAAATTCTAGGAAATTTTATTTTTTCATTAAATAAAGACCATAAAGTTATGCTAATCAATTATAGCCAATTCACAAATCAACACAAAAAAACAAACTCATTTTTATAACAAACACATTAACAAATTTAATAAATCACACACATAGCATTGTAAATTTTATGTATGTGTTATTAGCAAGTTTAAATGGAGGTTACTCAAAATAAAGGAAAAAATTTAAAAATCTGTAAATCTGATGAACAGCTAAAAAGAAATAATATACTATATAATATATAATAATATAAATATGTATATATTCAAATAATATACTTTCGGTCAAAATCGGGATAAAACGGCAGAACAAAACATCGGTCACAATAAATCGCCTAGCCTTTAAATATTATAGATATAACAAGACGTAAAATTTCATTAAATTAAACAAATCGAATTAAATTCGCTAAAAAAAAATAAATTTAATAAATATCTATAAATATTAGAAGACGATACATAAGTTTCTTTCTCATTTTAATTAAATTTTAGTATTCATTAAATTAAGATCTATCTTTCATAATACGAATAATTTGTCATTTCATTAAATTAATATTTTTTCAATAAGTTTTATATAGCGAAGCCTTCATTTAATTAATTCGCTTTGTATAAATTACGTTTTTATAATTGTTTTTCATAAAACTAAAAAATATTTCATTATATTTATCATTTTTTGAGGCTTTGTTCGTAAGTTTAATGAATTACATTTTACCAAATTAATGAAGGTAAAAAATAAAAAAAATCTTCTATTTGATTTTTTAAAAAGGGCGTTGTAAAAATTTTGTAAAATAATAAAATTTTAGTTTTTGATGCAAATGTGTATAAACTTTTTTTTTCAATAGTTTAATATTATTTATTTTTTCAGAAATAAATGATTAATTTTTACACCATTTTTTCTTTAATGTTAAAATTTTAAATTATATAAAAAAATTATTAATTTATGTTACACAAAGTAAATGAATTCTGTTTCATTAATTTATTTCATTTTTTTTCATAAAATAAATAATTTATTTTTCATTGAAATAATTATTTTTGAATTTTTCATAAATTAACAATTTCTTCGTAAAATTTATTCAACTAAATAATCTAAGCCATAAAAACAAAGTTTTTATTAAAACTTTTAAAAGTTTTAAATCACTCCGTGACTGTGCTGACTACCCCAAAATTTATTTATAGTCACAAAAAGACTATTGGCCAAGTTCCAGATCAATTGGATGAGGAAGTATGAGGTTGCCCCATGGCAGACAAACAGACAGACTGAGAGTATGGGTTAAAAGAAAGAGTTTAAAAATGTGTTAACTAAAAATAAATCGTTATTTTACTCTTAATAAAATTAACAATTTAATTTTTTCTTAAAGTAAATTATTTGTTTTTCATTAAATTAATGGTTAAATTTTCATAAAATTAATTTATTTTTATTTTTTTTTTTTTTTGAATTTCGTTAAGTTGGAGATGTAGTTTGTATACAAATAATGTTAAATTTTTCATAGCATTATTTATCTCAATAAAATTAATGGTGTTTTTCATTAGGTTAATGAATTATTCATTATATTTATAAATTTTTTAAGTTTTGTAGGTAAATTTAATGAATTATATTTCATAAAAATAATGCATTTAAGGTACATAAAAACAAATAAATAGTGTGAATAATTGAACTCAAACAATTATTAATAAATAAGATTTTTCTTACTAATGCGTAAATGCTTATATTTTAATGCAGTTATTTGTTTTTCGCTTAATTAAAACTTTTAATAAATTAATTATTTATTTTTTATAAAATTAATACTTTCTTTTTTTTAACTTAGAATTATTTTATTTTACGTTATTCTATTTTAATTTATATAGTTTTTATTTTATACACCAATTTATTATTAAATAAAATACAGTAAAAAAAATTATTTTATATACAAAATGTATCATTAATTTATTTTCTGATTTCCAAAAAGGAAAAATTTTTAAAAGGTCAAAATTAAATTTAAATTTGAGAAGTATAAATTACTAAAATTTCCTTTAAAAACGCATAAATTTTTATGCAATTATTAGTTTTTCGCTTAAATAAAACTCAGTAAAACTTGAGTTGATTTACCGATGTCCGTCTGTATGTCCATGTACACCTTGTAATCAAATTACAGGTCGCAAATATGAATATATTTTGATGAAATTTGGCATATAAGCTTCCATCGGCCGTGGGATGAACGCTATTGAAATTGGTAAGAATCGGTCCATGTTCAGACCTAGCCCCCATACAAATGACCCCTATGAAATCGACATAAATTGCCATAAGTTCCAAATTATCATATATATCTCAATCAATTGCTCTTTCAGCTGTAGGACGAAGCTATTGAAATTGGTACGAATCGGTGCTTGTTCAGACCTAGTCCACATACAAATTATCATAAAGGTCTCGTTAAATTTGGGTTTGTGTCAATCAATGGTGAACAAACGTCATAGAACATTTCTTAGCCAAAGTCCCCTTGTACGACTGCTTCACTTAAATCTATCAATATTATGTGACTTTAAAAAAATATTTTTTTTAATTAATAAATTTTTATTTTCTTAAAATTGATTATTTTTTTTTTTAACTACATATTTTTCTCGTAAAACTTAATTTAGTAAAATATTTACTTTATATAAAAAATAAGTTGTTATTTTAATTTTCTTTTCACAAAAAATTTTCTTCATTAGATTTCTACAAAACAAATAAATTTCTTTTTTTAATATTTGTTAGATATGACGTAATTTTTCAGACATATTGCACTTAATACTGTAATTAATATGCAAATTAAGATTTTGTTTCAATGGTGCGTGGTAGAGAAGAAGAAAGCATATATTTTTTTTCTTTTTTTAATGAATAAATTTCTATTTTCATTAAATTAATTATTAATTTTTCATTTTAGTAAAACATTTATTTAATATAAAAGATAAATCGGTACTTTGGCTTTAATAAAATGAATGATTTTTGTTCTATAAAATTAAAAAAATTTTTTTTACAGAAAAAATTATTATATATTTTTCAATTTCACAAACTTTACAATTTTTTTTTACTAGAAAATGCATTTTTTAGAAATTAAATGATTAATTTTTCATAAAATTTATGATCTTTATGTTAAAATAATGATTATTTTTATTAAAGCCACAATTTTATCTTGAAACGTCATGAATTCAAAAAATTATTTTTTAAAATTAATAAATTTTTATTTTCATAAACTTTATATATTTTTTATTTAAATAAAAAAATTTTCGTAAATCGTTCTTAAGTAAAGCCTTTACTTTATATAATACTAGCAGTATACCCGCTATGTTGTTAGCGTAATTATTATATTAGTTATTTAAGCCATAATAATATTTAAAAACAATAAGAAATTTAGTGTGAGTGACAATACGATGGAAAATTTTAACAAAATATATTTTTGACGACTTGGATGGAATCTTTTATAAGTTTAAACATTTGTACGTTTTATTTATTTAACAAAGAAGAAATATTAATATTACTTCAGAAAAAATTAACAAAACTTAAAAGTATTAATTTTTATGCTGTTGACAAAACAATGGAAACCTTTACTATACAATAACACTGTGGAATAAAATGATGGTCATGATCTTAGGGGGTGGATGATTTCTATACCGAACGATTGTATTAATTTATTTTAGTAAAACTCCCGAAGTGTTTAAATGTTTTGGGTCCATTTAAATATATCATTTTTTGGTCCACACTATTCGCAAGATTAATGCTAGCCAGACGATTTTATGGATTTATTCATAGAATATTTCTCACAAATATTCTTTTGTCTGCGGCCATCACTATAATCATCTATTATTCTAGATTTTAACCCTTTATTCAACTTTATTCTTGCCATTATTTTAGACCTTATCCCCATTCAAATGACCTTTATGATATCGAATTATAAAAATTTAAATAACGGTTAAAATTTAAAAAAAATTTTTTTACTGGTTCTTTTATTTTTTTTTATTTTAATCAACTCTGGTAAAGAAATATAAAAGTTTTCACTGTTTTCGTATCACTTAAAAAACATATTTATTTTCGTTTATCTATTTTTTTTAGTTGTATTTTTTGTAACAAATGTATTGTCTTCCAATATAATTTCCAATAATTTCGTAAAAGAAATACATAATTTTATCACTAAGCGTAATTATTAAAAAAGAAAATTGGCAAATTTTGAATTTTGTAAAAATTTCCAATGTATTGCGACGTACTCTATTTAAGTACCGCTTTTATATTCATTATAGGTTCGAAAATTATTCAAAAATAATATTATTTGTAATATCGATGGCTTAATTTGGAAAGAAGCAACTCAAGCCATAGGACAAACGCTATTGAAATTGGTGAAAAAGGGTGCATGTTTAGATCTTATCCCCATTCAAATGACCCTTATGATATCGACTTAACTTGCCATAAGATCCAAATTACCAAATAGATCTCAGTCGAAATGGGTTTGTGTATGTTTATAACATCCATTAATCCGTAGACCAAAAATAAACCCTATAGGACAATTCACTTAAACCTATCTAAAACAAAAATATTGCACAGCTTTTTCTCGGTTTGTATATGTTGTTGCAAAATATAAGTGACTTTACCGTAAATGTTCATGATTGGTCCAATTTTCGACGTAGATTTGGTTTATGATTTTTTTTAAATCCAATTAGTTGGACCTAAGACCAATTCTCTAAACGCATAGTATAGGGTATCGGTCTAGACCAATTATCATTTTCTTTCTTGTTTTCTTAAGAAAATGTACTCTTAAAGGAAAATTTACCAGTTGAAAAGTATCACTTTTCGCATTTTTTGCCCGTTTTTACCCCCCCAAGGGATCGAATTAAAACAAAGTTTATTCTTCTCTGATGTATGTGTCTCTGTTGGAATCTATATATCAAATTTCATTTTCCCAAATTACTATGTAAAGAGGATACAAAAAGGTACACTTTTACACTTCCGTTCTTGCCCACCCCCTTTAACATCCGAATTTTCAAAAGCTTCCGTCTCATTTGATGTTTCTATCATTTGTGGAATCCACAAACTATATTTTATATCTTTTTCTTTTTTTGTTTGTTTAGAAGATACCAGATATATAATTTTTACCTCTCTGGTCGTTTTTCCTCCCCCACAAGTTAGAATTACCGATAAATTCATCCTTGACTGATGCCCACGTATTCACCGGAGGTCTGTATACCAAAATTCATAAATATAGACTAATATGGTAAGAATTTCCAAAAGTTTCCCTCTCATCGGGTATTTCTATCTCTAGTGGAATTCACGAACCTCATTCTATATTCGATTGTTTAGAAGATACCAAATGTACACTTATTAGAATTACCAATTAATTCATCCCTGACTGATGCCCATGTATTCGGTGGAGTCTGTATGACAAAATTCATGTATACAGATTAATTAAGGGTGATTTTTTAAGAGCTATAGGAAAGTTTTCCAAAAAAAAAACACATAAAATTCAGAAAAATGCATGAAATCTTTATTTGAATCGATAGTACGGTCCATATAATTTAATGTTCGAAGATTATTTCATCCAAATGTTGACCGTGACTGCGCCTCAAATGGTCCATCCGCTTAGTCCACTTTTGGCATACTCCTTCCAACATTTCGGCCGGTATCTCACGAATAAATGCTTCAATGTTGTCTTCCAATGCGTCAGTTGAAGCGGGATTGTCTGTATAGACATGAGCTTTAACATAGCCCCACAAAAAATAGTCTAAAGGCGTTAAATCGCACGATCTAGGCGGCCAATTGACCGGTCCCGAACGTGAAATAAAATTTTCACCGAACTCGCCTCTCAATAGGTCCATTGTTGCGCGTGTTGTGTGGCATGTGGCACCGTCTTGTTGACGACGTTCTTGCACCAGCTGTATTTTGAAAGGCTTCACACCTAAATCCTTCCGCAAAATTTTCCACATTGTTGAATAACAGAGGCTCAATTGCTGCGAACGGCGACGAATCGATAATTGATGGTCATCATTAATACTGGCCGATACAGCTGCGATATTTTCTTCAGTTCGCACTCTACGTAAACGTGTTGGTGGTTTAATGTCCAACAATGTAAATTTGGTGCGAAATTTAGTCACAATAGCCCGAATGGCCGCATCAGTGGGTCGATTAAACTGACCATAAAATGAAAGAAGCGCGCGATGAACTTTCTTAACAGAGCACGCATTTTGATAATAAAATTCAATAACTTGCAAGCGTTGTTCATTTGTAACACGATTCATGGTTAAATTATAGAGCAAACTGAGGATGTTTGGCAATGAAACAAAACACGAAACGTGCGTCAGCTGTTTAAACCAGTGTTGCCAAAAAGATAATAGCTAAAAAATCACCCTTTATATTAAGAAGGTACAAAAAGGTGCAATTTCCTCTTTTTTGACCGTTTTTACCGCCCCCTTAAAATCTGAATTCCAAAAGTTTTCATCGCATCTGAAGTCTCTAGTGGAATCCACATACTGTATTTCATATTCCTAGATTCATTTGTTTAGAAGATACGAAGTGTAAATTTTTTCCCCTTTTATTTTCCCCTTTCTAGCTCCTTAAAGCGCGAATTTCTAAGAATCCCTATTTTGGTTCGGATCTGCGTCCCAAAAGGACCCCACATTCCAAATGTCATATTCCTGTGACCTTTTTTAAAAATATTCCCTTTTGGCACGCTTTTACCCCTTCTTACCCCCTTAAAGTGCGAATTTCTAAAAATTTATATTTTGGTTCGAGTGTACGTCCTGAAAGGACCCCACATTTCAAATTTCATATTCCTGGGACCATGTTTAAAAATGTCCCTTTTTGGGCCGTTTCTATCCCTTTTTACCCCCCTGAAAATGCGAATTTCCAAAAACACATATTTTGGTTCGAGTCAGCGTCGTAAAAGAAACCTACGTTCAAAATTTGATGTTCCTGGGAACTTTTTTAAAGATTTTTTTTTTAACTGTCCCTTTTTGGACCCTTTTTATCCCATTTTACCCCCTAAAAATGCGAATTTCCAAAAATCCTTATTCTGGTTCGGATCTGCGTCCCAAAAGGAACCTACATTCAAAATTTCATACTCCTAGGACCTTTTTTAAAGATTTTTTAAAAATGGCATTTTTGGCCGTTTTTACCCTTTTTATCCCCTAAAAATTCGAATTTCCAAAAATGCCGTCTTAGTGGATCTACACTCTGTAAAAGGAACTTACATGCCAAATTTCAGGTTTCTAGGTTCAGCGGTTTGGGCTGGGCGATGATGAATGAGTCAGTCAATCAGTCAGTCAGTCAGTCACTCGCGTAACTCTTATATATATATATATATAGATAAAAATTAATTACTTTTTTTCAATCAAATTAATAAATGTGTTTTTTTTTCACAAAAAATTAATTATTTATTTTTCATCAATATTTAATAATTGATTTTATTAAATAAAAAATGCATTTTATAGAAATTACTTATTTTTTTATATTATTTAATGATTTCCCGCACAACAAGACTAAGGACCATTATTACAACTTGCCAATAGCTAAAGTTAGGATGTTATCGGCCAGATTATTAGTTTTTCGTAATTACAACTATACTTTAAGCTAAAAGTGACCGATAAGCTAAAGGGAAGATATTGTTGCCTTTAACTTTTAATGTGAGGTTTATGTATTTAATGTTGCCACATTTTCTGATCTATGAAGAAGAAATTCACACCAATTTAGTTTTGGAAATAAATTTATTTGCATATACTTAAATGTATGTTTGTATATTTTTTAAAAAGTTTTATTACACATTTACAACAATTATGTAACTTATAATAAAGGTTTTTAGTTTTAATTCTATTGTTTGCTTGCGAACAAATAAATGAACGTTGCCACTACGTATTTTATAAAGCAATTCATTTGGTCAAAAGTAATCGGTGTTTCCTTTGGTGTTGCCACAATATCAAAAATATTAATTTTATTTTACTGGGAATTTGTAATAATGAAAAGAAGTTAAAGGTAACTTTATTGCTCACTTTAGCTAAAGTTACCTTTAACTAACATTAACTTTAAAGGGAAGTTGTAATAATGGCCCTAAGTCTTACAATAACAGCACAGGATTTTAATAGTGTACAAATATGTTTTGCCAAATTAAATGACTAATTTTTCATAAAATTAATGATTAATTAATTAATTAATTAATGATTTTCATAAAAATTATGATTTTTTAATTAAATTATTGAAATTAAAATTTTCATTAAATAAAATGCGTTAATACAATGCAGAGGTTTATTGGCCTAGTTAAACTTCAATAACTAGAAAAAATTCTTCAACATTAACCAAATAATTCTTTCGGTGTACACACAATACAACAATATGGAAACATCTATGTGCGCGTACGAGTATGTTTGGCTGTTGTATTTTCAACGACAAACATTGATTGAATTGAATGCAGAATGCAGAATGCAAAATTTTGTGCTACAAAAAAAACAAGACAGATTTTCTTGTCTTAACAAAATGTTATTACTCTGTTTAAGAGGTGGAATAATTTTTATATGTATGGTTTTAATGTGTTGTTTTAATCTATTTTTTTTTTCGCTTATAAATTTCATTAAAATTAAGTTGTCATACTATGGAATGATACAAGGGAATATTTATGTGCATGCGAAGTTACAACCTCTTATTTATGCTTATATGCAGCATAAAATGATACTGGAATAATTTAAATATGAATACAAAATATGTTGACACCTTTTTAAACAACACAATTTAAGGTGAATATTCAGATTTATGTTTGCAAGACATTCGCTTAATAACTATTAAAAATTATTGTCGTCATATAAAAATATCATATAATATCTAAAAATAAATTTAATTTAAGCTTATTTGCTTAAACTGGCTAATATGTAGCTTAACCATTTTTGATTGATTCTATTTTCAGTCCTCAGACCCTTGACCGATTATCAAACCATGGGGTAGCATTTAATCGGCCTAAATCATTAATTTTCCTTTATATTATTAATGATTGTTCTTGTTCGAATAAAAATCATTTAACAATTTAACATGACTAAGTCTTTCTCATAATTGCATTAAAAATTTACGCACAATCGACCGTCTTACACTATACAAAAAAAAAGAAAGAAAAGTTCACTATTTTCCATATACTCGTACACATGCATACATTATACTTCAGTGATCACTAATACGTAAAAACCTTAAACATTTGTCTAAGATTTACTAGACCAGAATAAGTTTTTTCTTTCTTTATTTTGTATACCCTGCACACCACTGTGCAGAGGGTATATATAGGTTTGTCATTCCGTTTGTAACGCAATGGAAAAATGCATTTGCGACCCCACAACTTGAGTCGATATAGCGATGTCCGTTTGTCCGTCCATCCGTCTGTCTGTTGAAATCACGGTCATTCATAAAATAAATAATTTACCATGACAAAGTTATGATAATATTATTTGGCATTATTTCGAACAGGTTGGTATTGAAAATGGGGTAAATCGGACATCGCTGAGCCAAGATAAGGCCAAAAATATGGAGACACCTCTAAAAAAAATTTTAAATTCAAGTATGTTGTTGTAATAATGTAGTACAAATTTTATCAAATTATATCAGATATTTTGCTTACATTTGTTATAAATAGTGCAATAAGTCCAGATATTAAGGTAAGCGTTAAACCGAAGTGGAGGGTACCAAATATTCGTCACTAACGAATTTTACACTCTTGCTTGTTTTTTCTTGTAATCTCAGCACTAGTAACATAAACCCTCAGCCGCAAAATATGGGGAGTGTTAGAAGATAAACAAACAAACAGAAAACGCAAAACTTGACACGTTTGTTTGTGCTGTGTTGTGGCGTGGCGTGGCGTGTCGTGTCGTGTTGTGTTCTTTGTCCCCTTCAAAACAATGTTGCTCGCATGTATTTCTGGTATTATGACAAGTTTGCAGAACGCAGTAATTAACTGAGTATACAATTTCAAAATACCCCCAATCAATGTGTGTATGTGTGTGTGTGCTTTTTGTTTTAGTCCTCCCCCAAATGTCGAACCATTAGAAATGAGCTTACAATCAGACAGTCCATATGTGCACAAAAGATTTACAAATTGTCTCAAGGTGTCTAGACAGTTTAGAGAAAGTAATAGGTGTACGTATATATGCTCGGATATAGACAAGAAGATTATGGTTGCAAAAATCAACAGCAAAAGAAACAAAAAAAAAAAACAAAAAATAGCAAACGACAAGTTATACTGACGGGAATATTAATAAATTAGGTTCCTTTTGTTATCCTGGAGGTGTTAGAAGTTGATAGAAGGTGTTTAGAGGTGTTTAAGAAACAACAAAAACAGATAATTTTTTTTTTAGTTTCACATTCCCTTCTAATTATATGCGATTATTTTGCTAACACATACAGCGGTTATTGGAGGATTAAAAAAAAAATTTCTAAGAAGTGAACAACAGGTAACAACAAATCGCAACAACAACCATACGAATTGAAATAATTCTATTCTAGACCAGAAAACTACTTGAAACGCCCTGAGTAGTAAAATTTTCTATAGCAAACCTTTTCAAAAGAAAAAATTTCTTTCTTGATATAGTTTTCATATTTTTTTCTGGTTTTATAACCACACAGGCCATCCTTATTGAAATGCAATTTATGTAAATCTTTAACAACAGCACACACGAAATTTCTTTGCGAATCAAAGAACTTGCTTTAAAATGTTATCATGGATTTTTTGGGATATTGTTGATTTACATATTTTACATATTTTCTGAGTCGATTTAACGATGTCCGTCTGTCTTTCCTTCCGTCCGTCAATATGTTTGTGTGCCCAATAACAGCAAGGAGGAAGGAGAAAATGATTTAGAGGACAGTGGCGACACCGGAAGTCTAGACTATGCTCGTGGAGTACAGGTTGTTGGCTCCGAAAGTGTAAAACTAATTTCGGCTCAACCAAAGCATAAGTGTTGGTTTAATCAGACGTTCTAAAACGCAATCATATCCAGAGAGGAAGCATTCAGTATTTGTCGTATAAACAAAAATACAAATACTGATCTAATATGCAAACAGGTGCAGAAGTCTTCTTGACGTCCGATCCAAGCGCGGTGCAGACTGTTCTACAGACCACCATCTTGTAGTTGGTATTGTGCGGTTAAAAGTTGCGGCTATTCGCAAACCCGAATTCATCAAACGCAAATATGATGTGCAAAAGTTTAAAAACCATCAAATCCTTCACAGCTACGTACAAGACCTGCAAAGAGGCTTAACAATGCAAAGTGGACACCCAGTAGAATGGCAAAACACCAACGATAATTTTAGTGATGCTGCCAAAGTACAAATAGGCTTCATAACAACAAAAAGAACTCAGTGGATTTCTGATGACACGTGGAAGCTAATCCTGGAAAGAAGAAATATTAAAGGAAATCAAAATTGAGCTAGAACCCGTGGAGAGAAGAAAACGTTAGCAGAAGCCTATATGCATCACGATAAGTTAGTGAAGCGGAGCGCCAGGAATTACAAGAGAAGATGGCATGTAAAACTTGCTAGTGATGTGCAAAAAGCATCTGAATAACATAGAGATCTATACGCTATCAGAAAAAAGCTTACAGGCAAAAACTTTTTGAACTCTAAACCATTGAAGAACAACGACGGTGTGTTACGCACTTCCAAAGGTGAGCAACTGGAAGTATGGAGACAGCATTACTCTAGCATGCTATCCAATCCAACAATAAATCCCGTAAGAGTATGCTACTGCACTACTCACAGAGTGAGACAAGACATTTCCATAGAATGCCCCGAAATTATGGAAATAATTAATGCTGTCAATGCCTTGAAGACTAATAAAGCCCCTGGAGTAGATAACATTGCCCCAGAGATGTTAAAAGCTAACTCTCGAACCACGGCGCCATTACTTCTACCTCATATCAAGAACTTTTGGCACACTTGTGATCTCGACTCACATCTAAAGGAAGGTATCATAGTCAATATTCCTAAAAAAGGCGACCTTACCGAATGCAATAACTGGCGAGGAATCACGGTTCTTAGCGCAGTCAACAAGGTAATTGCGCACATCATAAACAGAAGGATAGCTGATGCTGTACTCCCAGATTTCAGACAAGAACAGGCTGGCTTCCGCCCACACAAATCTTCCGTCGACCACATCAATAGTCTTCGTATAATCATCGAGCAGTCAGCGGAATGGCAATCTCCCCTCTACATGATATTTATAGATTTAGAAAAGGCGTTCGACAC
This sequence comes from Cordilura impudica, assembly GCA_963682025.1. Lineage (NCBI taxonomy): Eukaryota > Metazoa > Arthropoda > Insecta > Diptera > Scathophagidae > Cordilura > Cordilura impudica. The sequence continues at coordinate 30,483,234 of OY821519.1, read as the reverse complement.
CCTGATCCACCATGTAATATGGGACGCGCTTGCCTGCGAAGGTGTGCCATAAAAAATTATTAGGCTAACCCAATCCTTGTATGAGAATGTGAAATGCCGAGTTCTCCACGACAACGCACTGAGCAACAGTTTTAATGTGTTAAATGGTGTTCGACAAGGACGTATACTATCTCCTCTTCTATTTAAAATCGTACTTGACATCATTGTACGTAATGCTACAGCAGAAAATAGAGGTATAAGATGGGGAATCAACCAACATCTGGAGAGCCTGGAATATGCTGATGATATATGCCTCTTATCGCACAGTTATCGACATGCGTCAGCTAAACTCAAATCCCTTGAGAACGAAGCTTCAGAAATAAATAAAAGTAAGGTTATGCGCTGCAACACTCTTAACAACACAAAATTTCGAATACTGAATGTTGAGCTGCAAGAAGTTAACACATTCTGTTATCTGGGTAGCGTACTAACAAAGTGTGATGATATATCCTTCCGAATATCAAAGGCTAACCAGTCATTTGGTATCTTACGACCTGTATGGAAGTCTACTGCTATCTCGAAAAGAACTAAGATCAGCATATTTAATTCCTGCGTGAAATCAGTTTTCCTCTATGCCTGCGAATCCTGGAACACGACATCTCACGATATTAACAGGATACAGGTATTCATCAACCGCTGTCTGCGAAGAATCTTAAAAATCTTTTGGCCTGACATGATTCCCAATATCGTGTTACCATACGCCCAATCCACATTGAGATTCTAAATCGTAAATGGCGCTGTATTGGTCATACGCTCCGCAGATCACATGGCGACACGGCAAAGGCTGCTATAGATTGGAACCCGCATGGAAACACACGAAGAGTCGGGCGACCGTCGCACACCTGGAGACGGCAACTGGAAGCTGAAATTACTCAAAGCGGCTTAAGCTGGAGTGAAATAAAAAACCTTGCATCAAGAAGGACCGATTGGAGAGAATTCGTTGTGGCCCTTTGCTCCTTTTAGGAACCACAGGACATAATATATATATATATATATATATATGCAAACAGGTGATAGCCGAATGGACCAAAGTGCTTAAACGCGAAAAGTTTATCCACGAACAGCGTGTTAGAACTAAAGTTCTTTCTGCTCCTTGGGGCAGTACGACCTTCCGGTTTGCGTTAAAAGAGTAAAGGATAGTGGTAGTTCTTCCATTCCAACTCTTATAAAAGATAACCTAATATTCACTTACCCGGTTGATGAAACTAACGCTTTGGCTGTAATTTTTTCCTACCGGAAAGCCAACATCCACTGCCCTAACCTGAAGGCCTATCTCATACTATGCCCGAGCTCGTACTGTTAAGAGGATCTTTGCAAAGCTTAATATAAACAAATCTCTGGACTGGATGGCATATCACCACTAGACGCTATCGCGTCCATTGGAAAACCTTTTCAACGCTTCGTGCCGTATATGTACCTTTCCCTCGTATTGGAAGATTGTCAATGTCTAGCCAATCTCAAAAAAGGTTACAGCTAACAACTCTGAAAGTTTTCGTCCAATTGCAACTTTCTCCGCGCTTTTAAAGATAATGGTGAGCATGGTGAATTACCATCTTCCGAACTACCTCGAGAGCAACATATTGCTTAACAACAGACAGTATGGCTTTCGTAGAAGTCGTTCTTCGGGTGACCTAATGCCGTTTCTTTCACAACGTTGGAGTCAGTCACTCACCGATTTGGCGAAGGTAAAGTTGTTGCTCTGGATATTTCTAAGACTGTCGATCGGGCATGGACAACGCACTTCAGTCGAACGGATTGCTTTTGAAGTTGGCAATGAATTCTCGCAATTTATATCGAGTTTTCTCAGAGATCGTACTATACGTGTTGTTTTAGAAGGGGTCCTATTCAAAAAGTTTCAGTTAAACGCAGGGGAAGATCAAGGTTCTCTTCTTTCTCCTTGACTTATTCCTATATTTATCAATGACCTTCTATATCAAACTTGCAATCCTACATACTCTTGGAATATTTGTTATTCAAAGTCACTCGATCAAAGGCCAAGCTTTAGGGGATTGGTGGCATCAGGCAATATATGAATGACATACTCAATCAAGACATTTTGGCAATCTCTGAGTCGGGGCGAGTGAACAGGGTCGATTTTATTACGCGTAAGACACAATGTTGTTTATTGACCCGTAGATGGGCCATGGAGTCAGAAATGTTGTCTATATCCATGGGTGGTTTAGATATTGACGAATCAGATGCTCTTGATTTTCCGGGAATGAAAATTCAGTGTGATTGTCAATCAATTGTCGAAAGGAGGTTTCAATTGCCCAGGTTTCCTAAATCGGTGTAAGAAATACTTCACACCATCTGATCTCTTTATACCACCTATAACCGCCAAAAATGGAATACAACTCCCATATATGGACCGTGTGCAAAGAAGGGCGTTAGATCTTATCAATGACAGTAGGGTAACCAACTCTATTGAAACAATACAGCATCGTCGGATATTACTCTGGCAACTGTTCTGCTGAGATAAATGAACTTATGCTTAGATCTTAAGTTTTTCCATGTACTCGTACCACTCGCTCATCTAGTAAATCACATCCATATGCAGTCTATAGTTCTGTGGATCGCACAACGCATTACCGTGTAAATTAGCACATTAGTCGCATGTGGATTAAACTTCCCGCTGAGGTCTTTCCTCTTAATTGCAACATAAACAAATTTAAGTCAAATATCCACAAATACTACTCCCTCTTTCCTCCTTCTCATAACATATTTTCCTGATATCAACAGACTGCACTGCATTAATAGAGGACATCCCTTGAAAAAAAAAGAATTACCCTTGACAATAAAACAAAGAATTTTATTGCTACCGATCCAGAAATATGGGTACAGCGCATAGCCTACCAGCAACCACTAGAAATACTGCATAAATTACATGTTGTCAACGACGTTACCGAAAGAGGGGTAAAACTAATAAACGCTGTTGAAACGTGTTATGCCGTAACACGAGGGCGGTCCCAGAATACAACAAATTTGGGAAAACTTTTCTTTATTTCTCGACAAGATCCACATTTAGCTCTATACATCTTTTCCAGCGATATTCAATAGCTTCGAGACCCTTGTTATAGCAAAAACTCTTTAAAATAGCCATCAATTGTAGATTCCGCCCTTGAACTTAAGTTTATGGGCTTTGCCCATCGGAATAATGTATGTGTGCAATATTTTTCGCCAAATGTGGCGTTTTTCCTTAATTGCATCTCTAAACGCTGCAATAAGTTTGCATAATACTCGACTTTGACTTTTTTCCCTTTTGGAGATAATCAATAAAAATTATATCACGTCCATTCAAAGCAAACAGACTATCAGATGCAACTGTTTTTGCCTTCTTTGGACACGACTTTCCATTTCCTGTTCCTGTTCCTTTGTCTCAGGTGTAAAGTGGTGCACCCACGTCTCATCAATGGTTACGAATCGACACAAAAATTCAGCTTTATTGCGGTGAAACATTGCCAAACCCTCTACCTAAACATCTTGTTTTTGTTCTATTGTGAACATGTTGTGATCAGTTTTCTATTCTCCAAATTTTCGGTCCATATAAGATGTATAGCCCTTTTTGAAATTTCTATCATTTCAGCTAGCTGACGCATCTATAGCAGACGATTATACAGGGTCACTATCTGGATTTTCTGAACCGTTTCTGGCAAGGCCACCTCAATTAATCGACCACTACGTTCAAACTTTGCTACTCCATATTCTATAGTCGCACATGAAGGAGCAGACTCCCTCAGCGAAGAATGTAGCTCGCCTTTAATACTAGTTGGTCTGAGACCTTTCAAACAAAAGTATAGAATTACATAACACCGAACAATTTTCTACATGTTTGCAATTTCACTAATATATTTTTGTGAAACTGGCCCGCCTTCGTAGCTGAAAATCTGAAATATTTCCCATCCCATGATTAGAAATTTTTACGCTTAATAAAAGGGAGCACACTTAAGGAATCTAGATAGAGGGTGGGTATGTTAGAAAAAAATGTCGGTCGGTCGGTCGGTTTGAACCATCTAGGGGCGTCCTTGGTGCTCTTGGGGCCGAAATTGACAATTACATAAAACCAACATAGTTGTATGGGAACTCCCTTAACTGGCGGGGACAAGAAAATGTCGGATATAAAAAACGGGCATAGATTTGACGCATTTAGGGGCATCTCAGAAGATGTGGAGGGCAATTTTTTTACAACTAAAAATTTTGAACTTTGGGAGCCCTTTTAAGGAATTTTATGAAAATGACGCAAAAGAGAAAAAATTTAAAAAAAATTAATGTTTCATAACCTTATTTTTTGGATAAAATCAATTTCAGGACCACGTGCAGGCCTATAAAAATTTTGGAAAATTCTCAAAAATCCTTTGGGCTATAAGAACTTATTAGCCGCTTTAAGAGTGGAAGAACAAAAAAGAAACAAATATTATTTATTTGTTTTGTATTGATTAAATTCAATATCAATTTTTATTTTTTAAGATGAACTAATTTTACCGAATGAAATTCCCAAAAAAAATTTAATTTTCGCCCCCGTTTTTTAATAAATTTTTTGAATAACAAAACGAATTCAGGGCGTATGCTTATTATTAATTATAATTAATTATTATAGTACGTATGAGTATTTTTATAATATTAAATTAAACATACATCAGTATTTTTAGCCAATTTTTTGTATGGCTATATTAATAATTACTAGCAGATTTCAGCGCTCGAAATTCGAGTGAAAGTTTTAGGCAGCTTAACTTTCAACTTAGCCAATTCACAAACCAAAACTTTTATGGTTTATTATTGTAAACAAGATAACAAACTCATTAACAAACACATTAACAAATTTAATAAAACCCACAGAGCATATGTGTAATTTTATGTATGTGTTAGTAGCAACTTTAAATGCAATTTACTCAAAATAAAGGAAAAAATTTAAAAATCTGTAAATCTGCAAAACGGCTAAAAAGAAATACCTTTCAAACAATGTATGCTTGGTCAAAATCGGGATAAAACGGTAGAACAAAACATCGGTCACAAGAAATCGCCTAGCCTATTAATATTATAGATTATTTATTTGAGTCTTAGTTGAAATTTTGCTGACCAATGAACTGACTTATAGCTGAAAAACTAAGCAAAAAAGCATCCAGATAACGAAAAATAAGTAAAAAAAATTGTAGTCGCCTCTACATCGGTTATGCGATACCCTATACCATGCGGTTAGAGACACTATCTCTTAGATCAAACTACTAATTAGATATAGAAAATAAACCTTAACCAAATTTGAATGGCATTGTTATCAATTTTTGCCTTCGGATATGAAAAAATTCATATCGGATGCTATATTTATATGGGAGCTAGAACGAAAATTGAACCGATCCGGACTATATTTGGTAAATTCACTTATTTTTTGTAAAACCAATATACAAACTAAATTTGAGAAAAATCTGTGCAACATTTTTCTTTTCTGATACATTTAAGTGAAGATCGGGATTGACGTTCATGTGGGAACTATGACCTGAAGAGAACAGAGATCAGTATGATAATTTAGATATTATGGATATTTATTTCGATCTCATAGGGGTAATTTTTACGGGGACTAGATCTGAACATGAACCGGTTTTCACCAATTTCAAGAGCGTTCATCCTATGGGCGAAGGAAGCTTATAAACTAAATTTCATCGAAATATATTCATATTTGCGACCTGTACTTTAATTACAAGGTGACCACATAGGGTATACTAATAAAAGGTAACAAAGAAAGTATGACCTGAGAACACCAACCCCTTTGGAGGTTTTACTTACTGGTCTATTACTTTCATCATGACTTGGAATTTTTTTTCAAAGATTCTTCAAATGTTATGTATGAAATAAATATATGTATATGAAATAAAAAATCCAACATTATTCATATCTTAAAAAAAAAATTATGAAAATACGCGCTTTTTCGCTTTTAAAACCTTAACCCTCCCCCCTTAAGGAACTGAAATACGGTTTTTTGATAATAAAGAAAAACAGAAAAAATATTTTAAAAAATGTATGTTTCATAACCTGGTTTTTTGGAGAAAATCGATTTCAGTGAGCTCGTACAGGCCTCTAAAAAATGTGGACAAATTTTCAAAAATCCTTTGGACTATAAGAATTTATTTTCTGCTTTAACAGTGGCAAAAATATAAAAAAAAGTTTTTGATGAAACACCGTATTGGAAATAACTATTATTTATTTAGTTTGTATTGATTAAATTCAATATCACTTTTGGTTCAAGTTGGACTAATTTTAACGAATGAATTCTTCACAAAAACTTAATATTTCCCCCTTTTTTTAATAAAATTTTTTGATTTTTATTAGTAGTGTGGAAATGGATGTAAAAGTATGAGTGATATTTTTAATACTAAGTAAACCAAACTCAGTATTTTTATTCGAATTTTTCCAGGATATATTACTAAATATTATTTAATTAAGCCTTAGTAACAATTTTGCTAACGAATGAACTGAGAAATCATCAATGGTTCCTGACTTATAGTTGAAAAACTAGGGAAACAAGCAAGATACGGAATAATACAAAAAAGTTTGACCTGAGAATGCCAACCCTTTGAAAGTTTGACTATACAGGCCTAGTACTTTCACCATGACTTGAAATTTCTCTTTACGCAAAGATTTGTGAGGTATGTTGATGCCAAATATTTTTTTTCGCAAAACTCGAGATTTTTTGACACATATTAAATGACAAACAAACTTTCGTGTAACATACATTTTTTATCACTACTTTTTTATTTAACTTTTGGAAAATTTGAAGTTAAATAGATTTTGACCATGAAAATTTTACCAAATACTTTTTAGTTATTGATTTTTTTTTTAGTTAAAACATATATTTTTTATATGCGCATGTAACACTGGTCAACAGATTTTTTGTCCCTTTAGTGCAGCTATTTAATTTTAATGCGAAATTGTGTACTGATTCCAAAAATGACATTATACTTTCTGTAGCGTGTCAAATTTTGGAGGTATTCAGATTTTTATATTATAATACAACACAATGTGGTGAAAAAATAATACTTGTTTACGTATCATCTAATGGTCGCCTACAAGATTGATACGACACAGGCAGAAACGATTTGCCAATCAATTCGAGCCCATTTAATTGGATGTTCTTTTTTTTCTTTTCGCCGCCAACAAGATCGGCGTTTTCTTGCCGCCGATGCGGTTGGAGTTTTCTTGCCGCAAGCATTGAACACTTCCTTTTTTTATTCATTCTACTTTTTTCTATACATCATCTAAGAAGCGGCCATTTTACCGAAAATAAAAAGATTTAATTAAAAATCTATATTGTTTGATTCGTTCCGTTGGTTTTTTTTTTTTATAAGTACAAATACAAAAATAAAATAATAATTCTCCGGGTTGTTTGGTGAAATAAGACATACCTCAAGGCTCTTTTGCGTATGTAACAGCGAAGGGGAAATTCAGTGGACACGAAAAGGCATAGTGGCTCAACTTCGGAAAAATCGTAGTTCCGTGTCAACATTTGGTCCTTCTCCACCTGAACCAGGAGGTAAAAAAAAAAGAAGAGTAAAGGTACGTAACCTGTGATTTTTTTAAAAAATAAAACGTGAAATAAGGATGTTAGTGGCTCATAAAATCTGAAGGTTAAATACTTAACGTGACCGAATTACCGCCATTTGCCCTTTAGTAGCACATTTATTAAAGATTACGCCATTTTGTTTTTCGATTTAATTTACGGAGCCATCTTTATTTAAAGTGAATTTTAATTTGTCATTAAAACCACGCCAATTACATTTGAGGTTATGTGAAATCTTCTCATAGATTTTTTTTTGATTTTTTGGAGATTTGTAGCCCACGAATAAATTTTTAAAATTTGATTGCGGAACATTTCGTGAATTTCTGATTTTTTTTGGAGATTTTGTAGCCCACGAATAAATTTTTAAAATTTGATTGCGGAACATTTCGTGAATTTCTGATTTTTTTTTGAGATTTTGTAGCCCCTCTACAATTGAAAAGCTGATCTTAGAACAGTTCGTAAATTTTATCGTCATCTTTGAGAAAAATTTAAGGAGATTTTGTGAAACTTTTTTTTACAAAGTTTATTAGGCAAATTTATACAGAACAAAGTGGTTCTTTGACATTTTAAATTAATTTGCGGTGACACCAAAACTAATTATGTCAATGTTAGACAAATTTAATGAAACGGCTGATGAGATAGCCAGATTTGAATTACGGCTCAAAGATGAAGATTTTTCAATGTACACTTTAGAAGCCCTGGAATTTGAGAAAGCAGAATTAGCTAGACTATGGGCAAAGTATAAAAATTATTACGAACAATGTTCAGGGGAACCAATAGAAAAAAAGAAAGATATATTGGCCATCCACACAAAGCACAATCAAATTCACAAAATTCACGTCAGATGTATTAACATAATTGCAAAAGCAACGCGTAGGATATCTAAAGAGCAAGCAACATCTTCAGACACAGTAGTTCACAAACATGGGAGCTCTATACCAGTTCAAGCTTGCGATATTGATGTTTTTGATGGAGATTATGCTGCGTGGCCCACGTTTAGAGATTTATTCACTGCGATTTATATTAACAATGATCGTTTAGGCCCCGTAGAAAAATTATGTTACCTTTTTAAAAAAACAACTGGCGATGCCCGAGAGGTGAATAGAAACATTACCGTGACAGCAGATAATTTTGACATTGCTTGGGAAAATTTAAAGGTACAATATGAAAATAGGCGCGTTTTATTTAATGGGCAACTAAAATTATTATACGGTTTAGCTCCATGTTTGCGGGAAACTGCAACAGAAATTAAAAGACTACAGAGGGAAATAAATAATTGCATGTCGACTTTGAGGTTATATAAAATTGATGTAGATGCATGGGAACCATTATTTGTCTTTCATTGCTCAATCAGGCTACCAGAACAAACTTTAAGCCTATGGGAGCAATCTGTGAAAAATAAGACAGAGATTCCAAAATGGAAGGAATTTGATGATTTCTTAACTGATAGATTTCGTGCACTTGAAAGTTTTTCCAACCTTAGATCCAGTGGTTCCCAAGCAGGTTTTCAAGATAGTCAAAATAAAACCAAACCATTTAAAACACATCATACTAAAGTTGATGTAGCTCAATGCAAATTATGCAAAGAAGCCCATGCGATTACCACATGTAAAAAATTTTTAAACATGGACTACAAAACACGTGTTTCTACATTAAGAAAATTCCATTATTGTTTTAATTGCCTCAAAATGGGTCACATGTTCACAGATTGTCCTAATGAAAATGGTTGTTCGAAGTGCAACAGAAAACATCACAATCTTTTGCACAAAGATTTCGCGCAAAACAAAGGGCAAAGAAATCAATCTTCTAATGTGACCCAGGGTAATTATAAGTCGGCTTTGTTTCAAAATAATATACAGTCCACTCAATTGCCGACTACATCCAATATGGTTCAAAATCACCATCATTCTGTTGCCAAAAAGGTGATGCTAGCTACTGCATGGGTTAATATAGCACATTGTGGTTCTAATTATAAAATACGAGCCTTAATTGACCCATGTTCGGATGAAAGTTTCATTTCCGAAAAAATTCAAAAATTATTAAATTTGCCTACTATACCAGTGGCTGCTGAAGTAGCTGGACTAGGTGGAGAAGTTATTAGTAGAGTCGAAAAAATGGCGACCTTTTCTGTAGCTTCGATAGTAAATTCAAATTTATCTATTAAAATTGATGCTTTAGTGGTTCCACAAGTCACAAGTGATATTCCAACGCACACTTTTAATCCCTTAAATATGGAGCTACCAAACCTGAGGTATGCAGATCCAAATTTTTATAAAAGTGGTGCAATTGACATTTTGTTAGGGGGAGACGTTTATCCAGCAATTTTGAGAGGTGGTGTTCAACATGGAGTTTTTGATTCACTAGTTGCTCAAGAAACAATATTCGGATGGATTGTTACTGGCCCTACATGTCCCCGTAGTTCCGTGTCAACATTTGGTTCCGTTAGACTGTCGCATTTCACTAAAGTATCTATTGATGAACAATTATCTAAATTTTGGGAGCTTGAAGAAGTTTCACGTAAACCAATAATGTCTGAAGCTGATAAATTATGTGAAGAAATATTTCGGTCCACTACAGTGAGAAATTCTGAAGGGAGATACATAGTTGATTTGCCTTTTAAATCTGATTTGTCATTGCTCGGCCCTAATAGACACATAGCTTCGAGCCAATTTATGAGAAACGAAAAATCGTTGTTGCGTAAACCTGAAAATAAAATTTTATATGATGAAGTTCTTGACGAATATCTAACTTTGGCACATATGGAAAAAATTGAAAATCTTGTAGCTGGCCCGAGTTACTATCTGCCTCATCATGGCGTTTTCAAACCTGACAGTACAACAACAAAGTTGAGGGTGGTTTTTAATGCCTCTAGCGCTACGTCCAGTGGGACAAGTCTTAACGATATTTTGCACGTTGGCCCCATTTTACAAAAGGATTTGGTTTTCTTAGTTTTAAAATGGAGGTTCTATGAGTTCGTGTTCAATGCCGATATTTCAAAAATGTATAGGCAAATTTTAATCAACCCAAAGCATACTCCATTCCAACGAATTGTTTTTCGTAGCTCTCCTGATGAAGAGCTTCAAGATTATCAGTTAAAAACTGTTACTTTCGGCGTCAATTGTGCTCCTTATTTGGCTCTAAGAACACTATTGCAATTGGCGGATGATGAAGAGGGCCGTTTTCCATTTGGCGCAAGAAGTCTGCGAGACTCCATGTATGTCGACGATGCGTTGGTCGGATCTCACAGCTTACCAGACATTTTAAAGCTCCGTGATCAGCTAATAGCTATTTTAAAAACAGCTGGTTTTTAATTGCGAAAATGGACGGCAAATTCAACAAAAATTTTAGATGGGTTGCCCTGTGACCATTTATTAAATGAAAATTTTCTATGTCTGAATGACAAAAGTAATGCGAAGACTCTGGGTGTTCGATGGAATGCTTCAGCTGATTACTTTTATTTTGCGACAGAAAAAATTCCACTAAAATCTTCTTACACCAAAAGAGAGGTTCTTTCCGTGATTGCCAGACTGTTCGACCCTGCCGGTTGGCTCGCTCCGGTTATTATAACAGCGAAAATCTTAATGCAGCAAATGTGGCTCGATAAGATTGACTGGGATGAAAAAATAAAGCCGGTGGCGCTTAAAAATTGGCAAGATTTTGTCTCTCAATATAATGATGTAGATGCAATTACTGTCCCTCGTTGGATCCAATATTCTCCAAATTATAAAATCGAATTCCATGGGTTTTGCGATTCTTCGGAGCTGGCGTATGCGGCGACTTTATATGCAAGAGTGCAGATTGGCGAAAAGGTATTTACAAATCTTTTAGTGTCAAAGGCAAAAGTAGCTCCAATTAAAAAGCCATCAATTCCACGATTAGAATTATGCGGTGCGGTCCTATTAGCGAAGCTGGTCGATAGTATTATGCCTCAATTTAATTTGAAAACCTATTCGCTCTTTCTGTGGTCCGACTCAACGATAGTTCTTGCATGGCTAAAAAAACCACCATGTAATTGGAAAACCTTTGTTGCCAACAGAGTCGCCACTATTCTTGAAAAGGTCGGAAATAAACATTGGTCACATGTAGTGTCACAACATAATCCTGCCGATCTAGCAACCCGGGGGCTGACTCCTTCGGATTTGAAATGCTGTAATCTTTGGTGGCATGGTCCAGATTGGTTGAAACTGCACAAATCTTCGTGGCCTTCATACCCACCTGATTATGAAACAAATGAAGAAATTAAAGTTGCTAAAGTTCATGTTGCTAGATCTACTGAAAACGAAGATATATTAGATAGATTTTCTAGTTTGCCCAAAGCCATTCACGTTATCGCCTACATGTTTCGCTTTTTTCATAGAACTCAGCTAGAATTTCGAAATAAAGTTCAATTTAAATCTTTAAAATTATCAGCTGGAGAATTGGGTTTTGTCAAAAACCGGCTATTTTCATTATCTCAACAGATGCACTTTTCAAGAGATTTTTATTGCTTGTCGAACAAGAAGAAAATAGAATCTAGTAGCCCATTGTTGACACTTACGCCTTTTTTGGATGAAAATAAAATTATCAGGGCAAATGGTCGCTTGATTGCATCACCGCATTTATCTTATCACGAACGGTTTCCGATTATTTTGGCATACCATAGTAGATTAGCTCGTTTATATGTTGACTTCATTCACAAAATGGTTCATCATGGCGGTTTGCGGTTGGTTCACAGCGTCATTCGGCATGAATGCTGGATAATAAAGGCAAAAACTCTTATTAAAACATGCATCAACAATTGTAAGGAGTGTGTAGTGCATCGTAAATTACGTCAAGGTCAAATAATGGCAGCGCTGCCCGAAGAGAGAACCACTTTGAGTCGCCCCTTTGCAAATACAGGCATTGATTTTGCAGGCCCATTCGAAATTAAAAGCTTCACAGGCCGTTACTGTAGAATCACCAAGGGTTACGTGTGTCTCTTCGTCTGTTTCTCTACTAAGGCGATTCATCTCGAAGCCGTCAGCGATTTGTCAACTCCATCCTTTTTAGCTGCTTTAGCTAGGTTCATAGCTCGTCGTGGTTGCCCAAATTGTATTTATTCAGACAATGGCAGAAATTTCGTCGGAGCTGCAAGGGAAATCGATACAAACTTCGAAAAGCATGTGAAAGAACTGCGTGATATTGTCGTAGCCAAACACCAACATCAACGCCTATCATGGCATTTCATCCCCGCCGCAGCACCCCATATGGGAGGATTATGGGAAGCTGGTGTTAAAAGCTTTAAAACACATTTCAAAAAAATGGCTGGCCAAATGAAATACACCTTCGAAGAATTTTCTACTCTTTTAGCCACTATAGAAGCTTGTCTTAATTCACGTCCGCTCGGCCCACTGTCCGAAAATGTTGAAGATCTGCCTGCTCTTACTCCTGGCCATTTTCTGATTGGCTCTGCGTTGCTTACTCCGGCTGAACCTGAAAAATTGACTCCGGCAATAAGTATCGTGAACAGATGGCGTAAAGTAAAGGCTATGCAACATGAGATCTGTCGCCGATGGAAGGACGAGTATTTAAAAGAATTGCATAAGCGTAATAAATGGAAATTCCCTCAAATCGACCAACAAGAGAACGACCTCGTTGTCCTTAGAAATGAACCGCTCTGTCCCACTGAATGGCGCTTAGGTCGCATTACTAAGATTTATCGTGGTGCAGATAGCAGAGTTCGAGTAGTCGACTTAAAAACTCAAAACGGTGTAATCACGAGACCAATTCACAAATTGATCCTCTTACCACGTCATATAAATTAGAAAAATTCCATTTCTCTCATACGCCACGATCTCTCTATTACTCTTCTGATATCTTACGAACTAATAACTCTTCTATTTGCAGCTCATAATGGCACAAACGTGGTTTAACACCAATTATGGCTGCCCTCTCTGTAACCGTCTACACGCGATCAGGGTCTGCACGCGGTTCCAGGTGATGGATGTAGAACGAAAATTGCGGGTGGTCGCCGACCATGGCCTTTGTTCCAGCTGTTTAGCCCACTCCCACTTGGTACGAGATTGCCATAGCCTCGACCGGTGCAAACGATGCCGACAGCAGCATAACACCATGCTACACTCAGTGGCTCAAGGAAACCTGTGGTTCGAAATGACTGCAGACGCCCTGGTCTATCCCACCCAAGGTTCGTTCCAACACAGTTTGGTCCGTATATTGTTGGACCCAAACGCAGCTCGATCCTCCATCACCGCTCGAAAGGCAAAGGGCCTTAGGTGTTTTGTTCGTCGGGGACGAACCACCGTCACTTTGGTTCACCGCTGCTATAATAGCAAGCGCATAACGGTGGATTTGGCGGTAGAAGAAGTGGAGCCCAAGTTCTCTCCCTGCGGTGAACTGCATAACGACTGGGTACGTAGTCGAGGCCTCGATGTCGTTCACGCCGATAGTGCAACCCTGTTTTGTATTATTTGCACTGGTAACACTGTCAAATCTGTCATTATTCCCTATACCACTATGTGGTCAGTAGGGTGCTTCAAAAAAAATTTTAATATTTTTTTTTGCTCTTACCCCCTCAAATGTTTTTATTTAATATATAAAAAAAAATCCTCACCAAAGATGGGCGTTTCAGCTCAACTCTAAGAGACCGCTATATTAATTTTAGTTTCCCATATAATTAACATGAGAAAAATTCCTTTTTAACCAAAATTCGATTTACTTATAATTAACACAATTTTTTATAAGAAACCATTATATATTCCTAAAGCTGGGTCCTTAGGCTTTTCAAACCGCTATTAGAAAGTGTGATTATCATAACAAAACATAATTGATTTAACCAAATATGATCAAGATCGGTCCATTTTTCGACCTAGTCCCCTTATGAACTATATGAACTATCTCGTATCCGAAGGCAAACTAAAAATTAACAACAATGCCACTCAAATTTGGTTTATTATTATTATTTTTTATATCTAAGAGATCATCTAGACCGACTACAATTTTCTTACTTGTTTTTAATTGCGTCTCTTAAAGTGAGCATCGTGTTTGAATTTGTTTATGTGAAAAATTTCCTAAAAAATGCCTCGAACATGTAAAAGTAGTGCTAACTCATATGCAGTGAATGTACCCCATCCCCGCAAAAGAAAACAATGACTTCCCTAGAGAAATAATCTAATCAATAAAAGCAAAGTTTTTATTAAAACTCTTTCTTTCCTTATGCATATGAATTTTAATCTTCCCGTGACTGTTCGTGACTATGTCAAAGTTAATCGTTTTTCACAGCAGGTCTAACGACCAAGGTTCAGATCGATCGGATAAGGGGAAATGGGTTTTAAATCACACTGTGACTGTGCGTGACCATGCGTGACTGTGCGTGACTATGTCGAAGTTATTCCTTCTTTATAACAAGTATATCGACCAAATTTCAGATCGATCGGATGAGGGGAAATGACATTTAAATCACTCCGTGACTGTGCGTGACTAGACGTGACTGTGCATGACTACCCCAAAATTAATCTGTAGTCACAACAAGACTATGGGCCAAGTTTCAGATCAATTGGATAAGGGGGTATGGGGTTGCCCCACGACAGACAGACAGAGAGTATGAGTTAAAAGAAAGAGTTTAAAAAGCATACGAACTCTATTTTAAGTTCAAAGTAGGTGATCAGTATAAATCTTGGGTACCTAAACTAAACTGTGTTGGATGCGCACGAACTCTTAGAGTCTTGTTAAAAGGATCACGAAAATCAATGCCCTTTGTGATCCCTATGATTTGGTGGAAGCAAAAGAATCACATCAGTGATTGCTATTTTTGCCTAACCAGTATATCTGGACTTAGAAAAGAGAAAAGGAAACATGTCGAGTATCCTGACATCGAGTCAGCAACGTGGCCTGTGTCTCATTGTGAAGGTTTATCGATTCCAACACCACCAGCAGAAATAGAATTAAATGGGTGTGACACGGAATTTAAGGAGCCTTCAGCCAAATGGATGAGTTCTTGTTGTAATGATACCGATGCTATTTTCAACGGTCTTGGAATAAAACATATTGCATCTGAGTGGAAGCTTTTTTTTTTTTTTAATTAATCAACTCTCAGGGGATGCCCCCTACAGATGCAGTGCATTGATCTCAGGAAAATAGGTTAAGGAGGAAAGAGGGAGCAGTTCATTTTTTTCTTTTTTTTTTTTGCAGCGACATACCAAAGCCTCTGGTGGGAATCGAACCCATGACCCCCGCATGATAGGCGAGCACGCTACCTACTCACCTACCGGGGCGCTTTTCATCGATTCTTCAAAACCGAGTTTGAAGGGCGTTCTCAACCATCTATTCCTCTTGGTCATGCTGCAAATATGAAAGAGAACTTTGAAAACATGAAGTTGCTTTTATCAAAGATTGAATACAGTAATTATGGAAAAATTGTGGCGATCTAAAACTAATTGAGACTCTACTAGGAAAACAAGAAGGTTACACAAAATATTGTTGCTTCTTATATGCTTCTCCTATGGGAAGTGGCCATCAAGACAAGGTCTAACGCCAGGAGTTAAAAATGTATACACCATGATCCATTAGTCAAACCAGTCTTATTAAGTTAGGTCTGATGAAAAATTTTTTTCAGGCTGTGAACAAAGATGGTGACGGCTCAAAGTACTTGATGGAAAAGTTTCCGAGGATAAGTGCTGCTAAAATAAAAGAGAAATTCTTTGTAGGACCGCAAATAAGAAAGATTTTTAAAGATCAACAGTTTTCCTCGCTGTTAAAACCCACAGAACTAACTGAATGGTCAGCTTTCATTTCTTGAGCAACAAAGAATACGATGACTATGTCAAAATTGTCACTGATCTAATTACGGCCTATGAATACATGGGGCGCAACATATCTCTTAAAATTAATTTTTTGCATTCCCATTTGAATTTTTTTCCCGAACAATTTGGGTAGCGTAAGTGATGAGCATGGTGAGCGTTTTCATCAAGTTTAAGCTACTATGGAAAAGCGGTATCCAGGAAAATGGGGTCCATCAATGCTTGCAGATTACCGCTGGAAACTACAAAGAGATGGCAGAGATGTACACAAGCGCAAACTAAAAAGACATAATTTAAATATTTAAAGATGACTAAGAATTGACCTCAATACTAAGTTACAAGGGATTTTGTAACTAACATGGAATATATATATGTATAAGTCCACAAATTAAAAAACATGAACACGAAACTATTTTTTTCAAATTAGTTTACCTATTAGAAATACAGCATTCTTCAACGTATTCAGCTTTTATTGAGGGGCCATACTTTTTCTTTTCATTTGATGTCCAGTGTAATTTTATGGTTGAAAATAATTTTTTCACTTTAAAACGTTTGTTTTTTTTTTCATAGAAATGTTTTAAATAAATTTTCAAATAAAAAAAATATTTTAAAACTATTTCTAGCCTAATAGAATTACTAGCACACGAAATTCTAGTGCAATTTCTAGGCAGCTTTATTTTTCATTTTAGCAAATTCACAAACCAACACTTAGTAGTTATAAACATCAGCACAAAGCCATTATATCCTGACCACATAGTGGTATAGGGTATACATATAAAAGGTAACAAAGAAAGTATGACCTGAGAAGGCCACCCCTTTGGAGGTTTTACTATACTGGTCTATCACTTTCATTATGACTTGGTATTTTTCAATACCGCCCCCCCCCCCCACCTCCGCGGCATCACCTCAGATAATTACCCTGAAAATGCTCCACAGTATAGGAATGAAGCCATTTGATCGATAAAACTTCTTTAAAAACTAGTTAAAGTTTTGTGATACTAGTATTAAGATCAATTTGTGACATCTGTGTACTGTGTTGTTATTATTTATTTATTTATCCTTTCTTTGTCGTCAAGTCCAGTTTTTTTTTAGATAAATAAGTAATTATAATCACAAAGATGTAATATAAAATCAATTAAAAATAAAAACACTCCTGAAGAAGTCTGAAAAAACAGATGAAACGTTGAGTAAAAATTAAAATTAATTGATTTTTATTTACACAAAATTCGACCATCATAGCCCGTAAGGAAACTCCTTTCACAACAAAATTGTACATCTAATGGTCACAAAAGAAAAAAAATATTCATAGTTTTTTAGATTTTGAATTGTAAAGGGACTACAGGCTGCCACAGCAAAATCAAAAACAATAATATTTTATTTTCTTTTAATTCGGTATATCGTACATAAGTCAGTTTCTAAAAAATTTTAAATCGATTTTCTAGCAAACAACATGTTTGATTCTTTTAAAATTTTATTAAAATTGTATACCAAAAAACAAAACAATTAAAAAAGCTCTTCGTAATTACCTCGGGAAACATGTCACCTTTTAAACACATTTCGATTTTTTTTTAATTCACATGATCCGGCAACGAGTTATGATGTTCACCGCAAAACAACTTTTGGTCGAGGCGCCTCCGGAGATTTGCTGTCATGACCTTATTTATTAAAATTTTGAATTGAAAATTTTTTTAAAGATTCTTCAAATGTTATATTATAACGTGTATATTAAATAAATACTCGAACATAATCATATCTTCAAAAAAAAAAAAAAAATTAAATTACGAAAATACGCTTTTTTCGCTTTTAAAACTTTACCCCCTTTACTTTATATTTTGTTTATACGATTTTTCTTTACACAATGATCTTTCCAGTGTGTTGATGGCAAATATTTTTTACTCCAATCTCAAGATTATTTGACTCAAAATGATAAACATACTTTTCGTGTACAAAATTTTTTGACACTACTTTTGGTGCAAAATTTAAATGAAGTACAATAGATTTTAACCATGAAATTTTGCCAAAAAATTTCGACATAAAAACATTTTTCGCTTTCATAAAATATTTCTCTTCATAAATTTTTTTTTAACTCTTTCATTTTAAATTATAAAAAATAAAAATTATTTTATATTAATACTTTTTTTTTAATTAAAACGTATATTTTTATACGCGCTGGTAACACTGGTCAACATATTTTTTGTTCTTTTAGTGCAGATATATGATTTTACGGCCTATGAAACACGGCCTATGAACACAGGGGGTGCAACATGTCTCTTAAAATTCATTTTTTGCATTCTCATTTGAATTTTTTTCCGGACAATTTCGGTAGCGTAAGTGATGAGCATGGTGAGCGTTTTCATCATGGTATACATAGCTACTATGGAAAAGCGGTATCCATCAATGCTTCCAGATTAGTGCTGGAAACTATAAAGCGATGCCAGAGATGTACAAGCGCAAATTAAAAAGACATAATTTAAATTTTTAAAGATTGCTAAAAATTAACGTCAGTACAAATCTGCTAGGGATTTTGTAACTTAAGATAATATAGTATAGAAGCCCATAGATATAAAACTATCAGGACGACACCATTTTTTTTTTTATTATTTTACCTATTATAAATACAGCATTCTTCAACATATTCAACTTTTCTTGAGGGGCCATACTTTTTCTTTTCATTTGTTGATCAGTGTAATTTTATGGTTGAAAATAATTTCTTCGCTTTAACATGTTTTAATTTTCTTTTCAAAAAAACTTTTAAAATAAATTTTCAAAATTAAAAAAAAAAAATATTTTAAAACCATTTATAGCCAAAAAGATATTTTATATTTTCCTGTAACTTTTCAGTTAAAATGTTGGTTTTTTCCTTCCATATTTCCTTACTTTATAATTTACTAACAATGATTTAGCTTAAAATATTTTTTTCGCTCAAAACTTCGTTTTCTTTAATATTTTTCATCATATTATTATATATTTATGAAATATCTAAAAGCTTTTGGCTTGGTGTTTCTTAACGGATTTTTTTTTTTTTGCGTAAAATAGTCTAAATGTCCTACTTAAGTTGTTCATGTTTCCCTTTTTAAAACTATTTAATAAAAATAAGAAAACTGGTAAAAAAAAAAATAAACCACAAAATTTGTTTTTGTAAATATATTTTGTAAACATTCTCTGTAGTTTCTCTTTATGAATTTTTCGCAACGTTTTTGAAAAAAAAAACTTAACGCTTCTACCAAGTTTATTTATTAATAACAAAACCATTTTTCCATAAAAGGAGAAACTTTTTGCTGTACTTTTTTTTGTATCTTAAATACTGCTCTTAAATAGTTTTTTGAAAAGTTGTTTTTTTGCGAAAATATGTTTTTTATTTTCATGATTCCAGAAATGAAAAGCATGTCAATACTTACAAAACCCAGCAGAACTTTTAAGGCATTAAGTAAAATAAATTGTGTAAAAAAGTGCTACTTACTAATTACAGTTTATCGAAACTGTTTAATTAATTTATATTTTAAGTAAGGCTTTTATTGGAATTGTCAATACATCTAGAAACTTTTAACTCGATACAGAACTAGACTTGTTCTCAGTTAGCTATAGTGGAGCTTATTTCACTCTTAAGAAGTGCCTTTTTTTGCTTGGATTTCATCAACTTTCGAAAGAAGATTTTCATAAATTTTAAATTACTATTCATTAAATTTATGCTGAATTATTAAATAATAGGAAAAATATCTAAGATGGCAAGCACTTGATTTGCTAATAGGGTAACAAGGATGAGATGATACAAAATGAAAAAGCCTAGCTAACAAAAATTTGCTTCATAGATAAGGGAATTAAAAGTGAAATTAATCAAGATAGGGTAATGAATTCTATAGTAGCTCCATCATTCACAAACTGTAATACCAAGGATAGATTTTTGTTATATTTTTAGGGATTAATAGTTATGAAGTACATTTGTCGGTTCAGCGTATTGAAAAGCAGTTCTAAATTTTAAAACGTGGAATCTTTAGAGACTCCTCAAAAAATAATTAGTTGTAATTTTTTTATGAGAAGGTTTTATTTAAGAAAAGGTACTTTGCTAAGAAAATTTACTTTTTTTTACTTTTTAAGAAAACGGACTTTAAAAAAACACTTTTAAAATATACAAGAAAAGAAAAAAATACTTAAGGATATATACATTTTTGAGAAAATGTACTCATTAAGAAAAGGTACTTTTTAAAGTAAGGTACTTTTGTTTTTAGAAAATTTATTATTTTAGAAGTGGCATCTTTTTAAGAAAATTCACTTTTTTAAGAAAAGGTACTTTCTTGAGCAAAATGTACTTTTTTAAGAAAAGGTACGTTTTCAAGAAAAATTTTTTTTTGAATTTTTAAGAAAAATTTTTTTTAAATTAATTTTTTTATAAAAATGTACTTTTTTAAGAAAAGGTATTTTTTAAGAAAATTACTTGTTTAGGAAAAGCTACTTTTAAGGAAAAAGTACTATTAAGGATAAGGTAATTAAAAAAAAGGCATTTTCTAAGAAAAGGTACTTATATAGGAAAGGGTACTTTGTTAAGAAAATTTACTTTTTTTTAAAGAAAATTTACCTTTTTAATTAAAATATACATTTTAAGAAATGAACTTTAAAAAAACGCTTGTAAAATATACTTTTTAAGGAAAAAAGAACTTAAGAAAATATACATTTTTCAGAAAATGTACTTATTAAGAAAAGGTACTTTTTAAAGTGAAGTACTTTTTTATAAAATGTAATATTTTAGAAGTGGTACCTTTTTAAGAAAATTCGCTTTTTTATGAAAGGTACTTTTTTAAGGAAAATTTACTTTTTTAAGAAAATGTACTTTTTTAAGAAATATACTTGTTTATTACTTTTTTTAGGAAAATTCAATTTTTTAGTACTTTTTCAGAAAAAATTACTTTTTTAAGCCAATTCACTTTTAAAGAAAAGTTTTTTAAAGAAAACGCAAATTTTAAGAAAAGGTACTTATGTATATAGGAAGGGGTACTTTTTTAAGAAAATTTACTTTTTTAAAGAAATTTACTTTTTTAAGGAAATTTACTTTTTTAAGGAAATTTACTTCTTTAAGAACATATACATATTTAATAAGAAACAATTTTAATAAAAAGTACTTTTTAAGAAAACGAACTTTAAAAACACTTTGCAGACAAGGTACTGTTTAAAAGAATATACTTTTTAAGAAAAAAAGTAATTTTTAAGGAAATTATATATTTTTGAGAAAATGTACTTATTAAGAAAAGGTACTTTTTTAAGTAAGGTACTTTTTTAGAAAATCTACTATTTTAGAAGTGGTACCTTTTTTTGAAAATTTATTTTTTAAAAAGGAAAAGGTACTTTTTTAAGAAAAATGTACTTTTTTTTAAGAAAATTTACTTTTTTAAGAAAGATACTTACTTTTTTTTAGGAAAATGCAATTTTTTAAGAAAAGGTATTTTTTAAGAAAAGTACTTTTTCAGAAAAAATTACTTTTTTAAGCCAAGGCACTTTTAAAGAAAAATTTTTAAAGAAAAAGCATATTTTAAGAAAAGGTACTTATATAGGAAGGGGTATTTTGTTAAGAAAATTTACTTTTTTAAAGAAATTTTCTTTTTTAAGGAAATTTACTTTTTTAAGAAAATATATGTACATAGTTAATAAGAAACAATTTTAATAAAAAGTACTTTTTAAGAAAATGAACTTTAAAAACACTTTGCAGACAAGGTACTGTTTAAAAGAATATACTTTTTAAGAAAAAAATACTTTTTAAGGAAATTATACATTTTTGAGAAAATGTACTTATTAAGAAAAGGTACTTTTTTAAGTAAGGTACTTTTTTAGAAAATGTACTATTTTAGAAGTGGTACCTTTTTAAGAAAATTTATTTTTTTAAAAGGAAAAGGTACTTTTTTTAGAAAAGGTACTTGTTTAAGGAGCATGTACTTTTTTAAGAAAAGCTACTTTTTTAAGAAGGAAAGAAAGAAATGGTACCTTTTTTAAGAAAATGTACATTTTTACAAAAAATACTTTTTTTTGAAAAATTTACTTTTTAAGAAAAGGTATTTTTTAGCAAAAGCACTTTTTAACGAAAATATACTTTTTAGGAAATGGTAATTTTTAAAGAAAAAGTATTATTTACGAAAAGGTAATTTGTTCAGAAAATTTACTTCTTTAAAAAAAGGTACTTTATTAAGATGAGGTGCTCATTTTACATTTTCTTTTTGAAGAAAATGTACTTTTTAAGGGATAGGCAATTTTATGAGAAAAATTATTTTTTTAAAAAAGAATTTATTAAGTAGAGCGACTTTCTTAAGTAAATAAACTTTTTAAGAAAAATTTACTTTTCTAACAAAAATTGCTTTTTTAATAAAGAGTACTTTTTTAATAAAAGGTACTATTATATGAAAGGTAACTTTCTTAATAAAATAAACTTTTTAAGGTGAAGTACTTTTTAAGGCAACATACTTTTTTATCGAATGGTAATTTTTTTAAGAAAATGTACCTTTTTGGAAAGATGTACGAAATGGTAAGAGGTACTTCCTAAAAATTTAGTTTTTTAAGAAAAGATACTTTTCAATAAACTGTAATTTTTTGAGAAAAAATTTTAAGAAGAAGCTTATTTTTAATAAAAGACGATTTATTTTTAAGAAAAGGTACTTTTGAAGAAAATGTACTTTTTTAAGAAGAGCAAACTTTGTAAAAAATAAACAATTTTAAGAAAAAGTGCTTTTAAAAAAATTAGGAAAAAGTACATTTTAAAATAACTGACTTTTTATGAAAAGGCACTTCTGAAGAAAAGGTACTTTTGAAGAAAATGTACCTTCGAAGAAATGGTACTTTTGAAGAAAAGGTACTTTTTTAGGAAAGGCACTTTTTAAGAAAATTTACCTTTTAAGAAAATATACTTTTTAAGAAAACATACTTTTAATGAAAAGGTACTTTTTAAGAAACGGAATTTTTTAAGAAAAGGTACTTTTGAAGAAAAGGTACTTTTGAAGAAAAGGTACTTTTGAAGAAAAGGTACTTTTGAAGAAAAGGTACTTTTGAAAAAAAGGTACTTTTGAAGAAAAGGTACTTTTTTAGGAAAGGTAGTTTTTAAGAAAATGTACTTTTGAAGAAAAGATAATTTTTTAGAGAAGGTACTTTTTAGGAAAATGTACTTTTTAACAAAAGGTGCTTTTTTAAGAAAATATATTTTTTTACTTTTTTAAATGTAATTTTTTAAAAAATTTAAACTTTTTTAATAAAATTTTTTTAGAAAAATTACCTTTTTAAGAAAACGTACTTTTAAAGAAAAGGCATTTTTTTTTTTGGAAAATTTATTGTACTTTTAGGAAAATGTAGTTTTTAATATATACTTTTTTATGGTATTTTAGGATATGTTTGAGAAAATTTACTTTTGTAAGACAAGGTAGTTTTTGAAGATAATGAACTTTTTGTAGAAAATAAAACTTTTTGTAGATATTAAAACTTTTAAAAGAAGAGGTACTTTTTAAACAAATTTATTTTTTTTAGAAAAATTACTTTTTCCGAACAAGTACTTGTATAAGAAAATTCACTTTTTAAGCAAAACTACTTTTTTAGGAAAATGTACTTATTAAAAAAATTTACTTTTTTAAGAAAAGAGACTTTTAAGAACAGGTTAGTTATTAGAAATGTACTTTTTAATGAAATAAACATGTTTTAGATAAGTTACTATTTTAAGAAATTTTACTTTTTGAAGAAAAACTACCTCTTTAAGAAGGGGTATTTTTTAAAAAAAGCGAATTTTTATAGAAAATCTACCTCTCTAAAAAACTATTTTTAAGAAAAAAAATTTTTTAAGAAAAAGCGCCTTTTACCGTGAAATCCCTTTGTCAAGAGACAATTTTAAGATAAAATACTTTTTGAAGTTACAAAAACAACTTTTTAAAGAAGATTTAGTTTTATAAGATAAGGTAAGTTTTTAAGAACAGTCCATTATTTTAAGAACAGTCCATTATTTTAAGAAAATATACATTATTAAGAATATGTAATTTAAAAAAAAAAATTTTTTTTAAGAAAAGGTACTTTTTTCGAAAAGATACTTTTTAAGCAAAAAGTACTTTTAAGTACTTTAAGAAAAAAGTACTTTTTAAGAAAAAAATACTTTTTAAGGAAATAGACTTGCTTAAGAATATTAGCTTTTTAAAGAAAAGCCAAAGGACTTTTAGCTGAAAATGTGCTTTTTTAAGAAGAAGTTTTGAAGAAAAGGTACTTTTTGTAGAAATGCTACTTTTCAAAAAATTTACCTTTTTAACAAAAACTGTATTTTTTTTTAGAGAAAAGGTGTCTTTCAAGAAATGGTAATTTTCAAGCTAAATTTTAATTTAAGGTACTTTTTTCAGAAAAATACTACCTTTTGAAGAAAATTTCTCTTTGTATTTAGAAATGCTAAAGAAAATTTAGTTTTTTACGAAAATAATTTTTTTTAGAAAAGGTACTTTTTTTTACGAGTAGGTACTTTATGTGGAAATGTACTTTTTTACTAGAAATTAATTTTTTAAGAAATGGAAGTTTTTTAAGGAGTATGTACTTTATTTAAACTCTTTCTTTTAACTCATACTCTCTGTCTGTCTGTCTGCCATGGGTGGACCCCATTCCCCCTTATCCAATTGATCTGAAACTTGGACCATAGTCTTCTCGTGACTACAGATTAATTTTGGGGTAGTCACGCACAGTAACGCGTGGTCACGCACAGTCACGGAGTGATCTAAGTGTCATTTCCCCACATCCGATCGATCTCAAGCTTGGTCCATACACTTGCTGTGAAAAAAAGATTAACTTTGATAGTCACGCACATTCAAGCAAGGTCACACACAGTCACGGAGTGACCTAAATGTCATTTACCCACATCCGATCGATCTCAAGCTTGATCCATACACTTGCTGTGAAAAAAGGATTAACTTTGACTTAGTCACGCACAGTCACGCAATGTCACGCACAGTCACGGAGTGATCTAAATGTCATTTACCCTATCCGACCGATCTGAAACTTGAACCATATACCTGCTGTGAAAAAAATATTAACTTTGACTTAGGCACGCAGAGTCACGCATTGTCACGCACAGTCACGGAGTGACCTAAATATCATTTACCCACATCCGATCGATCTCAAGCTTGGTCCATACACTTGCTGTGAAAAAAAGATTAACTTTGACTTAGTCACGCAGAGTCACGCATCGTCACGCACAGTCACGGAGTGACCTAAATATCATTTACCCACATCCGATCGATATCAAGCTTGGTCCATACACTTGCTGTGAAAAAAAGATTAACTTTGACTTAGTCACACACAGCCACACGTGGTCGCGCACAACCACGGAGTGATCTAAATGTCATTTCCCCTCATACGATCGATCTGAATCTTGGTCCATACACTTGCTGTGAAAAAAAAGATTAACTTTGACTTCGTCACGCACAGTCACGCAATGTCACGCACAGTCACGGAGTGATCTAAATGTCATTTACCCTCATCCGACCGATCTGAAACTTGATCAATATACTTGCTGTAAAGAAAGATCAACTTTCACATAGTCACGCGCAGTCACGCATAGTCACCAACAGTCACGGAGAGATTAAAACCCCACTTCCCCTCATCCGATGGATCTGAAACTTTGTCCATAGACTTGTTGTGGCCAAAGATTAATTTTAAGATAGTCACACACAGTCACGCACCGTCACGGAGATATCAGAACTCATATGCATAAGGAAAGAAAGAGTTTTAATAAAAACTTTGTTTTTATGGGTTAGATTATTTTTAATAAAGGATACTGCATCAAAAAATTTTTTTTAAGAATAAACCCTTTTACCGAAAAAAGGTACGTTTTGAAGAAAATTTGCTTTTTTGAAAAAAAAGGTATCTTTTTAAGCAATGGTACTTTATCAAGAAAATGTACCTTTCAAGCTAAATTTTAACTATAGGTACTTTTTTTTCAGAAAATGTAACGAAAAGTATTTTTTGAAGAAATAGTACCTTTTAAAGAAACTTTTTGTAGAAATGCTATTTTTAAAAGAGTGTAATTTTTTACGAAAATTAATTCTTTAAGAAAAGGTACTTTTGAAGTCCCCGATCAAATCTAAATAATAAAGTATATTAACGTTCGAATTTCGAAAAAAAAGTGCACTTTCGTCTGATGTTTGTTTGTTTGGTGGAATATTGATTATATATTTCATACTTGTACTTCGTGATTCATTTGCTTGTTTTTATCCCAAAAGTGGACGAATTTAGAAAATAAATTCTCCTGGCCGATGTTTGTTTCCCGAGTGGAATCTACAGGCATATCAAATTTTAAATTCCATATTTAATTTCTTGAGAAGTTACAAGAAAATTTTACGTTTTTCGAATTCACAAAATCCCATCTTAAGGGAGCTATAAGCCAGAAGGTCCTATCTACGTTCATACTGCTAAATAAGTTTCAGTCATTCAGCCTTAAAGAATCAATCAGTGAGTTTGTGAAAAGCATAATCTACTTATAAACAAAGGGGTCGAAGTCTTTAAATCTACAGTCGAAAAATTATTCTATATGAAACGTTCTTGAGGTTTATATATATTTTTTCTTCTTCCAAATACAACAAACCACATCAAATACACAATTTTTGTATTTCCTCATTACCTGGAACATTAATTTTTATTATTTAATAAGCTGACTTCGCTGAGCTCTCAAAAAGAAAATTAAAAACATTTTATTAAAATGTTTAATAGATTTTTTAATTTGAACTTCATTTTAAACAATGTTAACATAAGAATTCCTAACAATACTCCTTGTTAACTAAAACAACCCTTTTTTATATTTGTTTAACTTCCCAAAAACATGTTAAAATGAAATGTCTTAAAATTTAAAATATGACAGCATTTATACATCAGCAAGCACGTCGTATAAATTTTTGAATATCACAATACTTGAACACTAACCAAAAGCGTTGAAATTGACACCTCATGAAAAAAACAAAAACAAAAAAAAAAAAAAAAAACAAGAAAACAAACCCTTTTTCCTTTCCAACAAAATTTAAAGAATTTTTGTTAATGTGCATTAATGAAAAATTAAATGTATTAACAGTTACTCGCGTGATTGAAGGAACACCATCAGCTAGTAGTAGAATTAAAATTTTCAATTAAACAAAAATTCAACAAGTTATTTTAAAACATATCAATTTTTTAGCCACTAAAAAGCAATGACTGACTTTTATTTAAAAAATTGCTAAAAAAAATAAATGCTATTTGATCAATTATACCAGTCAAAATGACTCTTAAGAACTCACTAAAAATACGGTTACCGACTGATTTTCATGATGTAAAGGCACTTAGTAGTACTGCTTTAAAATATATATATATATTAATACGTGAAGGAAAATGTTTATTCCCTTTTTGAACAAAAAGCGGGCATGGAGGAGTGTGAAATTTGGCACAGTTATAGCCAATAATTTAGAAATATTTTAAATTAAATAAAACAAAAGATTTATAATAATTCGTTAATGCGAATGATTTAAATTGTATAACACACGCCCTATGTTGAATTGTGAATTGCTCAAACTAATTAGCATACCTTTAGGTTTATTTAAATATTCATAATTTTTTATATATATAGATTAAAAAAACATTGGAAGAAAAAAATTTTATGAAAAAATAATATTTCCATAGAATTTGCACTCGAATTTCGAGTGCTGGGCTATACTAGTAATTATAAAACTGTGAAGGTATCATATATAAATCATAGAAAATGTTCTTTTTTTAACCAGTCCAATTAAAATTTAAATAATGTATATGTTTTTATTCCACAATTTCATAGTTAAAAAGGCCTACAGATTTTATTCATAGTTATAGAAATATAGTTAACTCTAGAAAGAGTTTGATATTTTTTAAAGAAAGCTAATTCGAAAATTATGGGTTTTACCAGGCCCCCGACACCTCCGGATTTTCTAGGAAAATTAATTTTTTTTTAATATTTTTGTTTTATATATTGGCATGGACTCTTGTTTCGTATCTTCGAAGAACATTTTTCTATATTCACCATTCGTAGGGATTTTAACCACCTTCCAAATCAAGTTGTCCAGAAAAGTGATTTTTTTTTAATTTTATTTTTATTTTGTGTTTCAAAACCGTTTTATTTAATGCCTTCAGAAATTTTTTGTAGGACCAACTATTGGGTAGTTTTGCACCAATTCCGATCGAATTTTCCAAAAAAAATTAATATTTTTTATTTTAATTTTATTTTATATATCGAAACCTTTTTTGATGTGTAAACATCTATACGCGCAAGGGGGTAAATTTCTATTTCGCAATACCATCACAAAAACATGTGAGCCGTAAGACAAAATCGGTGTGACTTATGACTGTATTAGTGAAAAGATTTTGATATGTAATAACCTGAAAATGAAAACTGAAAAATGAAAACTGAAAAATGAAAAATAAAAAATGGAAAATAAAAAATTAAAAATTAAAAATGAAAAAGGAAAACTAAAAAAAAAAAATTAAAAATTAAAAATAAAAAATGAAAAATAAAAATGAAAAATTAAAACTGAAAAATAAAAAATGACAAATAAAAAACAATAAATGAAAAAGAAAAAATGAAAAATAAAAAATGAAAAATGAAAAATGCAAAATTAAAAATGAAAAAGAAACATGAAAAATAAAAAATGAAAAATAAAAAATTAGTAATGAAAACTAATGAAAAATAAAAATGAAAAATTAAAACTGAAAAATAAAAAATGACAAATAAAAAATGAAAAAGAAAAAATGAAAAATTAAAAATGCAAAATTAAAAATGAAAAAAATGAAAAATAAATGAAAAATAAAAAATTAGAAATGAAAACTAATGAAAAATTAAAAATGAAAAACGAAAAATTATAAATTAAAAATGGAAAAGAAAAACGAAAAATGAAAGATAAGAAATTAAAAATTAAAACTAATGAAAAATAAGAAATTAAAAGTGAAAAATAAAAAAATGAAAAATAAAAATGAAAAATTAAAAATGAAAAATAAGAAATTAAAAATGAAAAATGAAAAATAAAAAAAAAAAAAAAATTTAAAATAAAAAATGAAAAATAAAAAATTAAAAATTAAAAATGAAAAATGAGAAATGAAAAATTAAAATTTAAAAAGAAAAATGAAAAATGGAAAATAAAAAATAAAAAATAAAATGTAAAATTAAAAATGAAAATCGAAAATTCAAAAATGAAAAATAAAAAATAAAAAATGAAAACTTGAAAAAAATTAAAAATAAAAAAAGAAAAATTAAAAATAAAAAATGAAAAAGAAAAACGAAAAATTAAAAATTAGAAATGAAAACTAATGAAAAATAAAAAATGAAAAATTAAATTAAGAACGGAAAATGAAAAATAAAAAATGAAAACTGAAAAAAAAAAAATAAAAATAAAAAATTAAAAATAAAAAATGGAAAACGAAATTGAAAAATGAAAAATTAAAACTAAAAAATTAAAAATAAAAAATGAAAAATGAAAAATGGAAAATGAAAAATGAAAAATGAAAAATTAAAAATGAAAAATAAAAAATGAAGAATTAAAATTGAAAAATTAAAAATGAAAGCTGAAAAAAAAAATTAAAAATTAAAAATGACAAATAAAAAAATTGAAAAACATATTAGCAGAGCCCCTGCACTTGATTGCAAAAAGTTATACATAGATGAAGCTTTCTGTCTTATTGTAAAAAAGTGTCATAAAAAATCTTTAATCACACGATTTTTTATTTCAATTCCGTCAGAAAGTTTTTGTGTAACCACCATTCGGGTGGTGTTTACGCCCCCCTCCCCATTCGAATTTTCTAGCAAAAATATATGCTTTTTAAACATCACATCACATTTTTGACCATCCGCTGGGTTTTTCCAGAAAATTTTCAAAAAAAAAATTTTTTTTTTAATTTCATTTTATTTAAGAGATCAGTTGGCAGTAAAATAAATTTATAAATATATTATATTTTCGTTTCTGTGTTTTAGAATTCTCTAATTAGGCTTTTAAGGTCATGTACTTTTCAATTTTAAATAAAAAACATTTATTTAATTTTCATCATCCAACGTTTCGCTGGTATTTTTCCAGCCTCTTCAGGGACTATATTTTATTAAATCTGGCAACCATACATATAAACAAAAAGAAAATAACATAAGAGAAAACTAATATTTAAAAATATTTAAAAGAACAACAAAAATAAAAATAAAATACACAGCGTTATAAAATTCTTACTTACAAATAATTTTTCGTCAAATTTTTCAGTTAATTTTCAAAAATAATAATTGTTTTACACAGTACATATAACACGACATAAAACACATATTTAATTTAAAAAAACAATTGCAAATAAAAATTAAAAATATCACAGTTAAATTTATTCTAACGCTACGTATCACAGTTTTGGCCTTCTACTAAGTAATTGCAAGTGTGTAGTTCGCGTTGGTGTTGTCTTTATCCTCTTTTATGTTAATCGCTAATTTCATTTTCTGCTGGATCCTCAAGCTTTCAAGTGTTAAACGTTTGTTTTGGTTTCGTTCCTTATTCAGTATTTTAAATTCGTCCAAATTGGGCTTGTGTCCCATCTCTATGCAGTGTTGAGATAAACCTGTAGTAATTCTGTTGTTTCTAATGTCAGCTGCATGTTCAGTCATCCTCGTACCGGCACTTCTCTTCGTTGTTCCTATGTAAATTTTCCCGCACTCTTTCATTTTGTGTTTGTGTTTGTGTTTCGAAATCGTTTTTTTTTTAAATAAATACCATCAGAATAATTTCCAGTAAAATAATTATTTTTTGTACCATCCACATCAGTTTCACTCCATTATTAAAAAAAAACTGGAGCCATCAAATATATACATTCGCGATACTTATAACAAGCGGAGTTGATATAGCGATGCCCGTCTGTCCGTCTACGAATATTCCGATCAAGTTTTATTGAAAATGATTCTCTGACATCCTGAGTAGAGTACTGTTTAAAATCATCAGAAACTGTTCCATAAGTCCAGAAATATCAATGAAAACGTAAACAAGTAAGGGTGTTAAATTTGGCTGTGTCGAATCTATGGTACTCTCCACATCGGTTTTACGTTTTCGTTATTATCTTACGTTTTCATTATTATCTTATTGCACTCTATATAACAACTGCAGACAAAATATTAAAAAAAGCAACAATTTGATAAACTAAATACCAAGTTATTACAACAAACACACTGATTTTTAAAATTTTTTAGAGTTGTCTTCATCTTTTTGGACATATCTCGGCACTATGATGCTCTATTTACTCCATTTTCCCTACCAACCTGCTTGAAATAATGACGAACGATAGTATCATAACTCTGCCCAAGTAAATGGTTTATTTTGTGAATGAGCGTGATTTCAATAGACAGAATAACAAACTGATATGCACCCTCTGTACATTGGTGTGGAGGGAATTGTATCAGTTTATCATTCCGTTTATACTGCATTAAAAAGTGCATTGGCGGCCTCATAAGATATATACATTCTTGTTCCTTATAACAACTCGAGTCGATATAACGATGTCCGTTTGTCTGTTGAAATCAGCCTCTTTCACAAAATAAACTCTTTCCCTGGGCAAACTTAGGATAATATTGCTTACCATTGCGTTGAGCAGGGTATCGTATAAAATTGGGTAAATTGGGTATCATTATGCCAAGATATGACCTATACTATGGAGATACCTCAAAAAAAAAATTTAAAAATTCAGTGTTTGTCGTAATTATTTAATACAAAGTTTGTCAAATTGTTTACTTTTTCGAATACTTTGTTTAAATTTGTTATAAATAATGCAATAACTCCAGATAATAAGGTAAACATCTAATCCAGGTAGAGGGTATTAAAGTTTCGGCATAGCCCAATATAAATCACATATGTCGAAAAATATATTTATTTCAAATTCTCCCTTCTAATCTACAGTAAAATTATTATTATTATTATTATTATTTTATTATCTTATATTTCGAAAAATATATTTATTTCAAATCCCATCAGAGAAATTTTGATGTGTAAACATCTATAGGCACAGGGGGTAAAAATCTATATCACAATGCAATCACAAAAACAGCGTAAGATGTAAGACGTAAGACAATATCGGTGTGACTTAAGATTGCATTGGTGAAAATATTATGACATGAAATAACTTTTTGTCTCTGTTTTCTGCAGTATATTTCGTCACTTTTTATAAACGTTTATAAATAGTGTCCTCAATCATTTAGAAGTATTCTTAACGTTTTAATTTATTCCATCTAAATAACACAAAAACATAAATAAAAAATAAATAAAAAATAAAAAATAAGCGAATTACAGTAAAAAGGAAGTGTTTGGAGATAAAATGGAGGCACAATTCATTGGAAATTGTTTGGAGAAAAACTGAAGGCACGATTTCATTAAGAAGTGTTTGGAGATAAAATGTGGGAGCGAATAGCGTTATAAAAACATTTTGAAATATGAAAAATTAGAAATGAAAAATAAAAAATGGAAAATGAGAAATAAAAAATGAAAAATGAGAAATGACAAATAAAAAATATAAAATAAAAAATAAAAAATAAAAAATTAAAAATAAAAAACGGAAAATGGCAAATGAAAAATAAAAAATAAAATGAAAATGAGAAATGAAAATGAAAATTGAAAAATAAAAAATGAAAAATAGATAATGAAAAATAAAAAATGAAAAATAAAAAATGAAAAATTAAAATGAAAAATTTTAAATGAATAACAAAAAATGAAAAATAAAAAATGGAAAATGAAAAATAAAAAATGAAAATGAAAATTGAAAAATAAAAAAATTTAAAATAAAAAACTAAAAATAAAAAATGGAAAATAAAAAATTAAAAACGAAAAATAAAAAAAAAAAAATTAACCAGTTGAAATAATAATATATATTTTTATATTAGCAGAGCCCCTGCAGCTGATACATAGATGACGCTTTCTGTTTGATTTTAAAAAAGTGCCACGAAAGCATCTTTAATTACTTGGTGTTTACACATCTACCCTGTGATCGGACTCACATGATTTTTTTTATAGGGTTCAACACCCTTGCCGTCGGATTTCATAGTAAAACAAATTTTTTCTAAATTTAATTTCTATTTTGTGTATCGTTACCGTTTTTTTAATACCATCAGAATATTTTTTGTAAAAGCATCCCCCTCCCGACCAAATCTTCCAGTAATAGAACTTTAAGTTTATATTTTGATTTTTTCTAAAAATACAAAAAAGTCAAGAAAAAAATACAAAAATAAGGAAAAATTTTTGATGGAAAATTTTTTTTTCTGAAAGTGGAAATTTTAAATTTAGTTCTGATACACGAAATGCCGCTACGAAATCTGTTAAGCAAATTTAAAAAGTTTTTGCCTGCATTTGTCTAATTCCGATTGATTTAATGCAGTCCTTTAACACTTGAAATAAATAAGTCTATCATTTTTTCACATTTTTTTAAACTACCAACCACTTTGACTGATTTCAGTAGAGTAACAATTGACAAAATGCCGGTACACATGTAAAAGCCGGATTCTAAAAATAAAAAAAGAGTATGGATTTTAAAAATAATTTAAGATATTGATATAAATATCTATTCGATCGCGAAGAAAAGGTGTACATTAAAATCTGAGTAACTGTTGCCAACAAATGTGTGTACGTATAAGAATATCATAGTTATTTGAACATTACACCAATTGTTGTTTTTTCTTTGCTCGATATTTTTCTTTTCCTTTTACTTTTGACACTTCAAACAACCAGAATTCATGCATGTTTTTTTTTGTGGTTTTTGGTTTTAATTCTTAACACTTGAAATGATATGATTTCGTATTCTTTTATTTTTTTCACTTGTTTTTTTTTTTTTGGTGGAAATGTCCACATATACGTATATAGAATGGAATATAATAAGGTGTATGAACGTACGTAGATATTCATAAGTATATTAAAATAACATCACCACCACCATTAACCGAGCAACCAACCAAGCAGTCATCCCATCATCATCGCCATCATCCTTGTGCCTGGCTATGGCACTCATAATAATAATCATCAGAAATTTGAACATATGCAATAGACTGGATGGCAGACCAAAAAAAATAAAAATGAAAACACAGAAAAAAAATATATGTGCGACCAAAGCTTTCATCAATTAACCCTTTAATGTGGTCATAACATTTGTGTGGTGAAAAAAGCATAGAAAAAATAAAACGAAATGGTTTTTTAATTTTACATTACAACATTATAATTTGTGGTAAATTGCTGCATTACCACTGCTCTATAATGTAGATGGTGGCAATTTTTTTTTTCTTTTTTCATTATCAGAAAGCTTTAAAATGTTAGTGTGGTTTGAGCTCTTTTACATCTGATATTTTTATTTTTATTTTAATTCATTATTTTTTAAATTATTTGGCTGCTCCTAAAGGGTTAATGTTAAAAAAAAAATTAAAGCATGTTACTTTATATTAAAGCACACATATTTATATAGCAAACGATTCATTTAAGTGTTTAATATTCATACCATACTTTGGCAATTCTTTTAATTATTATTTTATATTTTTGTGTAAGGTCGGTCGGACGGTCGCACAATGCTTTGACTACATACAAAATTGGGCAACCGAAAATGTTCAGGAAAAGATACTATTTTTAAACTCTTTTAACTCATACTCTCTGTATGTCTGTCTGTCGTGGGGCAACTCCATTCCCTCTTATCCAATTGATCTGACTGTTGGCCCATAGTCTTGTTGTGACTGCAGATTAATTTTGGGGTAAACATGCACAGTCATGCACAGTCACGCATAGTCACGCACAGTCTCGGTGTGATCTAAATGTCATTTCCTCTCATCCGATCGATCTGAAATTTGGTCCATACACTTGCTGTGAAAAAGAGATTAACTTTGACTTAGTCACTCACAGTCACGCATGGTCACGCACAGTCACGGAGAGATTTATTATCCAATCAAAGAAAGATAAACTTCGACACAGTCCCGCACAGTCACATATAGTCACGCACAGTCACGGAATGATTTATAACCCATTTCCCCTCAGCCGATCGATCTGAAACTTTGTCCATAGGCTTCTTGTGGCCAAAGCTTAATTTTAAAATAATCACACAAAGTCTTGCACAGTCACGGAGAGATTCAAAACTCATATGCATAAGGAAAGGAAGAGTTTGAATAAAAACTTTTTTTTATTTATTAACCAACACTTAGGGATGCACCCTACTGATGCAGTGCATTGTGTTTATCTCAGGAAAATTGGTTATGGGAAGGAGCAAAGAGGGAGTAGTGTTTGCGGATATTTGACTTAAATTTTATCAAATTATAACTGTTAGGAAAGACCTCTGCGGGAAGTTTATTCCACATACGGCTAGTTCGACTGATAAACGAATTCTCTCTGTAATGCGTTGTGCGGTCAACTGGACAATAAACTACAAACGGATGTGATCTACTAGAGATGCGGGTAGAGCGGACCGAAACTCGGGCACTTGGAATAAGTTCCCTAATCTCAGGAGAACATTTCTCATGGTAGTATCTATAGAACAGTGATACACAACCCACATTCCGACGATGTTCCAATGAGTCAATAGAATTGGATATCCTAATGCCCTTGATGAGCATCAACGCCCTCCTTTGCACACGGTCCAGTAGCTCCAAAATAGACTTTGAAGCTCTTGCCCATATATGGGAGTTGTATTCCATTTTTGGTCGGATGTAAGTGGTATAGATTTTAATGAGGTCAGAGGGAGTGTAGTAATTTTTGCTCCGTTTTAGAAAACCAAGACACTTGAATGTGCCTTGAAAAACATGGTCGTTCCAACGAACATCACATTGAATTCTCATGCCTGGAACATCAAGAGTATCTGACTCCTCAATACCTATACCACCCATATATACAGATGACATTGTTGAATCCATGGCCCTATGGGTGAACATACAACATTGAGTCTTTAGCGCATTAAAATCACCCCTATTCGATTCACCTCACTCGGAGATTGTT
The DNA here is from genome assembly GCA_963682025.1 of Cordilura impudica. Taxonomy (NCBI): domain Eukaryota; kingdom Metazoa; phylum Arthropoda; class Insecta; order Diptera; family Scathophagidae; genus Cordilura; species Cordilura impudica. The sequence goes on along the minus strand of OY821519.1, from coordinate 30,446,932 downwards.
AACAGGTCTTGATTGAGTGTGTCATTCATTGTCCGCCTTTTGCCCCCAACCTCTAAAAGGCTTGGCCTACAATTAAAGGAAAATGAATGACAAATGCTGCTGTTGTCTGCGAAAGTGTATATAAAGTTAAAAGTTTGACCAAGAAGGTCATTCATAAAGATAAGAAAAAGAGAAGAAAATGAACGGAACCTTGGGGTACCCCTAAATTAAGCTGAAACTCATTGGATGAGACCCCTTCAATAACAACACGTATAGTTCGATCTCTGAGAAAACTCGATATAAATCGAGAGAAGTCATTATCGACCCCAAATGCAATAAGCTTTGATACCAGTGCACCGTGACACTCAGGAATGCCTTGGAAATATCTAGAGCAACCACTTCACTTTCGCCAAAATTGCAAATGGATCGACTAGACCGCTCAGAAAGTAGAGCTAACAGGTCTCCCGTGGCACGATTTCTACGGAAGCCATACTGTCGGTAATTAGGAAGTGAGTTGCCCTCTAGGTAGTTCACAAGATGGAATTTGATCATGCTCTCCATAACTTTTGAGAGTGCAGAGCAGATTGCAATTGGACGGCAATTTTCAGGGTTATTATTAGCTGCACCCTTTTTAGGGATTGGTTCGACATTAGCAACCTTCCAGCAAATGGGAAGGACTCCCGCACGGTACGAAAGGCTGAAAAGGTTGGCCAATGGACTGGCTAACGTCGAAGACCACGGTTTCAGCACCAGTGCTGGTATACCATTCGGTCCTGGAGACTTATTAATGTTGAGATCCGATGAGATGGACGTATCGTCCGACGAAGATAGTGATGAGGAATGGAATGTGGATGATATCGAGTAAGAAGACGAAGATGATTTGGAGGATAGTAGCAACCACGACCGTTCCCGTCCAGTACATGTTGTTTGGCTTCGAATGTGTAAAAGAATTATCTTTGCATCGAAACAACTAAATCATGAGCTAATGGAGAAAGATTTAAGCCATTACGTCACACCTCAGACGTCAAAATTTTTCGAACGATTGGGATTGTCAATAGATTTTATGCCTTCTGATCCAGAAACCTGGAAAGAGCGTGAGGACTACCAGCAATTGCTACAAATACTGCGTAAACTACAAGTTGTCAGCGACGCTGCTGAAAAAGGTGTAAGGATAATAGAAGACTATAGCAACGTGCTGTGCCTTAACGAAGAAGAAAAAATATTTTTACTTCAGGTTGTAGCCGAAAATTAGAAAAATATCCATCACACGATAAAAATAAATTAATTTGATTTACATTTTTTAAGCTCAATAAAATCTATAATATTAATAGGCTAGGCGATTTCTTGTGACCGATGTTTTGTTCTACCGTTTTATCCCGATTTTGAGCAAACGTATATTATTTAATTTTTTCCTTTATTATAAGTAAATTGCATTCAAAGTTGCTACTAAACCATACATAAAATTATACAATGCTATGTGTTTGTTTATAAAATATGTTAATGTGTTTGTAATAAAAATGAGTTTGTTTTTTGTGGTGATTTGCGAATTGACTATAATTGATTAGCATAGCTTTAGGCTTTTTATTTAATGAAAAAATAAAATTTCTTAGAATTTGCACTCGAATTTCGAGTGCTGGAATCTGCTAGTTATAAATTAAAAAGCTAACAATCTGGATTTTCAATTTCATAAAAAAGTTTAAGATTTTTATGGGCACCACCTTAAGAGTTCAAGATCGAGGGTCGGTATGTTCTGAGCAAATGCTGGGGTTGAAAAAATTTTGGGGGTCGGTCAAACATTTCACCACCCTAGGGTCACCCTTGGGACTGTTAGAGCGGTGGGAGCAAATTTTTTAAAAATTTCATTTTTGTATTTAGCGGGTAGGTGTGTTTGAAAAAAATTTTCGAAGGGCGAAAATAATACGGATCGATTTTACATTTTTCACCTCTAGGGCCAACTCCGGGGAAATTGTTGGGCTATTTGTGTGTTTTCAGCTCTTCCCAGTCTGTGAAGTGTATTTTGTATGGGAAACCCTTAGGATGTGAAAATAGGGAGTATGTATATTCTAAAAAAAATGTCAAGGCTAAAAAATAAATAGTAGTCGGTCATACATTTGACCCCTCTAAGGGCACCCTATGAGTCCTTAGGGGCAATTTTTAACAATTTCCTAAAATCTTCAAACGTATGAAGATACGGGGTAGGTATGTTCGGAAAAAATGTTGGGTGGGAAAAATTAATGGGGGCCCGTCTTACATTTTAACCACTTAGGAACGACTCCGGGGCAGTTTTGGGCATTTTTATGGATTTTTTCCCTGCCGTCCCAACTTTGACCCCTATGAGGGGCCGGTTGCCATCACTAGAAATTTTCCATTTTTTGGCCCATTAATTTTTTTTTTACGAAATATAAAGGGTTCTAGCAAATCCAAATGTTGTTACTAAGGTTCCCCATACCATACTACCCCACCCATACTGTCCATCTAAATCTTGTAGTAATCAAACTAGAAATATAAATATATTTTGATGAAATTTAGTACATCAGCTTCCATCGGTCACAGGATGATCGCTGTTGAAATCAATGAAAATCGGTTCATGTTCACCCCTAGTCCCAATCCAAATGAAATGAAATAATGAAATGAAACTGAATCCCGATCTTCACTTAAATCTATCAAAAAACAAAAATATTCCACATATTTTTCTCAAATTTGGTTTGTGTACGTTTTTGCAAAAAATAAATGACCTTACCATATATGGTCATGATCGGTCCGTTTTTCGACCTATGTAGCTCCCATATAAACATATCATCCGATATGAAGTTTTTCATATCCGAATGCAAAAAAAATTAATAACAGTGCCACTCCATTTTGTTTTATGCTTATTTTCGTCTCTAATTAGTAGGACCTAAGAGATAGGGTCTCTAAACGCATAGTATAGGGCAGGCCTGGCCAAACTTATATGGTTAAGGGCCGCACGGTTATCTAAAGTGGAATAATGGGCAGCTAATTAAAATGCATATCATATAAAATAAAAAAAAAATTTATTTTATTAATAAAAGCTAGTATGAAAAATATAGAATTAATAAATAAGTAATTATTTTAATGAGATGAATGTAACTGCTTCGAGGATGCCATCATGTTCTCAATATCTGGTTCAAATTTTGGTAGTAGAAATCCTTAAAACTGCTTTCAAATGTGCATCTCTAATAGATGATCGTACAGAGTTTTTATTGACGTTCATAATGGAAAATATTTGTTCACATATATAAGTCGAAGCAAAAATAACTAGCATTTTACTGGCAAAATCTCGAATTTTTGCATATTTGTTTGAATCGAGAGAACTATAAAAAATACAAATCTCGTTCTGTCGATGTAATGCTTTAAGATTAGGATTACATTGCAAATATATTATTTCTAGTTTAATTTCACTCGGAACTTTATCAATTTCAATACAAGATGGATCCCTAACTATTGACAAACTATTTTCAAATTTTCGAAAGTCACCAAATCTGCGCGTAAATTCTTCATTTAAAATTGTTACAGTGCAATTATATTCTTTACATATCTCTTCAGGTATATTGGTAACTGTTTTCAAAGCTGGGAAGTGATCCAAATTTTTATTAGATAAATGCTGCGAAAATTGTCGTAGCTTTAACTGAAATGAATTTAGGTTAACTATCATTTCATGAGCATACAAATTTTTTCCTTGCAATGCGGTGTTAAATACATTGAGATGAGTCATAATATCGAGGGTGAATGCAAAATCTAAAAGCCAATCAGGATCTTTAAATTCTGGAAAATTTTTATTATTTATCATTTTCAAAAAGATAACTACTCTATATCATTTTTAAGATCCCATACTCGTCTTAGCACCTTAACCAAGCTTAACCATCGAAATTGACTGTGATACAGCACGTCCGTATATTCTGATTCGATCTATTGTAGAAAATTAATAAATTATCTATGATTAAGACCCCCTAGATCGGATGTAATTAACGAGTTTAATTACGGTAATAGTGACGTGTTCCACTTTTAGCACTTTCTTGCACAATACCTGTTGGTGAATAATATAGTGTATTGGTATATTGTTGTGATTTGGACAATTTTCTTTTATTTTATTCTGAATTCTCTTCAATAATCCAATGTTTGGACCTGTTAAGCTTAGCGCTCCATCAGTCGTAACACTTATAATTTTACTCCAGGGCAAGTTATATTTCACTAAACAATTTTCAACTTTTTCGAATATATCAGCTCCAGTTGTTTGTCCTTTTAGCGATTCCATTGACAATAGTTCTTCAACAATTTTAAAATTAGCGTTACATGTACGTATGAAAATTACTAATTGTGCAGTATCTTTTTGATCAGTACTCTCATCAAGAGAAATCGAATACCACATTGATGATTGCAGTACTGATAATAGTTGCTGATTTAAATTATCATCAATACATTCAATACGTCGCGTAATAGTTCGTCGTGATAAAGTTACACTTTCGAATTTATTTTTCATGTCAGGGCATATAAAACTACTTGCTGCAAGCATGCATTCCTTAATAAATTGTCCATCCGAAAATGGTTTGTTATTTTTGTCTATTTTCAAAGCAATAATAAAACTAGCTTTTGTAGCATTTTGGCGCACAAAAAAATTTCTTTGCAGAGATAAATTTGCGGCTAACTTGTCAGCAGTTGCTTTTCTGACTAAGGGAGTTAAGTCGGATCCATATTCTGAGTGTTTAGTAGTAAAATGTCTCCTAATATTATACTCTTTAAAAACTGCGAGACTTTCCTGACCAATGAGACAGATGGCCTTATTTTTCAATGCAGAAAAATTTTTTTACTTTTCCACTCTTCCTTAGAAACGCGGCACTCTTGATCAATTTTTCTCTTTTTATTAATTTTTATGGTATATCTATTATTATTTTATAAGTACATTAAATTTAAAATAATATTTTTAAACGCGTATATACCTTGTAACCACCAACGTATTGCACTGACACAGATTGTTTTCTTACTGACAAATTACAAAATTTTTGTTAAATTAGTGTCGTTATTTAATTATTAACACAAATTTAACAACAAATTTAATCTCAGTATGCCATGCTAATAATATATATCACGGAATAAAGGAATTGCAAAAAAAAATTCAAATATATTCTCAGTATGCCATGCTAGAAATATATTTTGAGGAATACAAAAAAAGAATTGCGAGAAAGAAATTCAAATATATTCTCAGTATGCCATGCTAGAAATATATTTCGAGGAATACAAAAAAAAAGAATTGCAAAAAAAATTCAAATATAATCTCAGTATGCCATGCTAGAAATATATTTCGAGGAATACAAAAAAAGAATTGCGAGAAAGAAATTCAAATATAATCTCAGAATGCCTTGAACATTATTATATTGATTCAATTATTGCTTTAAAATAAAATTGCTATAGCAAATAATGAAAGAGTGATAAAATTCTAAAAAAGTGGAAACACAAATAATGTTTGTCATTTTTAATGATTTAATAAAAAAATATAAATTTTATCGTTTTGAAATATTTTCCTTTTACGATATTCATATCAAATTTTGAAACTTAACTTCTTTTGTGAAAGGCATTAATGGGCCGCTCAAAACCAGCTAACGGGCCGTACTTTGTCCAGGCCTGGTATAGGGTATCCTACTTTTTTTTTATTTTTTAAATGTTTCGTTAATAAGGAAATTTTGTATTTAACATTTAGATCACATGGACAAGATAACGTTACCCGATTATTGTCGACTTATTCAGTTAACAAAACCCAAAAAAATATATTTAATATTTGGGCAACTATTTTCGGAAAACTAAGAAGAAAATTATACATATATAATTTCCAATAGTATTTGTGTAGAAATATACCTGACTTTAGCGACCTCCAGCGGTATAAATGAGAATTAAATCTAAAACGATGTGTATTATTAAAATGAGATATTTAAGTGTGAATCGAACAAAGCCAACATTGAAATAAATTTTTTTTTACTTTTGTTTATGAAACACGAAGCACTGTGATTCGGCCTGCTGCTATGATAATTAAATTCCATTTTCAACATTATACTGACCTCTATTTGCAAAAAAAAAATATATTAATATATAGTTAGATCTTTAATTATATATGGTGAATTTTATATGGATCAATAAGCTTTGCCAATCAGTTAACTCTTGGAGCTTCTATAAACATTTGTGGAATGTTAGAAAATAACTTTTTTATTATATTTTTATAAAATCAATAAAATTTGAATTAATTAAATTAAATTAAATTAAATTAAACTAGTAAATAAATTAAATAAAATGAAAAAGAAAAAACTGGCCAAAAATAATTCTACAGATAACAAATTTTTGAGCAAAAAAACAAGAGTATTTTTTTAATTTTAACCGACATTTTTAGGCTATGAGTGGATATGACGCTAAGGTCTTATTTAATGAAAATGAGTTAAAATACATATTTCATGAAAAACTGTTACATATATTTCGTTCTTACTTCTTGCTGTGCAGTGATTTACAAAAGTGCTAAGTCAATGAAGAGAAAAAGAAGAGATAAGTCAAGTTAAAAAAGAAATGGTTTATTTCAATCGAAATGTTCAACCCGATTTTAAGCTTACCTTATTAAATGTATTTACACATTTAAAAATTGGTTTCAAATAAAATCTTTTCCAACGTTTCTATTGGCTCGATTTTATGTCCGTTTGTCGGTGCAATAAAAATTTTGCAATAGATCTTAAACTAGCTTTCCGAACTAGATGAAAATTAAAAATACACATATTTTTTTTTTTTTTTTTTGATACATCAAGTGTGAGCTTGGCACCTCCCATACAAAGCAAACGTTATAATATAATACTAGTAGATTCCAGCCCTCGAAATTCGAGTGCAAATTCTAGGAAATTTTATTTTTTCATTAAATAAAAACCCTAAAGGTAAGCTTATCAATTATAGCCAATTCACAAATCAACAGAAACACATTAACAAAACAAGTAAGAGAATTATAGTCGGTCTAGACCGACTATACGATACCCTATACCATGCGTTTAGAAACCCTATCTCTTAGGCCCAACTAACTGGACATTGAAAATAAGCAAAAACCAAATTTGAGTGGGATTTTTATTAATTTTTTTGGCTGCAGATATGAAAAAGTTCATATCGGATGCTATATCTATAAAGGGACTAGGTCTAAAAATGGACCGATCCTGATCATGTTTGGTAAAGTCTCTTGTATTTTGCAAAAATATGTAGAAACAAAATTTGAGAAGAATCAGTGCAATATTTTTGTTTTTTAATAGATTTAAGTGAAGATCGGGAAGCAGTTCTATATGGGGTCAAAGGGATCATTTTTGGACTACTCATTAGTGGATGTAATGAATGCATATAAACCCAATTTGAGTAAGATCTATATGACAATTTGGATCTTATGGCAATTTATGTCGATTTCATATGGGTAATTTGTTTGGGGGCTAGGTCTGAACATGGACCGATTCTCACCAATTTCAATAGCGTTCATCCCATGGCCGATAAAAGCTTATATACCAAATTTCATCAAAATATATTCATATTTGCGACCTGCAGTTTGATTACAAGCTTTACATGGACACACAGACGGACGGACGGACGGACGGACGGACGGACGGACGGACATTGTTAAATCAACTCAGAAAGTGATTCTGATTCGATCGGTATAATTAAAGATGGGTCTAGGTCAAATATTTTTGGTTGTTACAAACAGCAGCACAAAGTCATTATACCCAAACCACATAGTGGTATAGGGTATAATTAATAAACACACACATAGCACTGTAAAGTTTTATGTATGTGTTAGTAGCAACTTTAAATGGAATTTACTCAAAATAAAGGAAAAAATTTAAAAATCTATAAATCTGCAAAACGGCTAAAAAGAAATACCTTTCAAATAATATACGTTTGGTCAAAATCGAGATAAAACGGTAGAACAAAACACCGGTCACATGAAATCGCCTAGCCTATTATTATTATAGATATTTGGAGTAGGTACCATACAAGCAAGAGTCCATTAACTTTGTACGGGTACATTGATTACCAACGTGGGCGTGGCACTTCTTTGATGGAGCAGCTAGGCATGACACACCCTACACAAAGTAAATATTTATTATGATATAATTGGAGTATTATGCTACCAAGAGCTTTGAAATCTTGTGTGGGTTGATGAGTTCTTAATGTGAGCTCATGAGTTATCTGTAATAATCTGATCAATATACTTCAAATGGAATGAAAAATTTAACACATGCAAAACAAATGCCGTTTTCATTTCTGACAAAAAACGTCGCACTTTATTTGTACTTTTTTCGAAAAGTGTATTTTTGATGTGTAAACATCTATACGCGCAGGGGGGTAAAAATCTATTTCACAATACAATCACAAAAACAGCGTTAGACGTAAGACAAAATCGGTGTGACTTATGATTGTATTGGTGAAAAAATTATGATATGTAATAACCTTTTTTGCAAATGAAAAATAAAAAATGAAAACTAAAAATGAAAATAAACAAGTAAGAAAATTATAGTCGGTCTAGACCGACTATACGATACCCTATACCATGCGTCTAGAAACCCTATCTCTTAGGCCCAACTAACTGGACATTGAAAATAAGCAAAAACCAAATTTGAGTGGGATTTTTATTAATTTTTTGGCTGCAGATATGAAAAAGTTCATATCGGATGCTATATCTATAAAGGGACTAGGTCCAAAAAAGGACCGATACTGATCATGTTTGGTAAAGTCTCTTGTATTTTGCAAAAATATGTACAAACAAAATTTGAGAAGAATCAGTGCAATATTTTTGTTTTTTAATAGATTTAAGCGAAGATCGGGAAGCAGCTCTATATGGGGTCAAAGGGATCATTTTTGGACTACTCATTAGTGGATGTAATAAACGCATACAAACCCAATTTGAGTAAGATCTATATGACAATTTGGATCTTATGGCAATTTATGTCGATTTCATATGGGTAATTTGTATGGGGGCAAGGTCTGAACATGGACCGATTCTCAACAATTTCAATAGCGTTCATCCCATGACCGATAAAAGCTTATATACCAAATTTCGTCAAAATATATTCATATTTGCGACCTGCAGTTTGATTACAAGCTTTACATGGACACACAGACGGACGGACGGACGGACGGACGGACATTGTTAAATCAACTCAGAAAGTGATTCTGATTCGATCGGTATAATTAAAGATGGGTCTAGGTCAAATATTTTTGGTTGTTACAAACAGCAGCACAAAGTCATTATACCCAAACCACATAGTGGTATAGGGTATAAAAATTAAAAATGAAAAAAAAAAAAAAAAATTAAAAATAAAAATTAAAAACCAAAAATGAAAAATGAAAAACGAAAAATGCAAAATAAAAAATGAAAACGAAAAATAAAAAATTAAAAATAAAAAATAAAAAATAAAAATGAAAAATAAAAAATTAAAAATAAAAAAATAAAAATGATAAATGAGAAATGAAAAAATAAAAAATAAAAAATAAAAAATAAAAAATTAAAATAAAAAAATAAATAATAAATAAAAAATGAAAATGAAAAATGAAAAGTGAAAAATGAAAAATAAAAAATCAAAAAAGAAAAATAAAAAATGTAAAGTGAAAAAAATATTAAAAATAAAAAAACGAGAAATTAAATATTAACCGGTTGAAATTATAAATAATAATAAATATTTATACCCTATACCACTATGTGGTTTGGGTATAATGACTTTGTGCTGCTGTTTGTAACAACCAAAAATATTTGACCTAGACCCATCTTTAATTATACCGATCGAATCAGAATCACTTTCTGAGTTGAATTAACAATGTCCGTCCATCCGTCCGTCCGTCTGTGTGTCCATGTAATCAAACTGCAGGTCGCAAATATGAATATATTTTGATGATATTTGGTATATAAGCTTTTATCGGCCATGGGATGAACGCTATTGAAATTGGTGCGAATCGGTCTATGTTCAGACCTAGCCCCCATACAAATTACCCATATGAAATCGATATAAATTGAGATAAGATCCAAATTGTCATATAGATCTTACTCAAATTGGGTTTGCATGCATTCATTACATCCACTAATGAGTAGTCCAAAAATGATCCCTTTGAAGAGCTGCTTCCCGATTTTCAGTTAAATCTATTAAAAAACAAAAATATTGCACTGATTCTTCTCAAATTTTGTTTGTACATATTTTTGCAAAATACAAGAGACTTTACCAAACATGATCAGGATCCGTCCATTTTTGGTCCTAGTCCCTTTATAGATATAGCATCCGATATGAAATTTTTTATATCTGCAGCCAAAAAAAATTAATAAAAATCCCACTCAAATTTGGTTTTTGCTTATTTTCTATGTCCAGTTAGTTGGGCCTAAGAGATAGGGTTTCTAAACGCATGGTATAGGGTATCGTATAGTCGGTCTAGACCGACTATAATTTTCTTACTTGTTTTATATTAGCAGAGACCCTGCAGTTGATTGCTATAAGTGTTTGATTTTAAAAAAGTGCCATAAAGAAACTGTAATTACTAGCAGCCCTATTCATAAAAATTAAAGTGTACTTCAAGTAGACTTTATTGTATGTTTTTCATACAAAATTTGTCGATAAAGTCTACTTGAAGTACACTTTAGTTTTTATGAATACGGCTGTAGATGTTTACACATCTCCCCTGTGATCGGACTCACATGATTTTTTTTTATATATTCTAAATAAAGAGCAACCTTATGCTAATAATCGAAAGGTCTCAAAGAGCTGTGTTCATGAAATGCAAAAAAAATTGATTATTATCCTCTTTGAAGTCATAGGGTGAAAATATTCAAAAAGGGGGAACAATGAGGAAATATTCTCACACTATGACCTGAAAGAAGTCAACGGCTGCAATTTTTTGCGATTTGGGAGTGCTGGACTTTGAGACTTTCGATTGATATATAAGATAATGTTGCCCTTAATTCAGAACATAAAGAAAAATACACTTTTCGAAAAAAGTGCAAATAAAGGACTACATTTTTTGACAGAAAAGAAAACGGCACAAGTGAGAAAATTATAGTCAGTCTAGACCGACTATATGATACCATATACCATGCGTTTAGAAACCCTATCTCTTAGCTCTAACTAATTACATATAGAAAATAAGCATAAACCCAAATTGAGTGGCATTGTTATTATTTTTTTTGCCATCGGATATGAAAAAGTCATATCGGATTCTATGTTTATATGAGGACTAGGTCGAAAAACCATATTTGTTTGTCACATATTATTTCCAAAAACTTATACAAACCAAATTTAAGAAAAATTCGTGATATATTTTTGTTTTCTGATAGAATTAAGAGAAGATCGGGAGTCAGCTTCATATGGGGACGATAATTAAGATATGTTCTATAGGTTTTATCTTTGGACTATAGACAAATGGACCTTATAAACATACACAAATCCAATTTGACCGAGATCTATGATACGATACTTTTTGGATAATATGGCAATTTAAGCCGATCACATAGGGGTCATTTATGTGAGGACCAGGTCTTAAAATGAACCTATTTTCACCAACAGCGTACATCGTCTGGCCGATGGAAGCTAAATAACTAAATTTAATGAAAATATATTCGTATTTGCGACTTGTAAATTGATTACAAGGTTTATATGAACACACAGACGGACGGACGGACGGACATTGCAAAATTGACTCACAAAGTGATTCGATCGGTTTATAAAATTTGGGTCTATGTTAAATATTACATCCTTACCACATAGTGGTATAGGGTATAAAAACCAGAAAATTATTATTTAATTTAAAAAAAAAAATTTATTGTACCACGTTTTTTAAACGTGTTTGAAGCGATACGAGCAATAATTTACATTTTATTGAGGTTCAATGACGTTTAGTACGTGGATTAGTGAAAATACATCTACGGACCTTGTACTATTATTAGTATAAATCGCAAATACGCGATGGTAGCGAGTACTCAACAGTAAAACTGCTACTATACACGATACACTGACGACCAATTACTCTTACTAGCAGACTCCAGCGCTCGAAATTCGACTGCAAATTCTAGGCAACTTTTTTTTCAACTTAGCCTATTCACAAACCAACACTTTTTTTGCAAATGAAGAAACCCAACTTACAAACACATTAACAAATTTACTAAACACACACATAGCATTGTATAATTTTATGTATGTGTTAGTAGCAACATTAAATGCAATTTACTCAAAATAAAGGCAAAAATTTTAAAATCTGTAATTCTGGTGAACAGCTAAATAGAAACATCTTTTAAAAAAATGCGTCTTTTCAAAATCGGGACAAAACGGTAGAACAAAACATCGCTCACAAGAAATCGCCTAGCCCATTAATATTATAGATATAGAGGCCTCACACGATTTACACAATATATTCTGTGTAAGCCAGCCAAGTATGGAATAAAGGTCTGGTGGTTGTGCGTCTCGAACTCATTTTATTCCTTCAAAGGAATGATTTACTCTGGGAAGTTTCCTGGTCAAGAGCATGAGGCAAATCGAGGGCAGAATGTTGTGTATCAATCGAACTGGAAAATCAGCAAGAAGCATTACAATAGTAATTTATTTCATTTTCTCAAGTATTTACATATCAAAAAAAACCGGAATTGTCAAAAAACATTTATTGTGCCTTTTTAGTTATTTTATCTGTATATTAATACGTAAATGCAATTTTTAAGTTCCCTTTTAAAGCAATATCCGGACACAAAGGAGTGTGAAAATTGTTACAGTTATAGTTGATATAGAGGAGAAGCTGAGAATGATAAAATTTATGTTTAATCTGTCTTAAAAATACATTAAATTTAATAAAATAAAACATTTCTATTAATTCGTTACACCCTGTTAATGAGAATGATTTATATTGTATATGACATGCCATGTGTTGGATTGTGAATTGCTTAAATTGATAAGTATAACTTTAAGGTCATTTAAATATTCATGAATTTTCAAATTGAATGAAATAAATAATATTTTCAAGAATTTTCACTCGAATTTCAAGTATAATCTGAAATTTAACATCAAAACCATCAAAACACACCCCATCGAGTAAAGCTCCATACAATTTGTTATAGGTCCCTGTGAACCTTTTCACTATTTTAAGGGCAATGGGAGACTCACTAATGGGAGGGTTAATCTTGTTGGTAATGTGAAATACCATGCCATATAGTTAACCTAGAACTAATATTATTTTCTTACCTGTTTGTTAAACTGAAAATACAGTAACAAAAACCAAATTTTAGTGCTACTTTTAATTTGTGGGGTGCAGATATGAAAAATGGAAAATGGAAAATGAAAAATGAAAAATTGAAAATCGAAAATGGAAAATGCGAAATGAGAAATGGAAAATGAAAAATGAAAACTGAAAAATGAAAAATGAAAAATTAAAATGAAAAATGGAAAATGAAAAATTAAAAATGGAAAATGGAAAATGAAAAATTAAAAATGGAAAATGAGAAATAGAAAATGGAACATGAAAAATTAAAAATTAAAAATTAAAAATTAAAAATTAAAAATTAAAAAATAAAAATTAAAAATTAAAAATTAAAAATTAAAAATTAAAAATTAAAAATTAAAAATTAAAAATTAAACATTAAACATTAAAAATTAAAAATTAAAAATTAAAAATTAAAAATTAAAAATTAAAAATTAAAAATTAAAAATTAAAAATTGAAAATTAAAAATTAAAAATTAAAAATTAAAAATTAAAAATAAAAAATTAAAAATTAAAAATTAAAAATTAAAAATTAAAAATTAAAAATTTAAAATTAAAAATTAAAAATTAAAAATTAAAAATTAAAAATTAAAAATTAAAAATTAAAAATTAAAAATTAAAAATTAAAAATTAAAAACTAAAAATTAAAAATTAAAAATTAAAAATTAAAAATTAAAAATTAAAAATTAAAAATTAAAAATTAAAAATTAAAAATTAAAAATTAAAAATTAAAAATTAAAAATTAAAAATTAAAAATTAAAAATTAAAAATTAAAAATTAAAAATTAAAAATTAAAAATTAAAAATTAAAAATTAAAAATTAAAAATTAAAAATTAAAAATTAAAAATTAAAAATTAAAAATTAAAAATTAAAAATTAAAAATTGAAAATTAAAAATTAAAAATTAAAAATTAAAAATTAAAAATTAAAAATTAAAAATTAAAAATTAAAAATTAAAAATTAAAAATTAAAAATTAAAAATTAAAAATTAAAAATTAAAAATTAAAAATTAAAAATTAAAAATTAAAAATTAAAAATTAAAAATTAAAAATTAAAAATTAAAAATTAAAAATTAAAAATTAAAAATTAAAAATTAAAAATTAAAAATTAAAAATTAAAAATTAAAAATTAAAAATTAAAAATTAAAAATTAAAAATTAAAAATTAAAAATTAAAAATTAAAAATTAAAAATTAAAAATTAAAAATTAAAAATTAAAAATTAAAAATTAAAAATTAAAAATTAGAAATTAAAAATTAAAAATTAAAAATTAAAAATTAAAACTTAAAAATTAAAAATTAAAAACTAAAAATTAAAAATTAAAAATTAAAAAATGAAAATTAAAAATTAAAAATTAAAAATTAAAAATTAAAAATTAAAAATTAAAAATTAAAAATTAAAAATTAAAAATTAAAAATTAAAAAATAAAAATTAAAAATTAAAAATTAAAAATTAAAAATTAAAAATTAAAAATTAAAAATAAAAATTAAAAATTAAAAATTAAAAATTAAAAATTAAAAATTAAAAATTAAAAATTAAAAATTAAAAATTAAAAATTAAAAATTAAAAATTAAAAATTAAAAATTAAAAATTAAAAATAAAAAATTAAAAATTAAAAATTAAAAATTAAAAATTAAAAATTAAAAATTAAAAATTAAAAATTAAAAATTAAAAATTAAAAATTAAAAATTAAAAATTAAAAATTAAAAATTAAAAATTAAAAATTAAAAATTAAAAATTAAAAATTAAAAATTAAAAATTAAAAATTAAAAATTAAAAATTAAAAATTAAAAATTAAAAATGAAAAATGAAAAATAAAAAATGGAATATTAAAAGTTAAAATTGAAAAATGAAAAATGAAAAATGGAAAACGGAAAACGAAAAATTAAAATTGGAAAATGAAAAATGAAAAAATGCAAAATGGATTTTCAATTTGCAATTTTTCATTTTTAATTTTTCAATTTCCATTTTTCATTTTTCAATTTTGATTTTTCATTTTTCATTTTCCATTTTTAATTTTTCGTTTTCCGTTTTCCAAATTTCAGTTTTCAATTTTAATTTTTAATATTCAATTTTTTATTTTTCATTTTTCATTTTTCATTTTTTATTTTTAATTTTCCATTTTTCATTTTCCATTTTTCAATTTTAGTTTTTAATTTTCCATTTTTTATTTTTCATTTTCCATTTTTCATTTTCCATTTTTTATTTTTCATTTTTTATTTTTATTTTTTGCTTTTCAATTTTCATTTCTCATTTTCATTTTCATTTTCATTTTCTTTTTATATTTTTCATTTTCCATTTTTCAGTTTTCATTTTTGATTTTTCATTTTTTATTTTTCATTTCTCATTTTTCTTTCTTTATTTATCATTTTTAATTTTTCATATTTAAAAACATTTTTATAACGCTATTCGCTTCCTCATTTTATCTCCAAACACTTCCTAATGAAATTCGTTTATTTTTTATTTTTATTTATTTTTTACTTATGTTTGATTAGCATTAATATTAAATGCAGTGATAATTGTGTTATTTATATGGAATAAATTAAAACGTTAAGAATACTTCTAAATGATTGAGGAAATTAATTATAAATGATTATAAAAAGTGAAGAAATATACTGCAGAAAACAGAGACAAAAAGTTATTATATTTCATATTTTCACCAATTCAATCTTAGGTCACACCGATATAGTCTTACGTCTTACATCTTACATCTTACGCTGATTTTGAGATTGTATTGTGAAATAGATTTTTACCCCCTGCACGTATAAATGTTTACACATCAAAAATGTATCGTTATTACTTTGGTGGAAATTTTTAAAAATTAAATGGAGATTATTACAAAAATGTTTTTAATTTATTAAAGATGACTTAGCGTTTTTGTGCTCTCATCTAAGGATATAAATAGATTTTTACCCCCTGCACGTATAAATGTTTACACATCAAAAATGTATCGTTATTACTTTGGTGGAAATTTTTAAAAATTAAATGGAGATTATTACAAAAATGTTTTTAATTTATTAAAGATGACTTAGCGTTTTTGTGCTCTCATCTAAGGATATAAATATATTAGTTACCTTTACACGTATAAAGAAAAACGTAAACAATTGTCAAATCTATTTAACTTTTTCATTTTATTCTTCTACAAATTCTAAAAAAAATTTAAAAAATTGCACTTTACGGGGAAGCACTCACAAGTTTTGGAGGTGAGAAGCAATTTTACCAAATTAAATAACAAAATCTATATATTAATACGTGAAGGTAAATATTTAGTTCCCTTTTTAAGCAATATGCGGGCACGGAGGAGTGTAAAAATCGGCACAGTTATAGCTCATATGGAGGGGTAGCTGAGAATGATAAAAGTTATGCTTAATCTATCTTAAAAATATATTAAATTAAATAAAATAAAATATTTCTAATAATTCGTTACACCCTGTTAATGAGAATGATTTAAATTGTATATGACATGCCCTGTGTTGGATTGTGAATTGCTTAAATTGATGAGCGTACCTATAGGAGGCTCATTTAAATATTCATAAATTTTTAAATTGAATGAGAAAATAATATTTTCTAGAATTTTCACTCGAATTTCGAGTGCTGGGCTATACTAGTTTATATAATTACGATAATTATATGTTGTAAGTGATAATATATATTTACTGTACTCTCGGCTCTTCTCAGTGTACACACACTATGTACAAGTTTACTACAGGAAATTTGAGTAATTGGTGTGAAAAAAGAAGATCACACAAGATTTTGACAGGATTCTTGAAATGAAAATTAAAAAAAAAAATCTCAATAAAAATAAAGTGACAAAATTTGGTTCAATTAAAATGCGGTAAAAATTCATATGTAAAAAATGTCCATGTATCTGTCTTTCTGTTTGCATGTACCATATGGATGTATGTGTTTTTTATTTATTATTATTTTTTTTTTTTAGTGAAAGCTTCTTTTAAGCCACATTGACATATGTAAGTATAATTTTTGTATGTGATTATGTTTTATTTTATTTTTTTTTTGTTTCCATTTTGGTACAACTCATGTCTTGTGTAAATTAATCTATAAACCGCGTGAATTTTGATATCTTTTTAAGATTGAAATATTGTGGTTTTTATCAAAAGATCCTTTTACTTTGTTTGGCAAACACGTTTTGTTGAACAGCAACTTTGTGTGGCAGTTATGAGCATTCATTTCCTTTTGTAGTCACAAGATGTTGACTGGCCATTAATCTGGCAGAGAATTTAATAAGGAAAAATCTTTAAGAAAGCGGAGAAACCTTAAAAATGTCAGTAAGTTAATAAATGAAGCGATAACATTTTAAGACAATAACTCTTAAGTTTCTTTTAATTTATTTATTTATTGTTGTTGCTGTTGTTGTGCTTGTTGTATTAATATCAAAAAATTACCTTTGAATGAATTGTAACTGATTGTGAGGTACATATGTTTAAATTCTTAGCTATAATCTCATTTTGAGTCATATGGCAGAACAGCTTAATTTTGCAAAATATTGCAATGTAGAATGTTCCAATATTGAAAAAAAAACTGGCATTAAGTATAAGACAAATGATGATCATTAACAAATTTTGAAAAAAATGATGTGACTTGTAACTACCTCAAATACGCTTGGCCTACATCTCAGAGATGTATAGAGCTCAATCATGTTCCGATCGACAAGTAAATAGGGTCCCGATGTCGCCAAAATGTTTAGTAATTAGTACTTAAATGTTAACTTTTCTCATGTGGTGGGTTAACAAAAAACTTTTGAATAAAATTATTTTTTTTTCTATTTCTTAAAGATTTAAAGATCTCAATCATGTTAAGCATGTTGCATGGGCTTCAATCGGCCACTAGCGCTAATGAAATTTATGAGAATTATTTCACATTTCGTTTTATAGCCCAGATAATTCTTTACTACATTTTGAAATATTGAGCTTAATATAACAAATATTTAAAAAAGATATCGTAAAGTAATTTTTCTCCACCACTCCATACAATTTTACGAAGTGAATCTGAAACTTTTGATTAAGCCTATAATAATCCTTGCATTTGTGCAAGCAAAATTATTCACAAATTCAACATCTTTAAATAATTTTAATTAACCCCATCCATCGTCGTTGATATGTTAATAAATCTATTGAAATCTCTATAAAGATTTACTTTTAAAACGATTTTGATCTCTTAACCAAATAGGCTCTAGAACAAATTTCTTTCTCAATTCTAAGACCAACGAAAGTTTTATTACTTTGTTCAAATCAGACAACGACAACAAAATGAAAAAACAATATCACGTACGACAAACAAAAAAGCTTAAGCTTGCAGTTTACAACACGTGATGTATGTATTAAATAAACAAGGACGGGAAATTGTAAAGGATACACCGAATTTCGGACACCCTTTGTGGAGAGAAAATAATTATTATCATAAACCGGCAACTATTTGTTATAATCGTTGTCGAAGTTTCCTGGTAGAAATTACTTTTATATTTTACAAGATAAAATCCTTATTGTTATTTTACTCTCTCGCGGATAAAAATTATGGCCACTGACTGAGAATAAAATTAAAATGTTGCCTGAAATTCCAACTTTTTTTAATATAAAACCAATCTATCGACATCATATGCGGGGATCTGTAACCGCTTACGGAATCTGAGCTACTTACAGTTCTGGATATACGTTACATGAAACAGTGTTTTTAGATCAACTCTAGAATGGGTCTTAAAATTTGTTCTAGTTGACTTAAGTGAAACTTAAGCTTTTTCATATAGTTATCATAGAGCAACTCTACAATCAAATCACTTCTGGAAATTGTTCTATAAGTGGTTCTAGCAGAATGAACGTATTAAATGTTTTTGTGTGTTGCTAACATATTGACATCTGCATATAATGACGTATACTGCGCCTTGCTTAACTAACTCTGATGGCTAATTCTATAGTGACAGACATGCCCGACAGTGATCTTTCTAATCCAATATTATACAGTAAAATTTTTTCATTGTTCTTAAAAATATACAAAAATTGTGCAAACGGACCTGACCAACACATTTAACAATAGAAAAAGTCAGAAAGTATTATTGTTATTAATAATTGGGGGGCAAAAAGCAGTCGTGACAGACATGACAACAAACAGACAGCATTGTAGAGGATGTTTGTAAAACACAGAAAAGCTAAGTTATTTGTATGACAAATAAGAAACAGCTGTTTCTTATATCTATATATATAAAATTAATTTTTTGTTTGTTTGTTTGACCGCTATAGAAATTTGTATTTTTCAACAGATTTCTATGAAATTTGGTACACATGATATCTGTATCCTAGGAAAGGTCGCCATATGCTTCATACAAGCCAAGCCTACTTTTACGCCAATTTTAATATACAATTCATTTTTTGTTTTTTGATGTGTAAACATCTATACGCGCAGGGGGGTAAATTTCTATTTCACAATACAATCACAAAAACAGCGTAACTTATATCGGTGTGAGCTGAAGGAGATAACGCTGTGTGACTTATGATTGTATTGGTGAAAAAATATTTTCAAGAGAAACTGTTCATGGGCAATTACCCAATGCATTCGAAATTGGAATTGTGGTAGGAGAGACAAACCTAAGTAACTCGTGTTTTTAACACTTTTTTTAATTTTCAAATTAGCTCCATAGACCAAATATTTGATACCATTTTTTCTTTTTAAACATTTTCTTGAACACTACCTGACCAACTATTTGTCAAATAATGTACACATTAGCCGACTGCATTTTGTGGAATTTTTGATGTGTATTTTTATAAATACTTTATTCCTCAATAAACTATAATTAAGTTTTTATTCACAAACCACAACGATTTGTAGAATTCCACCAAAATATTTCTGTATTTTCTTAAGTTTTATTTGAGTTCTAAAGAAATCTTTTTTTCTGTTTTTATTACGTACGAATGACGATGTAATAATAGAATGCAAGTAAAGATAATGCAAAAGCAGTGTTAACTGACATGGTTGTCTTTGTTCGTACTTTTTTCAATATAGTTAGTTGGCAACGCCTCAGACCATATAAACAATTATATGTTAACAACTTTCATTAATAAACATTTTTAGTAATTATTACTATTAAGCATTAAATTGATTCTTACTAAGCATTAAATTGATATAAATTTGGAATATTTTCCAATAACTAGGATATAATATAAATAAATTTGATTAGTTAGTTGAAATTTTAATTAAATTTAATTAGTTAATAATAGCTTTAAGTTCCATTGTACATCATAAATCAATTTAACATATATTAGAACCCGCTCTGTTTGAAGCTCACATGACGACATCTTAATATAAAATGCAAATTATAATACCGTCTTCCAAGTAAGGAAAAGCGTAGGAAAATCGTATAATAAAAAAATACACTCAAACCTGTTTTTGTGCGAGGGTTAGGGACCGCATTAAAAAAAATTATACAAAAAATTCTTAAAAAAACTTCACGAGTAGTTATGAAAAATAGTTTTCGCGACGCAACTAAAAATTATTTATTTACAAAACAACTAAACATTTTTCAATTGTCTTTCAGAAAACATCAATTGTATTTCAGAAAACATCAATTCTATTTCAGTAATCATCTATATAATTTCAGAAAACATCTTTTGAATTTCAGAAAACATCAATAGAATTTCAGAAAACATCATTCAAGTTTCAGAAAACATCAATATAATTTCAGAAAACATCATTTGAATTTCAGAAAGCATCAATAGAATTTCAGAAAACATCAATTGTATTTCAGAAACCATCAATATAATTTCAGAAAACATCATTTGAATTTCAGAAAACATAAATAGAATTTCAGAAAACATCAATATAATTTCAGAAAACATCATTTGAATTTCAGAAAGCATCAATAGAATTTCAGAAAACATCAATTGTATTTCAGAAACCATCAATATAATTTCAGATAACATCATTTGAATTTCAGAAAACATAAATAGAATTTCAGAAAACATCAATATAATTTCAGAAAACATCATTCGAGTTTAAGAAAACATCAATTGAATTTCAGAAAACATCAATAGAATTACAGAAAACATTAATACAATTTCAGAAAACATCATTCGAGTTTCAGAAAACATCATTTGAATTTCAGAAAACGTAAATAGAATTTCAGAAAACATCAATATAATTTCAGAAAACATCATTCGAGTTTCAGAAAACATCAATTGAATTTCAGAAAACATCAATAGAATTTCAGAAAACATCAATAGAATTTCAGAAAACATCAATTGTATTTCAGAAAACATCAATTGTATTTCAGAAAACATCATTTGAATTTCAGAAAACATAAATAGAATTTCAGAAAACATCAATTGTATTTCAGAAAACATCAATTGAATTTCAGGAAACATAAAAAGAATTTCAGAAAACATCAATATAATTTCAGAAAACATTCGAGTTTCAGAAAACATTATTTGAATTTCAGAAAACATAAATAGAATTTCAGAAAACATCAATATAATTTCAGAAAACATCATTCGAGTTTCAGAAAACTTCAATTGAATTTAAGAAAACATCAATAGAATTTCAGAAAACATCAATTGTATTTCAGAGAACATCAATTGTATTTCAGAAAACATCATTTGAATTTCAGGAAACATCAATTGAATTTCAAAAAGCATTATTTGGATTGCTGAGAACATCAATTGCATTTCAGAAAACATCAATTGAATTTCAGAAAACAGCATAACCGACTTATTTTTTATGCACTGGAAAATATGATGTTGATGTTTTCTTTAATTATTAGATGTTTACACATCTCCCTTGTGATCGGACTCACATGATTTTTTTTTTTTTTTGCATATTTGGTCGCTATAAAAATTTTTATTTGAAAACGGATTTCTCTAAAATTTGATGCACATGATCTCTGTACTCCAGGGAAGATGACCATGTGCTTCTTATCACCCACGCTTGCTTTTACGTCCACTTTTTATACACAATTCATTTTCTGTTTTTTTGTATATAAATCACTATATAAATCTTAATTTTTCAACGAGGTTGTCTGAAATTTGGTATACACGATCTCTATACCCCAGAGAAGGTCGTCATATGTTTCTTATTAGGCGCGCCTATTTTTACGGCAACTTTTTTAAATTTGTTAGGAAGTCGCTATCGGCCACGCCCACTTTTTTTAATTTTCTATATACGCTTTTGGTGTCTATTAACATATTTTAATGTTTCAATGGACTTCTTGAGTTTACACCATTATGAAATAAATATTGTAAATCAACATAATACAAATATTCCCGTCTTGCCTTTTTTACTATATGTAACACCCAAAAATTGGAGCAGATTTATTTCATGGTTGAACAGGTACAGGTTGACTACCACTGTAGGATTACTCTGATGAGGTTAATTCATACCAGTATTTTCATCTCGCCTTTTTAACTACATTGGAAAGCAACTTATAACAAATATTTCCATTTCATCGTTTTCACTGTATAAGTGAGTTGTCACTGTCACTGTTCACTGTCAAATTCGTATCGAGTCTCAACGAGTTAGACAATCTGAGTCGAGAAATGCTGAAACACCTGAGCAAACCCAATAACGTCTTGAACCCAAAGATTAAGACAAGCTTTGTTAAGAGAAGCGCAAATGCCCGAATCTACTCAATTGCATCTAGAAATCGAGCGGCTAAGACAAGCTGAGTCGAGAGAATGTGAAACTCCTGAAACGACTCAACAACGTCGTCAGGCCCAACGCATAAGACAAGCTCAGTCCAGGGAATGTGAACCTCCTGAACTGACTGTAATATCCGTACCAGAAAACTTTTGTAATTTGGTTCTTTCATTGCAAGAGGTGGTACCATAAGTTTTTCCTGACATAATGTACATAAGAGGACAATCTCTTACGGTAGCAGGTATCAACTTAGAATCTCCCTGTTTTTCTCACAGACAATTATATGTCGCCTGCTCCAGAGTTCGGAGCCAGCACAATATTTCCGTATACGCACCCCAAAGCTCTGGAATAACTAAAATTCGTAACTTTTAGACGTCATACACTCAAAATAATTCATGCGTAAACATTGTTAATTTTATGGTAACCATGCGCTGAGTACTTAGTCCCCATTGAGCAAATTCCCCAAAAAGAATGAGCTTATTCTCCGAAAAATTGGGGAATAACTTCACGATGAACAAATCCCCAAATTTTTTAAAAATATCTGTCCTGCAATAAACGTATTTAAAATCTGTAATATTTCCAATAGCATCATTTCGGTGCGCAGAAGCGGCGCGCGGAAGTAGCGAGCGGAAGCAGCGCGCAGACGCGGACGCGACACGTTCGCTGAACACAGCTTAGCTGAAATATCGGAATGCTCTGACAACAACTCCGCGGCAGCAGTGGTGTGGCTACAAAACGTGCGACGCAACGCGCTCTCGGAACACAGCTCAGCTAAAATATCGGAATGATCTGAAAAGTATATTTTGGGTGTAGCTAGCGTGCGGAAGCGGACGTGACTCGCTTGTGGAAGTCTTATGATAAATTTTATCTACATAGTTATGTATGTCCAATAAACACTATACATATACTATAACCAGTTGCTTAAGGCAACCTTGCAGCACAATTTTAAACGTCGCATTCATTTTCCATTTTTGAAAGTTCTATGAATTTGACATCTCTCCTCAATGATGATCACTTTTTGAATGAAGTAATTCAATTTTTAAAAGTTCTGATTTCTTTAATTTGCAAACGATTCCGTTATATTTGAAGTTTACAAAATAAATAAACTTCAAAAAAAAAAGTTAAAGCGGTTTCACAGCTTATATTTGAGCATTTTTGCTATAGCGTCTTATAAAAAAACTTCTAAATTAAAAAATCAAAAAACTTTAAATTGAAATAAAAAATGAATTTACTTCCCAAACGTAAATATTGGAGAATTTTTCATCATGAACAAATTCCCCAATCTCACACAAATTTTTGTGGTAGTTAATTTTTTTTTGGGAATTTATTCTTTGGGGACTAAGTACTCAGCGCCTGGTAAGCATAGTGAACCATTTTTCAAGTCAAAGGCCTTTGGATCCCGGGCAAGACCGGGTAAAAACAGCTAGTTAAGAATAATATAAGAGCTAGTTTATTAATAAAGCATATAAAAATAGTTTTTCGACCTAGTCTCCATACAAAGGTCCCCTATGGGATCGACTTGAAGTGTCGTAAAATCCAAATAAACATATAGATCCCGCTAAAATTGGTTTGTGTGTGTGTTTAGTACACATATTTATAAGTAGTCCAAAAATAAACTCTATAGAACAATTCTTAGTCATAGCTCCCTTATAAAGCTGCTTCCCGATCTCAACTTTAATCTATCAAAAAGCCAAATATTGGAAAGATTTTTCTCAAATTTGGTTTGTTTGTTTTTGCAAAAAATCAATGACTTTACCCAATATGGTCAGGATTTGTCCATTTTTCGACCTAGTACCCATATAAATACAGCATCTGATATGAACTTTTTTATATCCGAAAACAAAAAATAAATGACTTTACCAGATACGGTCAGGATTGGTCCATTTTTCAACCTAGTCCCTATATTAAAATGGCATCCAATATGAACTTCTTCATATCCAAGACAAAAAAATTAATAGCAATACACACAAATTTGATTTGTGAATATTTTCTATATCCAATTAGTTGGACCTAAGACCATTTCTTTAAGCGCATGGTATAGGGTATCGTATCGTCGGTTGAGACCAACTATAATTCTTTCAATTTTTTTATATTAATATTTTGAATGTACGAATACTTTTCATTATTAATTTTTTCTTTTCTACCCGTTTTGGCCCGCATAAAATTACTTAAAGGCAATAAACCTTATATAAATTTAAAAAAATATATAATTAATAGCTTAGTAATTTATTAAAAAAAAAATTATTCAATTTCGTTAATAGTGTGTACGGATACTCCTTCTAGTATTTGTAAATTGTTGGCTCTTAGAAATCGGAATTTGTGGCACAGTGCGGCGCTAGTTGAAAATTGGTATGCCTAAAGGAAGTTATTCGACTATAAACACTTCCATTTGTTAATACAGAAAATTTGAGAGATAAAAAAACGTCTTCAGGAGAATTGTTAAAAATTAGCAATATTTTTGTAGCAAATTGTTACAACTTGAAGGCTGAACATATTGTAACAAACATTTTTCATAATAAAGTTTTCAAACCTAAGTAATTTTTAACTTTTTTTTTTCTTAAATACAACAAAAAAAAGTATTTTTCTTTTCTAACTGCAGAAATATGAAAAATAAAATAAAGAAGCAAAGTTTTTCACATTACGACCAAGTATATGGATGGATTGAATTCTATAACGTACAAAACAATGTGTTTACTGTCACATATTGTCGAAGAATATGTAACTTTTAAATTGTTAAAACATGAGAAGTCACCAAAGGTTCAAACAGCAAATACGAGTACGAACATTTGTTCGAAAACAACTCTAGCAAATCATAAACAGATGGATGTTAGGAATGAAAAGGACAGACAAAAACAAAAACTCATACAATATATTAAAAAAAAAAAACAAAAAGAAAAAAAACAAATATATATTTTTTATATAAATGTAAAATGTATGTAGCCGACATGTATAACCAAGCTAAGATTCATAAAACTCACTTAACCAAATGCAGCTGTATGTTGTAAGAATAGAAATGGGATGTGATGATGTTTAAGATGCCCCTTTAAACAGGAAAAAAAAAGTGGGTGGCCCTATTTGAATGTAGCATATTGGAGGTACGTTGTAAGAAACGATGTTGCAGTTCAGCAACAATAAACCAATAAAACAAATAACATAAAACGTGTTATGAATTTACAAAACTTAATTCTGTAAGTTTTTTTCTTCTTTCTTTTTTTTTTTTTGTTATTTTTATTGTTGGCTTTACAAGACTTTAAATGAAACAAAAGTTAATTTGTGGTGTTAGAGTTTAACAACTGTATAACAATTAATCCATTTCGAAGCTGAGGGATTCACAGAAAGTTCTGAGCAAAAAATTATGTTGTCAATAAGAGAACAAATAACCAGATTTACTGAACAGCTTAATTATATTTAAACAATTTTTGTTTTCTAAAAATTATTTTTTATTTTGTTTAAAGATCTCTTAATTTTAAAAGCTGCTTTTTCTAACGGGTATCTAATCTTTTGGCCACTGCAGGCTTTTTCATTATGGATGAACAATATACAAAAAATAAGTACAATAATTTTAGTCAGGCTATACTGACTATACGATACCTTATAACATGAGTTTAGGGTTTAATATCCAATTGGGTATAGAAAATAGGCATAAACTAAGATAGAGTGCATTCGGACATTCGAGAATTTTGCACAAAACCAAGTTTCGAGTTTTTTCTTGTTTCAACGACATTTTGCAACAAATAATTTTTTTTAATTAGAAATTTGGACATTCGAGAATTTTGCACAAAACCAAGTTTCGATTTTTTTCTTGTTTCAACGACATTTTGCAACAAATAATTTTTTTTAATTAGAAATTACATCTGATTTTAATGAGAGATTCTGTCAAAAGTTTTGAAATTACATCTGATTTTAATGAGAGATTCTGTCAAAAGTTTTGACACCTATTTTGCATCGATTGCACATAGACTTGTCAAATAATCTAATTTTTAAAAGGGGTCAGTTTCTTTGTGGTTGTGTCTTATATATAGTTTTTTTCCAAGTGTCCTTGAGATATTTTTTAAAACGTATAGGAAGAACATGGGTTGGGTTGGGTTGAAAAAGGGGAGCCATGTATACACATAGCTCATATCCGTTTTACCTAGATATACACTTAAGCCAGAAAGTCGGCTTGTTGTGCGCTCTACATCCTCGTGCTCATCCGGTTATCTACCCCTTATTTAACTTAGGAATTCGGTGTCGACAGCAAATTTCCTGAGTGTTTTCCAGCGTATCCCCCTAAGTGCCGCTAGGACTGGTATGATGTCGTTGGATAAATGTCTGACCCTTGTTCCCGCAAATGCAGGACAGTAACAAAGGTAGTGTTCTAGGATCTCGTCATCCTCTCCACAAGATCTGCATGTGGCCGATTGCGGCCGTCCTATACGGTGTAGATGAGCCCTCAGTTCAGAGTGCCCAGTGAGGATGCCAATAATCCTACTCAGTTCCCTTCTATTTAGACTAAGGATTTCCCTAGTCTTCGGATTGTTTGGAGAGCCCCATAGTATCTTCGTAATCTTACTCACGTCAGTTTCCTCGCAAATTGAAGTATGTGAACTGGTCGCCCATTCCGAGTGTTTCAGTTTGAGAGACTGGAAAGGTATTTGGTTTTCCAAATTGACTCCCTCCAGGAAAGAACCTTTCCTGGCCAGTTCGTCCGCAATCTCGTTTCCCATTATACTACTGTGTCTTGGGATCCAAACGATTTCAAAATTATCCCTTATAGTGAAGCCTGCAATCTCTTCCTCACATCTGAGGACAGTCTC
The DNA here is from genome assembly GCA_963682025.1 of Cordilura impudica. Taxonomy (NCBI): domain Eukaryota; kingdom Metazoa; phylum Arthropoda; class Insecta; order Diptera; family Scathophagidae; genus Cordilura; species Cordilura impudica. The sequence continues at coordinate 30,419,282 of OY821519.1, read as the reverse complement.
TGGTCTAGTTTTGTCCGAGGATATCGCCGTGATAGACGCTAGACTATCCGAAAATATTTTCACGTCTTCGAGGCTTGGGATTACCTGTGTGTCAATAGATCTTATGCATTCCGTTATCGCGACCACTTTAGTCTGAAAGCCGAGTTGTGATCCGGCATGCGTAGGTAAATGCCAGTGGAACGGTCTTCATCATAGAAACCTATGCCGTTCTATCATGCAGACTAGATCCATCTATGTAGTAGTATGACCCTGGAAGGTTTTGTAGAATATTGTCGTTTAACCCACTTTCCCAGTCAGGTATCCCTATACTACAATGTGTGCTCGTCGACAATTCTTCGATTCTATCACAGCTAAAATCCACTGTATTGAACCCCGGTATCTGGTCCAATATTGTTTGGTGTATGGTCATATGGTCGGTGATGTATTCCCCTGTTACCCTTAGTCGTAACATGGCCAGAGCTGCGTCATATTTAATTCTAATCTCGATAGGGTGTATAGTTAGAATCGTCTGTAAAGCCATCGTAGATGTAGTCCGTGTTACACCACTGATTCCTATGCAGCAGAGGCGTTTTATCTTTTGGAATGGTTTAATATAACATTTCCTGTTCATTGATGTCCATATGACTGTGGATGCGAAGTTAGAATTGGTCCAACGACGCCTGTATATAGCCAATGCGTCATCCTCGGGTTTAAACTCCATTTTGAACCTACAGTTCTTCTATAAATGGCCCATATCCGTTGAGCTTTCGCGACCATGCTTTCAATATGGTCGTTCCAAGTGAATTTTTTGTCGAGAATCACACAAAAGGTGAAATACCTCTAATCGTTTTGCCCTGGAAGCGGGCTTCATCGAAATCGAAATCGAACATATCTTCATAAGTCTGAGTGGAATGTGGCTGACCTTTTTCGAGTAGTAGTTTACCAACGCCAAAGAGACATAAGTCTCTTGTGTTTAACGTAGGCACCTGTCTTGAAGACTTATCCGATGGTGCTTAAACACTAGACACACATTTCGCGTCTGCACATCGTCCCGATATAAGATGGTTCGCGAACTAGGAGAGTTGTGTTTGGCATAACTCCGTCATTTGCCGAAGGATCGGGCCGATCTAAAACCCTGTTGCTCTCTGGGTTGCAACACTCATTTGAACGCAACTCTACGACGAGGTATACTCTTCCCGCGATTTTGGGCAACCACAGGCACCAAAAAGCTCCCCGAGGCGCCGTTCCCAAAAAAACAGTTTAAGATTCACCATTTCCTTGTCGATCATTAGCAGTACTTGCAAGAACACACACATCATCTGACACTTCTTGACACCATAACATTCTTGTCTCCAACTAATACCGAATGCTCTCTTGCCGCCTGCTCAAGCAGGCTCCACTCATTGTCAATGACTGTCGTCAGTGTTAGCTGACTCAGCATTCTCAAATTCGCTGCCAACTCATCCCCACCAATTGACAATCTTGTCTTCAACTCCTTCTTCCCACTATACTAACACCCCTATAGTTGTTCATGCAAAATAACATTGATAGTTTTCCGAACTCGTTTCCAACTCATGTACTTTCTTCCACCTACTACACTTCTAGTTACTGATTGTCCATATCAGGGGACGAGACTGATATCAACAACGTTCCGAAATCGTGTTTTATCTAGTCTCCGACTCATTGTAATGCTGTATCGCCAGTATGGTAGCTGATTCAAGCGCCCCTGGACTCGTCTTCGATCCAATACGCTTGCCTACTGTACTCCTTCTTCTTGCTACGTATATCATCCCTATGGCTGTACATGCCCAACTATATCGATAGCTCTCCGAACTCGAAACTCTTCAACTAATCGGCAGTGGTCTTGTTAGTATGATAGATGACGCGAAAAATATGGGACTTCGTTATCCAACATACAACACTCTCGTCTACTACAATCATTCTTCCTGCCACCGATATTTAGATTGGGACAGACATGAACAACATTTCAAACTCGTATATTAACTCATGTTACAGCACTGATATTGTTAAAACGCCTCAATTATGGGATGTGACAATCATTTCTCTGGGAGTCTTTGATACATCCTCAGTTTGTGTGTTCTTGTTCGTTCTGCTTCTTATATAGACAATTCCATGAATCATCCTCGTACGGCATATGGCTTACCCGTGGTTCCGTTTTAGCGTCTTTGGTGAGGCTTCCTTTCCAAGCCTGGCCACTGCTCGGTTCCTGGCAGTTATCCCCCAAGATGGGACTGGCCGCCCTAACGCCAGAGTCACCTACGTCTCTGGAGCTTAACGTTAGCTCCTGTCTCGAAGACCTAGCTCACGGTGATTAAACACAGGACAGAAACAATTCGTCTGTCCATCGCCCCACCATAAGACGGTAACAATTTAAGGACATGCTTTAGGCAAGATCTCACCTCTTGTTTAGAGGTTGAGCCTATCTAAAACTCTGATATTCTATTGGTCGGGGCACCCGAGTTGAACGTAACAACACATCGAGCTGTGCTCTTCCCGCGATGTGGGCAACCACAGCCACTACGAAACTCATCCGAGAGGGCCTTTCCCATAAAACCATTTTGAAGATTCATCACAGATAATCAAGCATTGATAATCCGACATTCCTTGTCCTTCAATCCTTCAACCAACATCCAACACACTTTTCTATACAATCCTTCTTCCTGCTATCGTACCTTTTCCAGCATATCAATAGCCCTCCAAATTCAAGTTCAACTCAAGTCCTTCAACCCAACCAAAGCACTGGGTATCACAAATTAAAGGGATGTGAGCTATATATATTTCGCTATGTATATCTCGTTTGAATCATCCCCGTCAAGAGAACCCATGAATCCTCTTCATTGGGCTAATCATGACTTCCCGTAGTACCGATTGATAGCCTTTGGTGAGCCTGTGCATCATAATCAAATCATGCTACTACCAGTTATCCCCCCAAGAAGGGCAGCGCTGGTAGACTTACCCTTAACGGTCAGCCGCTAGGAATAATGACTAGAATTAACTAGCTTTGGATAGCGTTGCCCAGGTGTACCACAAGGAGGTTAGTTATAGGCACATGTTATCAACGGGCAGTCCGATTCAAGTGAAACGTCAGACTAATATTCCTGGTACTTATGCGATTCTAAAATATTCTCACTATGAGAAAGGAAACATCGGATGATACTCGTAAAATTATTTTAGCTTCAAAGGAAGGAGGTGAATTGGCGAAATTGCGGGTACGAACCGCTGCACAATAAAAAAAATACGCCAAACACCATTACGTTGAAGATTTACCAAGATCTGGATGCCCAAAGCGGCTTAGTGGTACTGACGTTAGAGGTGTAGTTAGATAAGTAAAGACATATCCAGCCTTAAGTGGAATTAATTTATCAGAAAACATAACACAAACATCAGGCAAACCGCTTAATGTGAGTGCAGTCAGGAGAGCGCTTCACAAAAATGGCCAACATGCAAGAACAGATACATACATACTCAAGGCGAATCGGAGAAAGCTAGTGAATTTCGATAAAAATTACAAAAATGAGGCTCAATCTTTTTTGGAAAGCATATTAAGTAAAGATTTTAGGCCCAAAAAGCCTCCAAAAATACGGCGCGCTAAGAATGAAACCTTCAAATAAAAGTATGCTACCAATAATGTCAAAAAGGTGTAGAGATTTGGTTATGGTTAGTGCTGTATGGCGGCAACAGCTGTTGGTAATCTTATTTCTATTGACTCCACTATGAGCAATATAGATTACGTAGCCATTTTGAAGGACAGTCTTGCCCGTAGCATAAAGTCGTTAGGTTTGGCTGGAAACTGGGTCTTTCAACAGGACAACGATATAAAGTATACGTCTCTGGACTCCTAAGACACCACCCGCCGCAGTCCCAGGACCTTAACCCGATCGAGCATCCGTGGGAATACACTGACAGAAAAATCAAATCAAACAAGGCAGACTTAGAGAAGGTTCTATAAAAAAAAATTGAAGCAAAATCTCCACCGATATAACAAAAAAGCTGGTACAGTCGCTGCCCAGGAGTCTAAGCGAGGTGCTTAAGGCCAAAGGAAAACAAACCAAATATTAGACAAGCAAGAAAATTATAGTCGGTGTAGACCAACTATACGATTCCCTATACCATGCGTTTAGAGATCATCTCTCTTATGTCCCAAACTAATTAGATATAGAAAATAAGCAAAAATCAAATTTGAGTGGCATTGTTATTAATTTTGTTGCATTCGAATATGAAAAAGTTCATATCGGATGCTATATTTATATGGAGACTGGGGCGAAAAATGGACCGATCCTGACCATATTTAGTAAGGTCACTTATTTTGTGCAAAAAATATATACAAGCCAAAGATGAGAAAAATCTGTGCAATATTTCTGCTTTTTAATAGATTTAAGTTAAGATCGGGAACCAGTTTCATATGGGGGATATAACTAAGATTTAAGTTAAGATCGGGAATCAGTTTCATATGGGGGCTATACGGTTTAATTTTGGACTACTGATTATTGGGAGTAATAAATATACACAAACCCAAATTGACCGAGATTTATAAGATAATTTGGATTTTGTGGCAACTTAAGTCGATTACATAAGGATCATTTGTATGGGGACTAGCACTGAACATGAACCGATTTTCACCAATTTCAGTACCCCTTATCATAACCAGTTTGATTAGAAAGCTTACATGAACACACAGAGGGACAGACGGACGAAGGAAATGATTCTGGGTCAATCGGTACAATAAAAGATTGGTTTATGTCAAATATTTTTGGTAGTTCCAAAGTCATTACACCCTGACCATATAGTGGTTTGGGATATAAAAATTTGAAAAGTTTTCTTTTTGTATTTTAGTTCTGTTCCCTTTTGTTTGCTGTTCCCTTTTTGTTTTTTGCGTAAAATTTGATCTTTTTCTAATTATAGTTAATTTTTTTTTGTTTTGTATTGCTTATGTTTAATGTTTATATTGAGTTCAGCTATAACTAAATAATTCCTGAATTCTTTATATTTCTTTTTAATGCTGCGTAAATTGCTTCATTTCAATAAAACTTTTATTATGAGTAATTCCAAACATGGAAATTGTTAGTTTTTACTACTCGAGCTACTCGTTCGGCTCGAATAGTTCATTTTTTACTCGAGTAGCTTGAGCTACTCGTTCGGCTCGAATAATTCATTTTCTACTCGAGTAGCTCTTTACTCGAGTAATGGGGAGCTCTGGCATTAAGTATAAAATATATACAATTGATATAAATTGAGTAAATAGCACTAAAAATATAAATCGTTTTCTTTCAAAACATACTTAACATTACGTCTTCATGTGCAATTACTTTCATTTATCACAATCTATGTTTTAACTCACGCACTCATTTAAAAAAGAAAGCTTGGTTTTTATTCCATTTAACCCTTTATTATATAAAACAACACAGCCCTTGCTAGATATGCCACAACATCACTTTATTGTTATTAGCATTAATACTTTCATTATAATGGAACATTAAAAAAAAAAAAAAATTCAAATAAAAGGTTAAATACATTGAATTTCTTCTTGCAGCAAACAGCAAACATTAAATATCGTTGTCATCATTTTCCCTACAGTTCGCCTGATTATATCATTTGTTAGGCATCACTTGTCGTTAACAAACAAAACAAAAAAAAAACATATTTTTTTTAAAAACCTCATCATTCAATGCATTTAAAGTTGAATGACAACAAATATGTCAACATTGAAGAAAACAAGCAACAAACTGCATTAACTAACGCACCCCCTCTCTTTTTTTTTATTATACAATTATGCTGCATTTATTATAGTTTTTCTATGGAACAGAAGACAAAAAATAAAAACCAACGACTCTTTTGGTGGAATTTAATGTCAAACATGTAAAAGTATGTTTTGTTGTCTTTACAAATGTAATTTTTACTGTTGTTGTTGCTTTGTTCTGTTCAATAGTTAAGGCTTTAAAACAGACTGTATGGCAGCTTAAATTACAGTTTACCCCTTCAATAATAACAACAAAAACGACATGAGAAACGCACGAACATAAGACTCCTTCAAAACTTCATTCACACACATTAAAATGCAGCTACTCTCCTAAGTCGAGCAGGTGCGTAACTTAACTTAAAGGTAAAAAAAGGTGATTTTTTAATTTCTTAAAAAAAAATTGTATCCGCGTGATCTCGCCGCTATACTTTAAAAAAAGAGTTAAAGGATTCGATTTTAAAATACTATAAACAAAATCTTTCAGTACAAACTCAAAAAAAAAAAAACACCCTTTGGTGAAAATTTTATTTCTCTCTTACTCTTTATAAGAACATTGTTTTTCTAAAAATATTTAAATATGGAATTCTAATTATAAAATGGAAAAAATCATTTTCAGTTCCCTTTCATAAAACAATATTTTTTTTTTAAGTATTCCATAGTTTTTTCTTTTTATAAAAAATGTAAAATTTTTTGATACCACTTTCTATAAACAAATATACAATATTTAACCCCCTTTAGAGAAATAATTATAAAACGATTAATTTAAAAATTATTCAGGCAAAAATTCCAAATGTTTTTACTTTAATAAATGCAAAAAAGAAATAAAATATTAAAATAATGAATTCTGCTTTAAAGATTTGTCAAAACAAAAGTAACTTTTCAAGAAATGTAGTAGTTCATATATAATATTTAAATTACATGTATTTTTTAAGCGCTAAAACCATATAAATACTTTTCAATTAAATCTCTTAACTAGGTCATTTATTTTCCCCCTGCAATTTTTAGTGATACAAAATATTACTTAAACGTCCCCCGTAAACAAAAAACTAAAACAAGTAAGAAAATTATAGGATAGAGAAAATAAGCATAACCAAATTTCAATGGCATTCTTATTAATTTTTTTGCCTATGAATGAAAAAGTTCATACCGAATGCTAAATAAATATATTTAAATAAATTTATGTGGGGACTAGGTCCAAAAATGGACCGATTCTGACCATACTTGGTAAAGTCACTTAATTTTTGCAAAAACATATAAAAACGAAATTTGAGAAAAATCTGTACAATATTTTTGTTTTTTGATAGATTAAAGTGGAGATCGGGAATCAACTTCATATGGGGCTATGACTCAGAATTTTCCCATAGGGTCTATTTTTGGACTACTCATTAATGGATGTAATTAACACACACAAACCCAATTGGTCCGAGATCTATATGATAATTTGGATCTAATGGCAATTTAAGTCGATTTCTTAGGGGAGATTTGTATGGGGACAAGGTGTGAACATATGGTCGGTGATGTATTCCCCTGTTACTCTTAGTCATAACTTGGCCAGAGCTGCCTCATATTTAATTCTAATCTCGATTGGGTGTATAGATAGAATCGTCTCTAAAGCCCTCGTAGATGTAGTCCGTATTGCGCCGCTGATTCATATGCAGCAGAGGCGTTGTATTTTTTGGAATGGTTTAGTATAGCATTTCCTGTTCATTGATGTCCATGTGACTACGGATGCGTAGGTTAGAATTCGTCTAACAACGATTGTGTTAAGCCAATGAGTCATCCTCGGGTTTAAACCCCATTTTTAACTTATAGCTCTTCTGCAAATGGCCCATATCCGGTGAGCCTTCGCGACTTTGGTTTCAATATGGTCCTTCCAAGTGAGCTTTTTGTCGAGAATCACCCCAAGGTATTTCACCGTTTGTGTGATTCTAATCGTTTTGCCCTGGAAGCGGGGTTCATCGAATTCGACTATTCTCGTCTTCCTAGTAAAGAGGCATATTTGCCTCAATCGTCTGCTATTTCGACTGCATCCGATGCCCTCCTACATAAATTTCTAGGATCTTTCCCCCTTAACAGTATCGGTACATCGTTTGCGTAGCAGACATGTTGGAAACCCTTATTGGTTAGAATCATTAGAAGACTGTGAAAATATTTTCGGACAGCCTAGCGGCTATCAGGGCGATATCCTCGGACAAAACTAGATCAAGGAATGTCCTCAGATGTAAGGAAGAAATTGCAAACTTCACTACAAGAGGCAGACTTGAAATCATTTGGATCCCAGGACACAGTGGTATAATGGGAAACGAGATTGCAGATGAACTGGCCAGGAAGGGTTCTTTCCTGGAGGGTGTCAATTTGGAAAACCCAATACCTTCCCAGGCTCTCAAATTGAAACTATCGGAATGGACAACTAATTCACATACTTCAATTTTGAAGGAAACTGACGTGGGTAAGGCTACGAAGATACTATGGGGCTCTAAGACTAAGGAAATCCTTAGTCTAAATAGAAAGGAACTGAGTAGGATTATTGGCATCCTCACTGGACACTCTGAACTGAGGGCTCATCTATACCGTATAGGACGGGCAGAATCGGCCACAGGCAGAGCTTGTGGAGAGGATGACGAGACCCTAGAACACTACCTTTGTTACTGTCCTGCATTTGCCGGAACAAGGGTCAGAAATTTATCCAACGAAATCATACCACGCCTAGCGGCACTTAGGGGGATACGCTGGAAAATACTCAGGAAATTTGCTGTCGACACTGAATTCCTAAGTTAAATAAGGAGTAGATTAACGGATGAGCACGAGTATGTAGAGCGCACAACAAGCCGACTTTCTGGCATAAGTGTATATCCGGGTAAAACGGATATGAGCTATGTGTATACATGGCTCCTGTTTTTCAACCTAACCTAACCTAACCAAGGTGTGAACATGCACCGATTTTCACCAATTTCAACAGCGTTTATACTGTGGCTTATAGAAGCTTATATGCCAAATTCCATCAAAATATATTCATACTTGCGACCTGTAGTTTGATTACAAAGTTTACATGGACACACATGGACGGACATCGCTAAAGCGACTCAGTCGATCGGTGTAATAAAAGTTGGGTCTAGGTCAAACATTTTTGGTAATTACAAACATTAGCACAAAGGCATTATACCCTGACCACATAGTGGTATAGGGTATAAAAATGTGCAAGGTAGTTTAGCAGTACAATTTTAATAGAACTAAAAAAATAACCCATAAAAACCATGTTTTTATTATACTCCCTTTCTGTGTAAATTGAGTTTACCATCATGATATTAAATTATTGATTGAGCTTGCCTGATGAGTTCTTTTTTTTTCTTTGACGAGGAATGTAGTAATAATCCTGAAAGAAATCAATTTATAATATGTTTTCTTTATATATCGTTTTTAATAATACCTGGGACTCTTTTTCTTTGGGAAATAAACCAATTATTTTTTCCACAATACTAGCAAAGTGTTCCGGTCTAAGCTTTGCCTTTGTTAACATGACATCTTCTAAAATTATTTTAACGAGGTCATCGCGTTGTTTATTCGTAAAACATGCCCTTTCCTCATAATATTGAATAAGTTGTTTTTCGGTTGAGTTATTCTTTAAAAATGTTGAAAGGGGCTGCAATGCAGTGTACCATTAAATTTAATACAAAAATTTTTACTGTATATTCTTCCCTGTGAAAAACAACTTTTCTCTAAACTCCGCTTGAACCCCAATATTTCGTATTGCTTCCGCAATGCCTCCGCGGAGAATTCCCCAAAAACAATTTCCCGAAAACAATTTCTCGAAAACAATTTCCCCAAATTACAATTTCCCGAAATTACAATTTCCCGAAAACAATTTCCCTATTTTTAGTTTACAACTTCCCATATATTCTTGATTTCCCCATAAAAAAAACTTGATGCATACGATTTCTCGAAAAAAAAAAAACAATTTCCCGAGTATACGACTTCTCGAAAAAAACAAATCCCCCACCCCGCACCGCGCCCTTCCTCTTCCACCCTCCCTCGTCATCCGGACCTATTTATTGGAGTGTCATACGCTTATTTTTTCATTGTGACTTTGAACACTTCGGTATTCAGACCTCCAGACGGACAACGCTCACTGCTAAAGAAAAAATCGTTAACGAGCTGAAAGATCTTGCCCGGACCACTACATCAATTGGCCATGAACTGATTGCTCGCGCCTCGGCCGGAATTTCTGATGGTATTGTTTCGGAAATGGCATCAACAAGCTATTTGAAGAAATAGTAATTTCGGGAAATTGTTTTGGGAAATTGTGTTCGGGAAATTGTATTTCATGAAATTGTAATTTCGGGAAATTGTGTTCGGGAAATTGTAATTTCGGGAAATTGTAGTTTTGGGAAATTGTGTTCGGGAAATTGTATTTCATGAAATTGTAATTTCGGGAAACTGTATTTTCGGGAAATTGTGTTCGGGAAATTGTAATTTCGGGAAATTGTCATTTGGGGAATTGTGTTCGGGAAATTGTTATTTCGGGAAATTGTTTTCGGGAAATTGTTTTCGGAAAATTTTCCGCAAATCTCCGCAATGTCTTCTTTTGACAAAAATCTTAAGCTTCGAAAAGTTATTCCAACTTCTAAGCAACATTAATAATATTGCATAAGTGTTAATATTGCCTAAGTATTTCTAATTACTTTTTAGGTCAACAAAAAGTGTTTCAAGATCAAACTCCTTCAGCAGATTAAGGAGATCCGTATCTTCCTCACTTAAACTGTCGTTGGTAGATTTTTCAACAACACACGTGTACGTTAAAGCACCCTGCTCATTAATTTGAATATCGTTGCCAAGAATTCGCACCAAGTCACTTTCTTGTATAATTTTACCCTAACTGATCATTTTTTTTATCTTTTTCACACTAAAAAATTCACACAAATGCTTTTATTTTAACGGTACAATTTAAAGTCAAACTTTCAAAATAAACTTAAACACTTTGAAAATAAAATTTTTTACGTTGCGTTTTACAGTGTTCACGTTTGGTTCCAAGAAAGACACTTTGACTTTAAAAGTTAACACTTTTAATACAAAATGTACACTTTAAATGTCAAAGTGAACACTTTTAATAATAAACTGACACTTTATATATCAAAGTGAACACTTTAAAATTAAAGTTAATCAAAACTAAAACTTTCAATATTAAAGTGAACACTATAAATTGGAAAGTTACACTTTTATATATAAAGTGAACACTTTAAATATAAACGTTAACGCTTTTCTGCAAATTGAACACTTTACATTTTAAAGTTAACACTTTGAAAATAAACGTTTTAATTTTATTTTTTAAAGTTAGAAATTTTAAATTAATTGGATTCACTTTTTATGCAATTTTAAAAGTGATTACTTTATGAATAATATATTTTACTTTAAAATATAAAGTTTGCCATTATAAAATAAAGTAAACATTTTTAAATTTAAGAATTTTACATTAAAAACAAAAATTTTAACCTTTAACTTAAGAGTAAACACTTTAAAAACTTAAAATTAGCACTTGTACCAAAGTTAGTTTTTTTGTGATCCGCTTAAGAACCTTTAGGCTGAGGCAATTTAAATAAAATTTGAAAGTGTTCACATTTAATTTTAAAGCGCACTTTTTTTCTCAGTGCACCATTGACGATTTCTCACTTCATTCTTCAGCAAAATTGTAACTAAGGCTTGAATAAATAATCTATAATATTAATAGGCTAGGCAATTTCTTGTGACCGATGCTTTGTTCCACCGTTTTATCCCGATTTTGACCAAACGTATATTATTTGAAAGGTATTTCTTTTTAGCCGTTTTACAGATTTACAGATTTTTTAATTTGTTTTTCCTTTATTTTGAGTAAATTAATTGCATTTAAAGTTGCTACTAACACATACATAAAATTATACAATGCTATATGTGTGTCTATTAAATTAAATTTGTCAATGTGTTTGTAATAAAAATGAGTTTGTTTTTTGTGTTGATTTGTGAATTTAATGAAAAAATAAAATTTCCTAGAAATTTCCTGGAATCTGCTAGTTTGTTTTAAAAAGTGTTTAAGATTATTTTAAATAGTATAAAATATAAAAATAAATTCAATATAATAGCACTCCTTTTTGGAAGAGAACTTGAATTTTAGTAATAAATTTAAAATGGGATTAAAAATTTCAAATTATTATCAATTGTTAAAACAATACTACTTGTTCGACAAAAATACTAAAAAAAGATATTCCCGATAAAAAGAGGTCGTTGCGCTCATTCTATGAAACGTAGCGTAACGAAACGTTTAAAATGTATATGAAAAATCTAAAAACAGTACTTTTTAAAAATAGTATTGAAATTAGTTTTATTTTTTTAATTACGAAAACCAAAATTAAAAATTTTGAACCGCATTTCAATAAAAAGTACTTTTTGGCAACACTAAAAAAGCATAAATTTCTATTAATGGTGAAACTATTTAACGAAAGTGATACTTATTTAAGTTTAGCGAATGGGTGGATTTTTATTGGTACAACAAATGAAGGTAGAATGAAATCAATTACATATTAATTTTTGGAAATAGTATCTATAATATTAATAGCCTAGGCGATTTCTTGTGACCGATGTTTTGTTCTACCGTTTATCCCGATTTTGACCAAACGTATATTATTTGAAAGGAATTTCTTTTTAGCTGTTTTCCAGATTTATAGATTTTTAAATTTTTTCCTATATTTTGTGTAAATTGCATATAAACACATACATAAAATTATACATATGCTATGTGTATGTATATTAAACTTGTTAATGAGTTTGCTAATGATAAATAATAATAAACCATAAAAGCATTGGTTTGTGAATTGGCTAAGTTGAAAAAAAAAGCTGCATAGAAATTGCACTCGAATTTCGAGCGCTGGAATTTGCTAGTTTAAATAAGAACAGTTTCAGGGAAATTAAAAAAAAAATTAATTTAAAAAAATAATATCTTAAATTAGAACGGTTGAAAACTTGAAAACTTTATACATCTTGAAAACTTTACCGGAATATCTTTTTTTTTTTTAATTAATCTATTTCCGAAACACTGTACCTTATTAAGTAATATTAGCCTAGCCAACCTTAACTTACCACGCTTCTGATTTACACTTGTGCGTATGACTTTTGAAGTGCGTTTTTCTTTTGCATTATGTACTTCATAAACTACATTCATAAAACATATTGCCGTAATTGCAATTACTGCTGCCGCTGCTGTTGCTGCTGCTGCTGTTGTTGATGTTTTTCTTTGAATATGTTTGCTTTGTTGTGATCAACAACATGTTCATATATTTTTTTTTGCTGTTTTTGTTGAAATTTTCTTACAATATTGTTGTTGATTGACATTTGACGACTTTTGATGGGCACGCTTAAGTTCGTTACCAATAATAAAGGAAAAATGTGTATTAAAAAAGGTAAAATGGCAAACGCAACGCAACGTAACGCAACCAACCAACCAACCAGTCCTTCAGTCATTCAGTCAGTCAAGAGCTGACATAAAACTGGAGAAGACTTGAAAAGGTGGATATAGAAGAAGAAATGCTTTACAATAATAAACATTTTACTTAATTTAGCATTTTTTTTTTTGGTGTTGTACAAAAGGTGATGTAAGTGTAGTGTATGTGTTTTTTTTTCCTTTTTGAAAAAAATTTACAAGCAGAAATAAACAAATTTACTGCACGCATATTTTGCTTGAATAAAAATTTGCATGCAGAAAAGTTAAGTAGGAAAAACACTTGATGAAGTAAAAGAAAAAAAAAATAAGTTTTATTTTCTAGTTAACCACAGCGATTTTCAGGTACCCTTTTCTATTAAAAATAGCTTCTTCTCTAAAAGCTTAATTAAGTAGTTTTATTTTTAAGAGGTAGAATGTTTTTTTTTTATTTGGTTTTGTTTTAATTGAAAATGGGTTGCTCATTTTTAATGAGTACTTCAAAAAAATATATTTCAAAATTAAGTTTTCCAAAATAAATAGCGTACAACTACTATGATTATGTGACAAGAAGGTTCTAAGAGGAAAAAGTATTTGAGAAGTATGATTCTTTTATAAAAAATTGCATGATTTTACAAACTCATTGGAAAAACAATAAATAAGCTTGATGAAATGAATATTTGAGATGTGTACTTTCATCACAGACTAGAATAGATGATAAAATTTTCTAATTCATGCTTAATTAACTGATTTTTTTATACCAGAGTTAGAGCGAAGCACATCATATATAGAAACATCACATATTTTTCAAGAGCTTTTTGAATTTTCATTAAAATCTCGGGATGTATTGAACCGATTTTGATGATTTTAAATAGAAACCTGCTCAGAGTGATCATGTAGCATTTTCGTTAAAAAAGAGTAACCCTACTGGTCGACTATGGACTTAATCGTGATGTCTACAGGCGGACAGACGGACATCGCTATATCAACTCCGCTTATTATAAGAATAAAGTATATATATATTTTACGAGGTACAGATTTCTTTTCTAAGTCTTCCAAACGGAATGACAAACTCATATGTAGCATGCTGGAGTGGGTGGTGAGGAGGGGGAGGGGGGGGAGGGTATTAAAAAAATTTAAATCTTTATTATACTTGATATAAAAAAAATTACTACAAATGAAAAAACTACCATGAGTATATGAAAAAAAAGTTACTAGGAGGAAAAAGTATTTGAAAAGTATCATTCTTAAATAGAAAATCACATGATTTTACAAACTCATTGGAAAAACACTATATAAGCTTGATGAAATTAATATTTGAGATGTGTATTTTCATCACAGACAAGAATAGACGTTAAAATTATCTAATTCATGCTTAATTAACTTTTAAACTGAAACATTAGAAAGAAAAGAAGATGAGATGATGGTTTTTTTATACCAGAGTTAGTACGAAGCAGAGCCTACATAGAAACATCACATATTTTTCAAGAGCTTTTTGAACTTTCATTAAAACCTCGGGACGTCTTGAACCGATTTCAATGATTTTAAACAGCAACCTGCTCAGAGTGACCATGTAGCATATTCGCTAAAAATAGTTATACCAGCTGATCTTCTATGGACTTAATCCTGATGTCCACAGGCGGACAGACGGACATCGCTATATCAACTCCGCTTATTATAAGAATTAAGAACATATATATTTTACGAGGTACAGATTTTTTTCCAAGTATTCCAAACGGAATGACAAACACATATGTAGCATGCTGGAGTGGGGTGGTGAGGATGGGGAGGGGGGGGGACAAGAATAGACGTTAAAATTATCTAATTCATGCTTAATTAACTTTTAAACTGAAACATTAGAAAGAAAAGAAGATGAGATGATGGTTTTTTTATACCAGAGTTAGTACGAAGCAGAGCCTACATAGAAACATCACATATTTTTCAAGAGCTTTTTGAACTTTCATTAAAACCTCGGGACGTCTTGAACCGATTTCAATGATTTTAAACAGCAACCTGCTCAGAGTGACCATGTAGCATATTCGCTAAAAATAGTTATACCAGCTGATCTTCTATGGACTTAATCCTGATATCCACAGGCGGACAGACGGACATCGCTATATCAACTCCGCTTATTATAAGAATTAAGAACATATATATTTTACGAGGTACAGATTTTTTTCCAAGTATTCCAAACGGAATGACAAACACATATGTAGCATGCTGGAGTGGGGCGGTGATGATGGGGAGGGGGGGGGACAAGAATAGACGTTAAAATTATCTAATTCATGCTTAATTAACTTTTAAACTGAAACATTAGAAAGAAAAGAAGATGAGATGATGGTTTTTTTATACCAGAGTTAGTACGAAGCAGAGCCTACATAGAAACATCACATATTTTTCAAGAGCTTTTTGAACTTTCATTAAAACCTCGGGACGTCTTGAACCGATTTCAATGATTTTAAACAGCAACCTGCTCAGAGTGACCATGTAGCATATTCGCTAAAAATAGTTATACCAGCTGATCTTCTATGGACTTAATCCTGATATCCACAGGCGGACAGACGGACATCGCTATATCAACTCCGCTTATTATAAGAATTAAGAACATATATATTTTACGAGGCACAGATTTTTTTCCAAGTATTCCAAACGGAATGACAAACACATATGTAGCATGCTGGAGTGGGGTGGTGAGGATGGGGAGGGGGGGGGAGGATATTAAAAAAATTTAAATCTTTATTATACTTGATATTAAAAAAATTGGTACAAATGAAAAAACTACCACGAGTATATGGAAAAAAAGTTATTAGGAGGAAAAAGTATTTGAAAAGTATCATTCTTAAATTGAAAATCACACGATTTTACAAACTCATTGGAAAAACACTAAATAAGCTTGATGAAATTAATATTTGAGATGTGTATTTTCATCACAGACAAGAATAGACGTTAAAATTATCTAATTCATGCTTAATTAACTTTTAAACTGAAACATTAGAAAGAAAATAAGATGAGATTATGGTTTTTTTATACCAGAGTTAGTACGAAGCAGAGCCTACATAGAAACATCACATATTTTTCAAGAGCTTTTTGAACTTTCATTAAAACCTCGGGACGTCTTAAACCGATTTCAATGATTTTAAATAGCAACCTGCTCAGAGTGACCATGTAGCATATTCGCTAAAAATAGTTAAACCAACTGATCTTCTATGGACTTAATCCTGATATCCACAGACGGACAGACAGACATCGCTATATCAACTCCGCTTATTATATTTTACGAGGCACAGATTTTTTTTCTAAGTATTCCAAACGGAATGACAAACTCATATATACCATGCTGGAGTGGGGCGGGGAAGGGGCGGGGGTATAAAAATGTAAATCTTTATTATACTTGATATTTAAAAAAAAAATTGCTACAAATGAAAGGCCAAACTTTTTATAACAAGTATAAGTAGTGTAGAAGAGTTGTGAAGCATAGAATTGAGTTTTACAAATTAAATGCACTTATATATTGCATTTTGCATGTTCTTTAGAATGTGATTGTATGGTGATTATGTTAATTGCATTTTTTTTTTTATATTATTTGTTGTATATGAAAGTGGCTGATGACGACGTTGATGACATTGATGTTTGAGGACGACTATGATGATGCGTAATTTTCCATGCAACAAAAGAAGTAACAAAAAAAGAAAAAAACACCGAAAGCTAACCAACCCTTCCTAGCCATAATCCATACTCGTAGAAATGTTGCTTTCTTAACAAAACAATCCTTTTTATGTGATCGTGTGTATGTGTATGTTAAAAAAAATACTAAATGGATTCCTGTAAATTGCATGTACTTGTTCGATTATCATCAAACACATCATCGTCATAGTCATCATCGTTATTCTCATATAACTTGTTGATATGTTTGTGACAACAATTGCTGGCCCCAAACTCGCATGACTTGACTGGTTGGTTGGTTTGTTAAAAGCCTTGACTGGCTTTCATTTGTTAACGATTAGCTATTTCCGCAGCTGTTATTCTTATTCTTATTTATCATCTTCGTTTTTGTATTTATTTATTTTTTTCCTCTTTATTTTTTTTTTGTTTTTTTTTGTAAACTTTTGTTAACGATGTTTAAGTGTTGTAGTCATTATTATGAAATGAATGTAATTCAGTACTTGAATGCCAAACAGACTGAGAGACTGAGAGACAAGGCTTTTATGGCCATAAATTGATATGACTAACTAGATGTTATATTGTCTGTCTGTTTCGGACCTATTGAATAATTCCAATTATAAAATATACTGATTGAACTGTCTTTTTTGTGATTGTGAAAGGCAATCAGTAAATCAGAACTCTAAGTTAGTTATGCAAAATTAAATGGAATTATTGATATAAATTAAGAGATTTTATAAATCTGAAGCTATTTGCATGCAATCACTTTGTACAAAGAGAAAATTGTTAAAATTTTCCAAATGCTTCATATTACTTAATTGTATAAAAGCTTTCATGGGCATCATGGAAAGTTTTAATAACTTTTTTTTTTTTTTTTTTTTTGAGAGGCTGAGTGGTTTCTTAAAACTAAAAATTCTTATTATTTGTTATTCATACAGCATTAAGAAAAAAAGCAAATTACAACTTTGTATAAATGATGTTTGTTTTTTTGTTGTAATTAGTATTGGATTTGAAAAAAAAATCCAAAGTATATAGAAAAGAAATTATCAAAAAGAAATATTTTAAAGATTTTTCATGAAAACATTACAATTTGTTAATGTAAAATTTTTTTTTAAGAGGATCCTCTCTAAGATGCTTTAAAGAAGTTTTTGAGCTAAACTATTATTGGTTTTTATAATTTTATTTTGAACAGATAGAGCATTAATGTCTACTATATACTGTGAGCGTCAAAATAAAGTAAACGCCTCAGTTCCTCATATTAAAAGTTTTATTAAAATGAAGTAATTAACACAAAATCTAAAATAAATTTAGGGAATTCAGGAATTATTTAATTATAGTTGAACTCAATAAAAAACATTAAACATAAGCATTACTAAACAGAAATAAATGCACTTTATTTAGAAAATGACCAAATTTTACGCGTCAAAAAATAGTAAACAGTAAAGAACTTCAATACAAAAAGTAAACTTTTAAAATTTTTTAATATTTGGTTTATTTTCATTTGGCCTTAAGCCCCTTATGTAGTCTTCTAGGCAGCGACAATTTTTTTTTTTTTTTTTATATCAGGGGAGATTATGCTCCATTCTTTCTTTTGAGGCATCTCTAAGTTTCCCTTGCTTGAAAAAGCACTTCGACCTATTTTTCTGTCAAGATTTTCCCACAGGTGCTCGATTGGGTTAAGGTCCGGGGACTGCGACGTTGATCAGGTGTCTTAGGAGTCCGGTACAGTAGCCACTCTTTCACAATTTTAGATGTAAGCTTTAGATCGCTGTCCTGTTGGGAGATCCTATTTCCTGCCATGCCTTATTTCTCGACGCTAGGGCCAACATTGTCCTTCAAAATGGCTAAGTAATCTATTTGGGTCATAGGGGAGTAAATAAAAACATAATTACCAACACCTGTTCCCGCCATATAGCCCCAAAACCTAACTGAACCCCACTGTATAAAACAGTTTTGGTAACACACTTTTCTTTGCATGTTTCATTCTTAGCACGCCATATTTTTGGAGGCTTTTTCGCGCCGAAAATTCCGAATTTCCTCTTATCTGTATATAATATGCTTTTCCACAAAGATAGAACCTAATTTTTCTACTTTTTATCGAAATTCATTAGCTTGCTCTGATTCGCCTTGGATATGTATGGTTTCTTGCATGGTATCCTTCCATGTAGACCATTTTTGTGAAGCGATCTCCTTACTGTACTCGAACTTAGTGGTTTGCTTGATGTATGCGTTATGTGTTCTGATAATTTAACTGCATTTTAGGCTGAATATGTCTTCACTTCTCTTACTACAACTCTAACTTCAGTACCACTAAGCTGCTTTGGGCGTCCAGATCTCGTTAATTCTTCGACCTGATGGTGTTTGGCGCATTCATCAACTACTTTTTTTATTGTGCAGTGGTTCCTACCCACAATTTCGCCAATTTCACCCAAAGATTTTCATTTTTCTTTTTAATCTAAATTATATTCGGATTATAAACCGATAGTTGCTTTCCCATAGTGAGAATATTTGCTTTTACATCTTTTTAGCTATTAATAATTAGTACAAATCAACTTCAAATGATTTTTAGTAAAGTAGAACACGTGATCAGTGCACATTTGTCACAAAAAGTTTAGGTTCTTCCTCTAAATATAAAAAAGCGTAAATAAGTTTCCACTGGTTACTTTTTTTTGACGCGTAAAATCTGAGACATTTTCACTTTCGAGAGATTTGTGATTGATTTTTGATTTGATTTCATGTTTTATGGTAGTCAATCTCTTAATGGTATAGTACTAAACTCTGCAATATTACTTTTTATCGTAAGTCAATAATAATTTTGTTATAAGACAATTTAAATATTAAAAATTACTGTTTACTTTATTTTGACGTTCACAGTATTTGTTGCTCCAATAAATCACTTTCCGACACACATACGAGTATTAGCTCCATCTCTTACCGACACAATTACAAATTTCAAATTAGCTGACTAAGCTTCAGTAGTGATATTAACTAAAAATATTTTTTTATACGAGTCAAAACCCCGGTTACTCGAGGCACAAATATTTTTGGAGATTTTTGATTCAGTCGATTTTTGTTTTTGTCATCTTAGATTTTGGCGATTTTTGACTTTGGCGATTATTGGTTTTCACGATTTTCGGTTTTGGCAATTTTTAATTTTTGGCGATTTTTGTTATTCGCGATTCTCGGTTTTGGGCGATTTTTGACTTTGGCGATTTTTGTTATTTATCTCTTTTTGTTAATTTTGATTTTGGCGATTTTTGTTTTTTGAGATTTTTTATTTTGGTGATTTTTGATTTTAGCGATTTTCGAATTTTATCGATTTTTGGACTTAGCGTTTTTAGTTTTCTGTGATTTTTGATTTTGGCGGTTTTTGTTATTGGCGATTTTCGGTTTTGGCGATTTTTATTTTTTGCGATTTTGTTAATCGCGATTTCCTGTTCTGACAATTTTTGTTTATAGCGACTTTTGTTTTTTGCGACTATCGGTTTTGACTTTTTTGTTTTTTATGTGATTTTGATGATTATTGTTTTTTGCGATTTTTGATTTTGGCGATTTTTGATTTTAGCGATTTTTGAACTTTACCGCTTTTTGGCTTTAGCGTTTTTCGTTTTCAGTTATTTTTTTTTTTATTTAGGGGATTTTTGTTATTTTCGGTTTTGAAGATTTCTGATTTTCGGCGATTTTTTTTTATTTGCGATTATCAGTTTTTAATTGATTTTTGATTTTGGTGATTTTTGTTTTTTTCTTTGCTATTTTTTGTTTTCGCGATTTTCGGTTTGAACGATTTTCAGTTTTGGCGATTGCACCCATATTTTCCATTTTCCATATTGGTAATTAATGCACTTGTAAAGCTTCAAGACTATAATTTTCATAGTACTTCAAATTTTTTGTACAGGAGGTGCCACGCCTATTGGTCCGTTCCCGTCCAATTGTTGCCCGACTAGTCACAACTATAACTTATGAGCTCTGAAAAAGTTCCAAGGCTTTATCTGTTATAGAACTGCAGTAATATGACATAAATAATTACCCTGTATGGGGGTAACACGCCCACTGATCTGATCCCGCCCTTTTTTCAAAGTACTAACGTTGGTAACTTATGAATTTACACTAAGACCAAGACTCTATCTACTAGAATACTCTAGATATGCAACATTATATCACACTAAGTCCCAAGACCTTAACTATTACAGTACTCTAGATATATGACATTAAATATTTACTTTATATGGTGAGTGCCACGCCTATTGGTCCGATCCCGCTCATTTTCCGCGATTCTTCAATTTATTTTAATATGTTCATGTTCATGGTTTCAGCACTCTTTCTGTCGTAGTACTACAGATGTTATATGTTGATATTAGATATTAAAAATTCACTTTATATGGGATTTGCCACGTCCACTTGAAAAATCCAAAAAAATAGTCTATTTTTCTTTCCGGGAAGGCGGTAACATACTGTAAAAATTTCAAGACGATCGGTCCAGTGGTGTAGTCTCCTATAAATACAAGCAAACGTACAAACATACAAAACTCCATTTTTATACCTTATACCACTATGTGGTTTGGGTATAATGACTTTGTGCTGCTGTTTGTAACTACCAAAAATATTTGACCATCTTCTATTATACCGATCGACTCAGAATCACTTTTTGAATCACTTTCTGAGTCGATTTAGCGATGTCCGTCCGTCTGTGTGTCCATGTAAACTTTGTAATCAAATTACAGGTCGCAAATATAAACATATTTTGAGGAAATATGGTATATAAGCTTTTATCGGCCATAGGATGAACACTATTGAAATTGGTGAAATTCGGTCCATGTTCAGACCTAGTCCCCATACAAATGACCCCTATGAAATCGACATAAATTGCCATAAGATCCAAATTATCATATAGATCTCAGTCAAATTGAGTTTGTATTATATCCATTAATCAGCAGTCCAAAAATAATGCCAATAGGACAATTCTTAGTCATAGGCCCCATATAGAACTCTTCCCGATCTTGACTTAAAGCTATCAAAAAACAAAAATATTGCACAGATTTTTCTAAAATTTTATATTTTTTTCAAAATATAAGTAGCCTTACCAAATATAGTCAGGATCGGTCCATTTTTCGGCCTAGTCCCCATATAAGTATAGCATCCGATATGAACTTTTTCATATATGGAGCCACAAAAAATTAATTATAATGCTACTCAAATTTGGTTTATTCTTATTTTCTTTATCGAATTAATTGGTCTCTAAACCATGGTATAGGGTATCGTATAGTCGGTATAGACCGACTATAATTTTCTTACTTGTTATATATAGGATAAATATGTACATATATATGTATATATACATACACTCCGTTCCAAAAATACTTCCCATTACTCCTCCTTATAGATCAAATATCCAAATTTAAGATGTATAGTCTCTGTTATTTACTTTTACTATTTCCGTAAATATTTTTTTGGAACTACTCTCTATTCTTAAACTGTAGATTCATGAATGTAACCACTTTCAATTCGTATAATTTCACGACATAGTATTGACATCAATTGAGTCAAAGTTTCTGGAGAGATCTGGTGTCGTGCTTCGTGCGATTTATTACACAGGTCTTCACTGCATGTAGGACAGATAGTTAGAACATACCTGTCCAATTCATCTTACTGTAACTCTATAGGATTGAGGTCAGATGAATGTGGTGGCCATTCCACAACTTTACAGATTCTTCCTGGGTCTCTTAATACAATTAACAAAGTTTTGCTGTGTGTTTTGGATGACTATCTGGCTGAAATATGAATTTCTAACCAACAATTCTTCATCCAGTGACCATGGTCCGTTCTTTCAAATTAGTTTTCGCTCAGCATAACTCGTCAACAAACAAAGCAACCCGAACTCATTGTAAAACCTACCCCACCTCTTCGAGCCGAACACTTCAAACCTCATTCATCGGACCAAAGGACCTTGTACCAATCGTTGAAAGACCAGTTTTCGTATTTTTAAATTCACTCTAATCTTTTTCTTTTATTTTCTGGGCAAAGATGAGGTTTTTCATGTCGACTCTGCCACTTAAGCCAGCCACTTTCAGTCGAATCGAACTTTGTGAGTGTTTGGCCAAGACTATGTCACGAAATTATACGAATTGGAGGCGGGAATATTGATGTGTCTAAAATTTAAGAATAGAGTGTATTTAAAAAAAAAATATTTATGGAAATAATAAAAAGCAAATTATAAAAAATATATGCTTTAAATTTGAAGAGTTTTCACTGAAAAGTAAAGGAGATATGGACATTTGAAATTTAAAAAGGGGTCTGTGGGGGGGGGGGGGGCTGGCAGATACTTTTGGACGGCTGATTGTTCTATTTACATGTTTGGAGATAAAGAGCGACCCAATACTAAGTGATGTGAATGGTATTCGTTACAGAAATGTGAAAATTTAAATTTGAACGGCCTGTGTTTAGAGCCACGAGGGTCATATGCCAGATATTTTATTCCATACATAATCGGATCTTCTCTGCTTTACAATGCATTACAAATGTCAGCACTTGCTCAAAAAAAAAAATGCGTTTTATATTTAAATTAAATCGTGCACTCTTATTGGGCCACCTTAACTGGTAAACTTCTGGCTTTAAAAAATCGATTACACGAGTCAAAAACCTGGTTACTCGATACATAAACCCAGGTTTCGATTAATTTTAAATGTGCAACTTCGGTTAACAGATTTGTCGAAAAAAATATTTTTTTAAGCCCATTTTTCGATTAACCGCGTCACTTCCATATTATATTGACTTTTTTTTTTGTTATAGACCTCATCACTAAAGTCGTCATAAAATTTTGTATTTAAACTCAATTTATTTAGTTTGCTGCTAAAAGAAACAAGTTTACATATTTCCTTTTATTTATTTATTTCCCATGATCATAAACAATTTTTCATTTTAATGTTTTGAAAATTCCTTATATATGTGAGCATTTTTTTGTTTGTTTTTTGTTTCATCATTTTTCAGAAATTTACTTATATTTTTTAATTTCGTTTATAAATCAAACTTGACACTGAGAAGGGCGGGCATTGTGGTTATGGTGGCACATTTACACAAACAAAAAAAAAATTTATACAACTTCCGTTGCATACAAAAAGGAATCCCCTCTTTCGCTTATTTGTTGGTAGGTTTTGTTTAGCATTGTCAATGCATTTCGCCGAAATGTTGTTAATATTATTTGCATCAACACAATCCAATTAAGTTCTCAAAATATAAAATAAGTATGAAAATGGTAAATAATTTTTTATTTTAATTAAGAAGAGAATATACCCTTTGTCTGTTAAGTATTGCATATTGTAGGATTTAATGGAAATGGAAGTTAGTTCAGGCAAAACAATTTAAAATAGATTTACGCTCATCACAGACTGACTCTGTGGGACTGTAGTATCACAAAATTATCACAACTTAAAGGTACTTAAAAGGTACCCAGTCTTAAAAATTACACTCCCTTGAAAAAAGTACCTATTGTTAAATAAAATCGTTTTCTTCTAAAAGCAATTTTCCTTAAAAATTTGCCGTTTCTTAAAAAAGTAAATTTTCTTAAGAAAAAATACCTCTTCCTAAAATATATCTTCTCTTAAAAAAGTACATTTTCTTCCAGATGAACCTTTTCTTAAAGAAGTACCTTTTCTTTAAATTATCTGTAATAATTACTTTTTCTTCAAAGGGTAACTGTTCTGCTGACATAAAGGTAACTAGCTTAAAAAATTTAGCTTTTATTAAAAAAAGGAAAAAGCACTTATTCCGTAAAACCCATATTTTCTTACAAATTTTTCGTTTTCTTTAACAAGTAAATTTTCTCCCAAAAGTAGTTTTCCATAAAAGAAAATTTTTCTTAAAAATTTACATTTTCGGAAAAAGAAAATTTTTTTAAATAAAGTAAATTTTTTAAAAAAGTACATATTCCTAAAAAAGTACAATTTATTTAAAATAAAAGTACCTTTTCTAAAAAAGTACAATTTCTTTCAAAAAGTTCCATTACTTAAATAATTACAGTTTCTTAAAAAAAGGACGTTTTCTTAAAAAGTGCAGGTTCTTTTAAAATATACCTTTTCTGAAAATAGTACCTTTTCTTACTTTTTCTTAGAAACATAACTTTCCTTAAAAAGTACCTTTTTTAAAAGAATACCTTTTCTTAAAGTGTACTTTTTCTTCAGCAATACCTTTATTTAAAATTATGTTTTCCTTTAAAATTATTTTTCCTCTAAAAGCACCATTCCTTAAAAAGTATCTTTTCTTTAAAAAGTACATTTAAAAAAGCATATTTTCTTAAAAATTCCTTTTTTTAAGAATTCATTTATGAAAAAGTAGCCTTTCTTCAAAAATACATTTTCTAAAATAATCACCCTATCTTAAAAAAGTACTTTTTCCTTAAAAAAATTTTTTCTTCAAAAAAACAATTTCTTCAAAAAGTATTTTTTTCTTAAAAAAATCACATTTTCTTCAGAAAATACCATTTCTTCAAAAATTACAATTTTTTAAAAAAGTACCTATTAAGAATAGCAATAACTTTTTATAAAATCGTTTCTTAAAAACTTACCTTTTCTGAAAAAGTACCTTTCATAAAAAAGTAAATTTTCTTAAAATAAATTATATTAAAAAAAGCCACTTTCTCTTGAAAAGCCATTTTTTAAAAAAGTATTAATAACGGGTGATTTTTTTGAGGTTAGGATTTTCATGCATTAGTATTTGACAGATCACGTGGGATTTCAGACATGGTGTCAAAGAGAAAGATGCTCAGTATGCTTTGACATTTCATCATGAATAGACTTACTAACGAGCAACGCTTGCAAATCATTGAATTTTATTACCAAAATCAGTGTTCGGTTCGAAATGTGTTTCGCGCTTTACGTCCGATTTATGGTCTACATAGTCGACCAAGTGAGCAAACAATTAATGCGATTGTGACCAAGTTTCGCACTCAGTTTACTTTATTGGACATTAAACCAACCACACGAATGCGTACAGTGCGTACAGAAGAGAATATTGCGTCTGTTTCTGAGAGTGTTACTGAAGACCGTGAAATGTCGATTCGTCGCCGTTCGCAGCAATTGGGTTTGTGTTATTCGACCACATGGAAGATTTTACGCAAAGATCTTGGTGTAAAACCGTATAAAATACAGCTCGTGCAAGAACTGAAGCCGAACGATCTGCCACAACGTCTAATTTTCAGTGAATGGGCCCTAGAAAAGTTGGCAGAAAATCCGCTTTTTTATCGACAAATTTTGTTCAGCGATGAGGCTCATTTCTGGTTGAATGGCTTCGTAAATAAGCAAAATTGCCGTATATGGAGTGAAGAGCAACCAGAAGCCGTTCAAGAACTGCCCATGCATCCCGAAAAATGCACTGTTTGGTGTGGTTTGTACGCTGGTGGAATCATTGGACCGTATTTTTTCAAAGATGCTGTTGGACGCAACGTTACGGTGAATGGCGATCGCTATCGTTCGATGCTAACAAACTTTTTGTTGCCAAAAATGGAAGAACTGAACTTGGTTGACATGTGGTTTCAACAAGATGGCGCTACATGCCACACAGCTCGCGATTCTATGGGCATTTTGAGGGAAAACTTCGGAGAACAATTCATCTCAAGAAATGGACCGGTAAGTTGGCCACCAAGATCATGCGATTTGACGCCTTTAGACTATTTTTTGTGGGGCTACGTCAAGTCTAAAGTCTACAGAAATAAGCCAGCAACTATTCCAGCTTTGGAAGACAACATTTCCGAAGAAATTCGGGCTATTCCGGCCGAAATGCTCGAAAAAGTTGCCCAAAATTGGACTTTCCGAATGGACCACCTAAGACGCAGCCGCGGTCAACATTTAAATGAAATTATCTTCAAAAAGTAAATGTCATGGACCAATCTAACGTTTCAAATAAAGAACCGATGAGATTTTGCAAATTTTATGCGTTTTTTTTTAAAAAAAAGTTATCAAGCTCTTAAAAAATCACCCGTTATATCAAAAAGTGCCTTTTCTTCAAAAAATACCTTTTCTTAAACAAGCACCTTTTCTCGAAAAAGAACGCCTAAAATAAAATACCTTTTCTAAAAACCTACCTTATTTTAAAAAGATTTATTTTCAAATTCCTTTTCTTAAAGAAGTACTTTCTTTGTCTTAAAAAATACCATTCCTAAAAGAAGTTTTTTTTTCTTAAAAAAGTGTCACTTCTTAGAAAGTACCATTTTTTGAAAAGTATCTTTTTGAAGAAAGTATTTTTTTTAAAGGACCTTTACTTAAAAAAGTACCTTTTCTTAAAAAAGTACATTTTCTTTAAAAAGTACCATTACTTAAAAAGTTTCTTTACTTAAAAAACAACCTTTTCTTAAAAAAGTACCCTTTCTTAAAGTGTACCTTTTCTTAAAATAGTACCTTTTCTTTTAAAAGTACCTTTTCTTTTAAAAGTAGCTTTTCTTTTAAAAGGTACCTTTTCTAAAAAAGTACCTTTTCTTAAAAAAGTACCTTTTCTTAAAAAAGTACCTTTTCTTAAAAAAGTACCTTTTCTTAAAAAAGTACCTTTTCAAAAAAAAGTACCTTTTCTTAAAAAAGTACCTTTTCTTAAAAAGGTACATTTTCTTAAAAAACTACCTTTACTTAAAACAGTATCTTTCCTTAAAAAAGTATCTTTTCTTTAAAAAGTCCCTTTCTTAAAAAACGAAACTTTCTTTAAAAAATACTTTTCTTTACATGAACTTTTTCTTAAACAAGTACCATTTCTGAACAAGTGCCTTTTCGTCAAAATGTGAATTTTTTTGAAAAGTGCCTCACAAAGTATCTTTTTTTCAAAAAGAATCTTTTCTTAAAAAGGTACATTTCCTTCACAAAGTACCCTTTATTAAAAAGTACCTTTTTTAAGCAATACCTTTATTTAAAATTATGTATTTCTTCAAAATTTAATTTTTCTGCAAAAGTACCTTTCTTAGAGAAGTACCTTTTGTTCAAAAAGTACATTTAAAAACAGCAAGAAGTGCCTTTTCTTCAAAAATAGTACATCCTCTTTAACAAATACATTTTCTTAAAAAAAAACATTTTCTTAAAGCATATCTTAGCTCAAAAAGTTTGTTTTTAAGGTACCTTTTGTAAAGAAGTGCCTATTCTTTAGAAAGTACCATTTCTTAAAAAGTATCTTTTTGAAACAGGTTTCTTAAGAAATACCTTTTCTTACAAGTATGTTTTTCTTAAAAAATGTTTTTCTTATAAAAAAGTATAGTTTCTTCAAAAATGGATCTTCTTAAAAGTACTTTTTTCACTTTTTTAAGAAAACTAAGTTTTTCAGTAACTTTCCTTAAAAAGTACATGTTCCTCAAAAAGTACATTGTCGTAAAAAAGTACCCTTCTACAAAAAGTAAATTTTTTCAAAAAAGTTTTTTTTCTTAAATAAGTATCTCTTTCTTAAAAAAGAATCTTTTATAAAAAAAGTACTTTTTCTTAAAAAGTGCTTTTCTTATAAAAGTACGTTTACTTAAAAAAGTACATGTTCTTAAAAAATTAGTATTATTTTAAAAGTTATTTTTATTTTTATTATATTTTTTCTTTAAAAAAAAAAATATTTTTTAAACGTACATTTTCTTAAAAAGTACTTTTTCTTTAAAAAGTACCCTTTCGTAGAAAATATAAATTCTTTAAAAAGGAAAATTCCTCAAAAAACGACCTTTTCTAAAAAGGGCCTTTCTTAAAAAATGTTTTATCTTTAAAAGGAAATTTTCTTAAAAGTACCTTTTCCGTAAAAAGTACATATTTTTGAAAAATGTGTTTTTTTTTAAATATCTTTTATTAAAAAAGTAAATTTTCTTTGGAAAGTAGCTTTTCTTAAAAATAATTTCTCAAAAAAAGTATTTTTTTTAAATAGTACTTTTTCTTAAAAAAGTACATTTTCTTAAAAAAGTAAATTTTCTTAAAAAAGTAAAATTTCCTTCAAAAAAATACCTTTTGTTAAATATTTACAGTGGCCTAAAAAGTACGTTCGCTTCAAAGAGTACAGTTTCTTTAAAAGTTACTTTTCTTAAAAATGTACCTTTGCTTAAAAATTATCTTTTCTTAAGAAGCACCTTTTCCTAAAAGTATGATTTTTTTTAATTTACATTTTCTTAAAAAAATACATTTGCTTACAAAACTAAATTTTTTAAAAGAGTACTCAAAAGGTACCTTTTCTTAGGCAATACCTTTAATTAAAATTATGTTTTTAGTTTTCTGAAAAAGTACCTTTTCTTAAAAAAGTGAATTTAAAAAAACACATTTTCTTAAAAAGTAATTTTTTTGTTAAGTGTACATAGGAAAGTACCTTTTCTCGGAAAAGTACATATTATGAAAAATTAACTTCTCTTAAAAAAATACTTTTTCTTAAAAAAGTTAATTTTCTTAAAAAAGTGCCTTTTCTAAAAAAAACACTATTTCATCAAAAAGTTTGCTTAAAACCGAAACTTTGCATCAAAAAGTACCTTTTCTCACAAAATCATATTTCTGAAATTTGTACGCTTTTCTTAAAAAATAACTTTTCTTAAAAAGTACCTTTCTAAAAAAATAAAAGTTTCTTAAAAAAAACATTTATTAAAAAGTACTTTTTCTGAAAAAATTACCCTTTCTTAAAAAAGGACCTTTTATTAAAAAAGTAAATTTTCTTTAAAAAGTAACCTTTCTTAAAAATGTACCTTATTTTAAAAAGAAATTTTTCTTCAAAAAAAAGTACCTTTTCTTAAAGAAATATCGTTTCTTAAAAATTAGTTTGTCCTAAAAGTATGTTTTTTTTTTTAATTTACATTTTCTTAAAAAATTACATTTGCTTACAAAACTAAATTCTTTAAAGGAGTACTTCACAGGTACCTTTTCTTAGGCAATACCTTTAAAGTATTTCTTAAAAAAATGAATTTAAAAAAAACACATTTTCTTAGAAAGTATTTTTTTTTAAGTATAAATATAATAAAGAGTACCTTCTCTTAGGAAAGTACTTTTTCTTAAAAAAGTAAGTTTTCTTAAAAAAGTGCCTTTTCTAAAAAAGCTTTATTTCATCAAAAAGGAAATTTTCTTAAAACCGTAACTTTGCTTCAAAAAGTTTCTTTTCTCACAAAAACATATTTCTTAAATTTGTACGCTTTTCTTAAAAAATAACTTTTCTTAAAAAAGTACCTTTTTTGAAAACCAAATTTCCTTAAAAACAACCATTTCTTAAAAAGTACTTTTTCTGAAAAAATTACCCTTTCTTAAAAAGTACCTTTTCCTCAAAAAGTACATATTCTTAAAAAACGACCTTTTATTAAAAAAGTACATTTTCTTTAAAAAGTAACCTTTCTTAAAAATGTAACTTATATTAAAGAAATATCTTTTCTTTAAAAGTACCTTGTGCTAAAAGGAACTTTTTCTTAAAAAATTACATTTTCTAAAAAAAAATACCTTTTGTAAAAAAATTATATATTCTTAAAAAAGAAGTTTTCTTTATAAAGCACCTTTTATTAAAAAAAAAGTACCTTTTCCTAAAAATAAATTTTTTTGGAAAAGTACCTTTGCTGAAAAAATTACTTTTCATAAAAACTTCTTAAAAAACTAATTTTCTAAAAAGTTGCTTTTTCTTGAAAAATTACTTCATAATTTTTCAACGATATTAAACGATTAAATAGATTTTATATAACGAAAAATTGTTTGGTCGAAAATCAGCCCAAGTCTCTACTACTTTCTAGACGTGATCACAATTTCAAAAGAAAAACACATTTTACAATTTTTATACTGAAAAATGAAAAAAAATCTTTATTTAATATTTATTTGCTGTAAACAGAATGAAACATTTTTTCGAAATCGAGCAGTTATTGTGTTAATAGGAATATGTTCACACCATCCCTGTACTCACTGAATCATTTCAACAAAATTTTGGTGGTGAACAAACAGAACAAAAAATATGTCTGTATTGATTACGAGTATTTGACAAGTGTCAAGCAAAAAACACATTCAAGTCAAACAATATAAATGAAAAAATTGCAAACCAAAAAACTTGAATTAAGAAAGAAAAAATCTACAAAAAAAACTATTAAAAAGTACGTAAAGTTTGTGTTTATTTATATGTTCTATAATTGTAGGTTTTAAATTTCGTTCAACATACTCGCACTAACAGACAGTAGTAGTAGCAGTCGTATTTTCTTATTAAGGGAAACTTACAAATGCAAATTGTTTTGTTAAACTTATAATGAAGAAAATGAAGGAAGGAAAAAAACCATAAATACGATTGTAGCTACTTAAAATATGGTCATCATTCATTTCGAGCATAAAGCAGAAGATGAACCTAATAATTAAAAATGTCATTAAACAAGGTTTTTTTTGGCAAATTTTAATATGCTTTTTGTAATAATTTAAAAACCCCTTTGACTTTACAAAAAAAAAAAAAAAAAAAAAAAAAAAAAACACAAGAGGGTTCATGAGTAATGGCTTGAGTTTTTGCTTGCAGTATTTAAGTTAAATGACCTACATACAAAGTACATCAAAAAACACTTTAATAACGTTAGTAAAGATGTCATTATTAGACATTTTTGATTCAAACAAGTTAATACACTCAGAAATATTTATAGAGACAACAGAGTAGGCTCGAGGAATTGCATAATATTACCATCGGAGAACTTTTGTATAAAAAAATATGTTTAAAAATACACTTAACCTAACAAATTTTTTCGAGTGTAGCTTTAGAGAATAACTATCATTAATTTAATTGTTAGTTATACGAGTACAAAATTATGTACATAGTTCATTCATTAATCTTAACTGTTTTATGTAAACTGATATAAGTTTTGATGTCTTGTTTTATGACCAAATTATAATGATCATTTTGTAAGAGAAATGTTCGTTATGTCAGTCAGTCAAAGTTTAAGTAGTACAAAGAAGATAACTAATCATGTGGTCATTAATGTCCAAACGCTAGAACTGCCTTTGCACAAACGAGCACACCATAAATTATCATGTACTTTTATAGTTTGCAGTGCTCATTAATTTAAGGTAAAAATATTGATAGTGAACAACTTAAAATACAATTTGATTGAGCAATCCTTAAATGAAAATGTTCATTGCTTTAAGTTTTTTTTTTTTGAGTAAAAAGTCCAAATAAATTATAATTTTCTAAGGGGCATCGGAAAGTGTCTTCGAGAAGAAGAGAGAATAAATTTAAAAAATCATAAAATAGTGTGAGTATTTTGAATCAGCCATGTTTTTGGGATTACATGGTGTGCCGTCGTCTTTTACGTCGGAATACATGTATTGAATAGCTAAAAAAAAGCATGTGAGTGAGGCCGATCTATTAATTACAAATTATTTTATGGCCCTCAAACAGAAAGCGTATCACTTATAGCTCTGCTAATATAAAAATATTTATTATTATTTATTATTTCAACTGGTTAATTTTTAATTTTTAATTTTTAATTTTTAATTTTTATTTTTAATTTTTATTTTTAATTTTTAATTTTTAATTTTTAATTTTTAATTTTTAATTTTTAATTTTTAATTTTTAATTTTTAATTTTTAATTTTTAATTTTTAATTTTTAATTTTTAATTTTTAATTTTTAATTTTTAATTTTTAATTTTTAATTTTTAATTTTTAATTTTTAATTTTTAATTTTTAATTTTTAATTTTTAATTTTTAATTTTTAATTTTTAATTTTTAATTTTTAATTTTTAATTTTTAATTTTTAATTTTTAATTTTTAATTTTTAATTTTTAATTTTTAATTTTTAATTTTTAATTTTTAATTTTTAATTTTTAATTTTTAATTTTTAATTTTTAATTTTTAATTTTTAATTTTTAATTTTTAATTTTTAATTTTTAATTTTTAATTTTTAATTTTTAATTTTTAATTTTTAATTTTTAATTTTTAATTTTTAATTTTTAATTTTTAATTTTTAATTTTTAATTTTTAATTTTTAATTTTTAATTTTTAATTTTTAATTTTTAATTTTTAATTTTTAATTTTTAATTTTTAATTTTTAATTTTTAATTTTTAATTTTTAATTTTTAATTTTTAATTTTTAATTTTTAATTTTTAATTTTTAATTTTTAATTTTTAATTTTTAATTTTTAATTTTTAATTTTTAATTTTTAATTTTTAATTTTTAATTTTTAATTTTTAATTTTTAATTTTTAATTTTTAATTTTTAATTTTTAATTTTTAATTTTTAATTTTTAATTTTTAATTTTTAATTTTTAATTTTTAATTTTTAATTTTTAATTTGTAATTTTTAATTTTTAATTTTTAATTTTTAATTTTTAATTTTTAATTTTTAATTTTTAATTTTTAATTTTTAATTTTTAATTTTTAATTTTTAATTTTTAATTTTTAATTTTTAATTTTTAATTTTTAATTTTTAATTTTTAATTTTTAATTTTTAATTTTTAATTTTTAATTTTTAATTTTTAATTTTTAATTTTTAATTTTTAATTTTTAATTTTTAATTTTTAATTTTTAATTTTTAATTTTTAATTTTTAATTTTTAATTTTTAATTTTTAATTTTTAATTTTTAATTTTTAATATTTAATTTTTAATTTTTGATTTTTAATTTTTAATTTATAATTTATTAATTTTTAATTTTTAATTTTTAATTTTTTTAATTTTTAATTTTCCAAAACTTGTTTATAACACTATTCGCTCCTTCATGTTATCTCCAGACACTTCATAATATTTTCACCAATACAATCGTACCTCACACCGTTTTTGTCGTACTCTGTTTTTGTGATTATATTGTGAAATCGATTTTTCCTCCCCTGCGCGTATTGATGTTTACACATAATAAAAAAAAAATTCTAGTAAAACGAGTATCCAGTTTAATATTTTCATCTTTCCTTCTTAACGAACCTTAGAGTTTTAACGAATATACATGATGTTTAAAGTTTTGTTAATGCTTATTAATATTTATCTTTAATATCAAGGCAAGGCGATTTTTTGTGACCATTGTAACCTTGTCAGTTTTAATCCTATTTTGACCAAACAAGCCTCATTTGAAAGGTATTTCTTTTTAGTTGTACACCAGATTTGCAATTTTGGACCGTCTGGAACATTTTTTTTTTTACTAAGATTTATTTAAAGTTGCTACTAACACATACATAAAACTACACAATGCTGAGCGTGTGTTTATAAAATCTCTTAGTGTGTTTTTAAAAATCGTATGTGAAAAGCCGTGTGTTGAATTGAACAATAATTTTGAACATAAACCAATAGCGACCATACCGCAATCGAAGTTCATTATAATAATTGCATATCACACGCCCTGTGTTGAGTTGTGAATTACATAAAATTAGCATACCTTTAGGTGGCATACAAAGATGTTGAAATACCTTTAGGCTTTTATTTCTGTATTAAAAAAATACTTATAATGAAATAAAGAAAAAATTTAATTAAAAAATAAAATTTCCTAGAATTTGCACCCGAATTTCGACTGCTGGGCTCGGCTGGTATTAACACAAATCTTCATGACTGAATAATCCTTAAAAATAAGTATTACAAAATCTTACAAAAATTAAATTTCACGTATCAACCTTTATATAATTAGGAGTGAGATCGAAAAAATCTGAATACAATCTGAAAAATGCGTCAGTTATTCTACTTAATGACAAATCTTACCACAGGAGGAATAGTTGCGCCTTAAATCCACACCATATAACTAGTTTGAGCTACTTACGATGTTAAGATTTGAAACTCCCATTGAAAATAATCTAAGTCTAGAGCGCGCAGTACATTGGAAGAGAAAATGTTCAATAGTCTCCATTTTCTCTGCATTCAATAAATCCGTACAGAAATCGTTGGATGAGACATTAAGACGTTTGGCGTTAATTCTATC
The DNA here is from genome assembly GCA_963682025.1 of Cordilura impudica. NCBI lineage: Eukaryota > Metazoa > Arthropoda > Insecta > Diptera > Scathophagidae > Cordilura > Cordilura impudica. The sequence goes on along the minus strand of OY821519.1, from coordinate 30,384,630 downwards.
CAATCAAGCGATGAAATAGAAGTACCTATTAAAATTATTAAATATTGTTAACAAAATCCAACGTGGTTCTACATAAACTTGGTCAAAGAATCAAAGATCTGCCGTCAAACTGTTGCGAACGTTATTAGAAACTATCAGAAGAATTTGCCCATTTATAGGAAACATAGTTCGAGAAGAAAGAAATGACCACATGATGCCTTTAGGACCAACAAAATTGGAAGCACATTGAAAAGAGCTCCCAATTCATCCGGTAGAAATAGAGCCCGGTTGGTACGAAAGTTAAAGATAATGCAGGTTCGAAAACACGCATTCAAAAAATTTCCAGACAGGAACGCTGCAAAAACTTAGAGGCCAAAAACAGAACAGGGAAACTGGAATCATGTTTCGTAAAAAAATACTCCAGCTGCTTAAACGACGACGAAACGTATGTAGGGGCCGGTTTTTGGGAGCTGCCGGTTCAAAATTTGTCGCTACTGCTCGAACTTAAAATCAGACGAAATTTCCATAAAAATCATAGTATTACAAGAAATATGAAGTTGCGGCAAAATAAGCCAATTATTTGTTACAATTGACTCTATAAATACCCAAATTTATATTTCCTTTCATAAACCAACACAATATGTCCACATAATTTTGGCATGAGTTGGCATCCTGTCACTATGGTCAGAAAGCTCTTGTGTGGTACAAGAACAATAACTTGGTTTTTGTACAAAGGGAGCCAAATCCTCCGCATTATCCGGCCTAGTTTAGGCTTAGTTCCTAGACTCTTGTGAAAGGGAAGTTGAAGAGCACAAAAAAAGTATCTCAAAGTGTGGAAGATTTTATACGGAGATAAACTACCTGTCGCAACCAGAAACCACCACAGAATTTCTAATGGTAGGGTTTCCGGGAGAGATCCATAAATTCGTAAGTACGGCTTCGAATTACAATATAAAAATTATTTTTTTTTTGTAATTCCAATTAAATATGTATGTTAGGATTTTTTCGGTCTCACTCCTTTTGTTTAACCTATTTTCCTTGCATGGTGTTAACAGTGGTAATGTTATGCTATCCGAGGGTAAGCGCACTCAGATTCTTGGGTCCGTTGTGATACCACGCGAAGAATGGGTGTTCCCCTCAGTCCCCAGCGTAGAAGCCCCTGAGATGCGAAATTTCCACATTTGACAGATCAGAGAGATAGTGAGGAAATGTCGATCCCAATGTTCGAAGTCTTGTTCTGGAGAGCGCCGGGCAATAGCAAAGGAAATGTTCTATACTCTCCACATCCTCCACATACATGCCGCTACGTCAGAAATCATTTGATTAGACCCAAAGGCGTTCAGCGTGTCTCCCTATGAGGCAGTGCCCAGTGATTACAGCAACTACCGTCGAAATCTCCCCACGGGGTAGTGATAGTAGCGCATTTGTGCTCTTTCGATTTGGAGCCGGCCAGATTTGTCTCGTGATCCTACACGTAAATTCATTAGCCCATGTGTTATTCGCTATGCTAGCGGTGCGAAGTCGAATTTCCAGCTTGAACGATTCCAGGGGTGTGCCAACATATTCCAAATCCGCTGGAATTTGTGCGGTAGTACCCTGTGTTCTGCCAGCTCATCATCTTTGCAGTTTCCCGGCATATCCCTATTCCCTGGGACCCATATGAGTCTGATATCAAACTGCTTGGCCATCTCATTTAAGAATTTGCGGCAGCTAAGGGCGGTTCTCGTTTTCAGGAACATTGATTCCACGGATTTTACCGCGGCTTCACTATCAGAGTTGATGTTGACTGTGGTTGTAGGCAGAATATTCCGGCCCAGCCAATCAGCAACTTCCTTTATTGGCAGTACTTCCGCGTGATATACACTGTAGTGGTCTGGTATTCTTCGAGCCAGATTAAGTCCAAGCTCTCCGAAACCTACCATTCAATTTCGATCCATCACTGTGGAAATTTATGGAACGCCTGCTACCTGGAGTCCTCCCAGACCTAGATTCCCTGGTCGCTATTAGAATGTTGTAGTGTCGTTCAAATACACTCCTTGGAGTAGTCCAATCCACGTTCAATGGTAAGTTCCTGTCAGTCAGGATCACTCCGTGGTGATTTTCATATTGCTATATCCAAAATCTCATTGACTCAACCAATATGACACTTTATCTTAAGCACGTCCAAAAATGTCAATTGCTGTCAGAAGTAGTAAGGTGTCGAGAGAGTGACCTGATATATTAAATCAGTAATACTAAATACCATAAGATTTTGTACTCTATGGAATTATTAGTATTATATCTATATTTAAGGATTTATATCAGAGCTTAATGTCCATCTAAAGAGATGGGTCTCATTACGGATATGTAAATCCAGTTAATGACTGTTAGCTTCTATATCCAGGTAGAACCGAACATTGTCTTACCTGAGCAGTAGTCTCTACTGGGAGTTCTACTTCGAAGACAGTTTATTATCTCGAACGATAGCGAGAATTTTGCATGTGCTCAAAGGAGATTTTTCATATCATTCAAATTTTCAACTTTCCACAAAACTTGGTTTTAGTTATTACAACTATAGCGTAAAATATTACTTTATTTCCCTTTAAAAATTCTGTTTAAAATTTTTATGTAATGTAAATTTTAAGAATTATTCGACCTTTGAAATTGATGTAATTTCCCAAAATAAATAAGATGACCTCCAGCTTATTTATTTTGGGAAATTACATTTTTATGTAATTTGATTTAAATTTCCTTTAACAATCTTTTATGAAAATATTTTAACTTCCGTCTTAATATTTCTCCCTCCAATTTGAATTGTTTTATTACCTTAAAATAAATTATTTATAAGGCAAAAAATTAAGTGATTTAAATCTGTTATACTACAACAACTTTTAATTTTACATTTTAAATTTTTAATAAAAATAAAACCCATCCAATCACTTCCATTTGATATGATGTTGTATTACTTTAAAACTACGCATAATTTTATATCCAATAGTACTTCAATCTACCAACCAGATAACATTGCTACTCAAAGCAACGTTTTTTCCTCGCATAAATACATATTTATTTAGGATGCAACGAAGTTTGTGTTTTTGTGTTTTTTGAAAAAAAGTTATGATTAAAATTTACTGAAAAGTTTTAGATATAAAACTAGATGAAAGAATTTTGCTTTTAAGCCAACACAAAAAAATAGTGTTTGAATGTTATATCAGCATATAAACAAATAAACTTTTAATTAATCATTAACAAACGATGTCTATTTAAAAAGCAACAAACTCAAAGTAGGTATAGTGGCTCATGTTAGTAAGCGGCCATAATTCGAACGAACAAAATTCTTATAGCAGGAAATAAAGAGTAACTGAAATGTTCTTTAAATTATATCTACACAATTTGCTAGATTAAGATTGAGATTAAAACTTGGGAGAGCAATTTGTATAAATAAACTAAACACAATAAACAGTTAAAATTTTAATCTCTGTCACCCTCCACCTGGATTTGACGTTTACATTAATATCTGAACTTATTGCACTATTTATAACAAATGCAAGCAAAATATTTGAAAAAGTAAGCGATTTAATAAAATTAATACAGAATTATTACAAAAAACAAATTTAGTTTTTAGAATTTTTTAGAGGTGTCTCCTTATTTTAGGCCATATCTTGGCGCAGAGATGTCAGATCTAACCCATTTCAAATAACAACTTGCTTGAAATAATGCCAAAAAAGGCTGTCCTAATTTTTCTCATGGAAATGGTTTATTTTGTGAATGAGCTTGATTTTAACAGACAGACGGACATCACTATATCAAATCGAGTTGTTATAGTAACCAAGAATATATATGCTTTATGGAGTAGCAAATTAACTGACAAACTAATAAAGGGTGATCCATTTCGAGGTTCACTACTTTTTTTAAAGAAAAAAAAAAACACAGAAAGTTCAAATTTAATGGGGAATGTTTATTATCATTTGAAAGACCATTCTTTGCCATTTATTTTTTGAAGATTGTGTCTATCAAATGCTGGCCGTGGCTACGTCTCAGATGGTCCATCCGTTCAATTTTCGATGACTCATTCGAGCATTTCGACTGGTAACTGGCGAATGACACGCGTGCTGTTTTGCTCCAAGGCCTGAATCGAAGCGGGATTGTCCGCATAAACTTTAGACTTTACATATCCCTACAGGAGAAAGTCTAACGGTGTGATATCACACGATCTTGGTGGCCAATCGACCGGCCCAAAACGTGAAATTATCTGCTCACCGAAGTGTTCTCTCAATAACTCCAATGATTGATGCGCTGTGTGGGAAGTGGCGCCGTCTTGTTGAAACCAAATGTCGCCGAGATCACGAGCTTTAATTTCAGTTGGTTATGATGGCACGATAACGGTCGCCATTGATGGTTACGTTCTCACCGGCATCATTTTTGAAGAAATATGGACCAATGATTCCACCGGCCCACAAACCACACCAAACCGTTGTTTTTTCTGGATAAGTGGCAGCTCTTGAATCTCTTCAGGTTCCTCTTTGTCCCAAATGCTACAATTTTGTTTGTTTACATACCCATTGAGCCAGATTTTGTTGACCATAAGTTGAGCGAAGTGCACGAAACGCATTCTTCACAGAACGTGAATTTTCGTAATAAAGTTGAACGATTTGTAAACGTTGTTCAGGCGTAAGTCTTTCCATGCTGAAATGCCAAACAATACTAAACAAAAATAACATGACAGCATGACACGACTCACACGTGATCTGTCAAAAAAAGGCTATTGAAAAAAAGTATCTCTACTTGGATCACCCGTTATATGCCCTATGCACAGTGGTGCGGAGGGTATATAAAAAAATAAATTATTAAATAAATAATTAAAAAAATTATATTCAAAAAGAACAAATTTATATAAAACAATAAAATTGAAATTGGGTAAAGGATGTTTTATATTAAAATGGTATGTACTGATATTGCGTTAATGAAAATTTATATTGAGGGAAAAATTATTAAATTGATAAAAGGTGCCAAAAAGATGCTAAAAAATTATTGTTAAAAATACCAAATCAAAACATGTGATTTTTCACGACATCCTAAGCAAAAGTTAAAATGTTTTTTAAAGAATCGATCTTAGGACATGCTCTTGGGAAATTCAATGGTGATGAAATTCGACGCTCTCTCAAATGATGAATACCAGAAGTCATAATTTGTGGAAGGCTTTACTAAAAATTAAGAGAAATTAGAGTACAAGTACGGGAAAACTTATTTTTCGCGATATAAATGTTTGGCAATTGGTTTTCCAAGAGTCGTTTGAGAGAAGTTTGGTTATCAGCTCCTCTTTCTCTTTATCTATCTCAGATAAATCCATCATAACGTAAGTTAGGTAAGGTTGAAAGTGGCTGCTAAACCAAAGGAAAAGCACACTTAGACTCTGGGGTCCATTGTGATACCACGGGACGAATAGGTGTTCCCCTCAGTCCCCACCGTAGAACCAGTTTGAGCTCCTAATGAAGCCCCTGATAAGTGAAATGTTCACATTTGAGAGATCAGAGAGATCGTGAAGAAATGGCGATCCCAATGTTCGAAGTCTCGTTCTGGAGAGCGCCGGGCAATAGCAAATGAAGTGTTCTATGCTCTCCAGCTCCTCCACATCCATGCAGCTACGACAGAAGTCATTTGACGAGACCGTGAGGCGTTCAGCGTGTCTCCCTATGAGGCAGTGCCCAGTGATAACAGCAACTATTGTTGAAATCTCCCCACGGGGAGTGATAGTAGCGCACTAGTGCGCTTATGATTTAGAGCCGGCCAGATCTGTCTCGTGATCCTGCACGTTGATCCATTAGCCCATCTGTTGTCGGTTATGCCGCCGGTGTGAAGCCGAAGTTCCAGCTTGCAAGATTCCAGGGGTGTACCAACACATTCCAAGTCCGCTGGAACCCGTAAGGTAGTGCCCTGTCTTGCCAACTCGTCAGCTTTACTTTTTCCCGGTATATTCCTGTGCCCTGGAACCCATATGAGTCTGACGTCGAACTGCTCGGCCATCTCATTTAAAGACGTGCGGCAGCTAAGGGTGGTTCTTGTTTTCAGGAACATTGATTCCAAGGATTTTAACGCGGCCTGACTATCAGAGTAGATGTTGACTGCGGTTGTAGACAGAATATTCCGACCCAACCAGTCAGCAACTTCCTTTATTGCCAGTACATCTGCTTGATAAACACTGCAGTGGTCTGGCAGCCTGCGAGCCAGATTTAGTCCAATCTCCTTTGAATAGACTCCGAAACCAACTTGACCACACAATTTCGATCCGTCAGTATAGAAATTTATCGAACGCATGCTACCTGGAATCCTCCCTGACCAGCATTCCCTGGTCGGTATCAGAGTTTTGTAGTGTCGTTCGAATACACTCTTCGGAGTAGTGAAATCCATGTTCAATGGTAAGTTCGTGTTATTCAGGATCACTACATGGCCACAATTATGACCACGCCATTGTATTGTGCTTCTTAGTCGAATGGCCGATGAGGCCGCCGACTGCTTTCCTAATATGTCCAACGGTATTAGGTGTAAAAGGATGTTCAAGGCATCCGTAGGTGTAGTACGAAGGGCACCAGTGATACACATGGAAGCCATTCTCTGTACCCTTGCAAGAAGGATCCTAACGTGACTATGTTTCATTTTATCTTCTCCCATGGGCAAATGTAGTTCATTATCATCGGACCCGTCATTGCTTTCATCGTATTCATGGAAATAATGACTGTAGACGACATTAGTTATACTCTTCATCAATTTTGCTAAAATTTTCATATCTCATGGAGCTATAGAATACTGAAATTTTGCTATATAGAGCCATTTTGTAATATAAGGAGAAGCGTTTTGGAAATTTATTACATAGAAACTGCAATGGTGAATAATTCTATACTAGCAGAGCCTAGCCCTCGAAAGTCGAGTGGAAATTCTAGCCAATTTGTTTTTTTTTATTTAATAAATAATTTTAAAGGTATGCTAATCAATTTTAGCCAATTCACAATCCAACACAGGGTTTCTGATATTTATAATAAACACACACGTAGTATGTGTTTCATGTATGTGTTAGTAGTAAATTGAAATGAGCACTACTCCAAAAAATATTCCAGACGGTGCAAATCTGTAATTTTGGTGGACAGCTAAAAAGAAATTCCTTTCAAATGACGTATGTCTGGTCAAAATCGGCTATAAACTACAGTATTAATGTCGGTCACAAGAAATGGACTTGCCTATTAATATTATATCTATGGACCTGAATTTGTATACCCTATACCAATGTGTGGTATAATGAATTCATGCTAATGTTTGTAACTAACAAATATATTATAACGATCGCCTACGAGTTGATTTAGCGATATCCGCCCATCTGTCTGTCATAAATATGAGTTCCAGTCGTAAATATGAATATATTTTAATGAAATTTAGTTTTTAAGCTTTTTTTTAAGTTTTTCGATATATCTGTAGTCCAAAAAAATCCTATAAGACCACTTTTAGTTATAGTCCCCATATAAAGCTGATACCCGCTACCGCTCTTCATTGAAATCTATCAAGAAACATAAATATTGCGTAGATTTTTTTCAAATTCGATTTATATATGTTTTCGACATACTTAAGACAATTTGCTTAATATGGTCATGATTGATCCATTTTTTGATCTAGGCCCCATATAAAAATAACATTAGATAGAGAATTTTTCTTATCTACACTCCACAAATTAATAACAATTGCACGAAAATTTGGTTTATGTTTATTTTATGTATTCAGTAATTGTCTCTGAGAAGTTAGATTCAAAACCCACTCTCGAAACGCATGGTATAGGGCATACATGACCACGTCCTATGCACTCAATGCTCTTTTGTGTTTGTAAAAGCACTTATGTATAGGCAGTGTATTCTAATACATACACACAGTACTAAGCAATACAAAATATACGAACAATTTTGTCTTTTCGTTTTTTGTTGTTTTGTCATGCTTATAAAAATGAGCAAAGCAAGAACCCTTTCGTCTGCTTTGTTGGTATACATTAGCGATCGAGATATTCAATGTTGATTTTGTTGTTGTATAACGTATGATTCCGTTTAAAAAATGGTTTGCAGCTGTGAATTAAAAGGCACTTGGAAAAATCAGTGTAAGACTTAAGTTTAAAATTCAAATTATTACTTTACAAAATGTGCTCCATGTATTCAGACGAGAGGTGGGAATGTGTTTTTTTTTCACTTATAACTTTAAGGCTGAGGCAGAATGCTTAAAAAGCATTTTAAGACATTTCATTTCAGATAAAAATTTATCTTGTTTTTCAGTGTACATGTGGGGAATAAAAATATGAAAAAAAGAAATTGTTTTCTTTATGTACCTATTATTGTTTGCACTTTCATAAAAAACTCATGGGCATGCCTGGTATATGGTCTTATATAGTCGGTTTAGACAAACTATAATTTTCTTACTTGTTGTAATATATATTTTTTCATAGACCAGCAAATTTTTAATAAGAAGTTGTGTAAGTCGATATTTTGCTTTGATACTGGGATCGTGGGCTTCTAGCAAACTGGTGTTTTGTAATATGCAAATAAAAATCTTAAATGCTTGTTATAGCGACCTGAATATTATATATTAATTGAACGGCCTGACAGACAGACAGTGATATATCGACTGGAGTTATTATAAGGATCAGGAATATATATACTTTATGGGATCGTAAATCCATCATTCTGCATAGTCGTGGAGGGTATAATAAAGTCTACATTTATTCCAACTTAGTTCTATATCAGGCCAGATCTATAATTTAATTGAGCTTACGTTTAGACCCAGAACTCTTTAATAATATTTTTTTACTAGAAAATATCTTTATTGATTACATCAGAAATCACATCTTTTTCCCCATTATTTTAAAACTAAAAATGCCAGTACCGTATGTGCCGCATTTCAATTATGAGAGCTACTGTTTTTAGCTTGTTTATTTTCAAATGGAAATGTATTTGTATTTTTTTTTTTCATTCGTACTTTTCGAATGTTTTCATAAAACTACAAGCACAGATATAATATTTTGTTGAATAAATCCATAGAAATAGAAAGATAAGCACCTGAAGCACAATCGTTTGTACTTTTACACAAGGACGAATTGAAAAATAATATTGCAAATATGAAATTGCACCATTGAGCAAATATTGCTTTATTGATATGATATATGTTCTTTAAAAATTATTTCCTAGTTTTAAGTTGATGTTTAATATCGATTTAAGAACTTAAAAAATAGAACAATTTTATTTTTAATTCAGACCACTCTACAAAGACAGACCAGCCAGAGATAAAAATGCAAAACAAGAGGAATTTATAAAATACAGGACATTTTGAGATAAATATGAACTGACGTAAACTTATGCAAATATAAGAATACCTGGGAGCAGTTGAAAAAGGTAACAATATTCATCATACAAAATATTACATTGTAAGAATCGATTACCCAATCTGCCAAATAAGACTTTTTGGGATTTGTTTGACATGGTTCCAAATCGTTTCTTAAATTTTTGTCATCAAATTTCGCGATTGAAAATTCGGATTAGTGATATTTTTAACAACTTTGCTGGGCTAAAAATTAAAAAACCGATAATTTTTATTTAATTGCATGAGAGCCGAAAATTAGTTTCTTGCTGACTGCTTTAGTTTCAGAGTATAGACAAGTGGAAATTGTTACTGCCTTAAATTTTTTCCTCTAAGTATAGTGTGAAATATCTCGAAAGCTAGACCCGGCATGATAACCCACTAACATTTATGAAATATGCAGATCTTGGAAAAATTTTCTCTCACTGATATCTCGTAAATTAAAGATGACTCAGAAAAATTCATTGTATTGCTGAAAACTATCTGCGTACCTGATATAACAAAAAGTGTCTTGCAGTTACTAGAGGCACGACCAGTGGTACCAAATAAAGTTTAACACCCGCTAAAAAATAAGTTATGTTATTTCTAGAGCTTGTGATTAACCAGATTTGAATTCAGTGTACCGCAATCAATAAAAATCAGTTAATAGACCCAAGCTCAAAAAATTTTGATTTCATTAACCAAAAGTCCAAATTTTTGTTATCACCGATTTTTAAAATTTTAACGCCATTTTGTAGCTAATATATTCAAATTAAGGTAGCAAAAAAATTTGGTTAAACTATTGCCAATTGTGGGAGTGGCATTCCGTCAAACTCAACTGGTTTTTTTAATTTCAGAAAAAAATGTTCTTTTTTGTTTTTATCGAAAAAAAAAATGGTTACCACTGCAAGTTGTCATCGATAATGACCTACGAACCTTTTTACGAAATTGGTAGCATTATAATCTTTAGTTGTTGTAAGAGGTCACAGCCCTACCGTTTAATATTAGGGGTGTTCTGAAATATTTATTAAACCACTACTATTTTTGCCAAATCTCAAATTTAGTGGAATAGAACTTCTAGGGAATAAAAGGGAACAGGAAGCGTATACCATCCGGAGAAAGATGAGGGCGGCAAAAAATTAAATTTTCAAAATAAACAATTTTTTAATGTAAACATTAATGTACAGAAAAAGTTTATAAGCCATACTCATCATTTTGTATATATATCTATAATATTAATAGGTAAGGCGATTTCTTGTAACCGAAGATTTGTTCCACAGTTTTCTCCCTATTTTGACCAAACGTATCTTATTGGAAAGGTATTTCTTTTTAGCTGTACACCAGACATACAGATTTTGAAATTTTTACATTTTTTTTTGAGTTATGCTCATTTAAAATTGCTACTCACACATACATAAAATTATACAATGCTATGTGTGTGTTTATTAAATTTGATTTCTTCGTTCACAATAATAATTGTGTTAAAGTGAAAAATTATTTTGGGCATCAACCAAAAAAGTGTTGAATTGTAAATTGGCTAAAATTGATTAGCATACCTTTAGGGTCAATAATTTTTTAAATGAAAAAATAAAATTTCCTAGAAATTGCAATCGAATTTCGAGGACTGGGATCTGCTAGTATATATAAATGTTTATGAAATTCAAAACACAAATTAAAATTAAAATTTTTTTTGTTCTAGTTGGCATGGCATAGACATTGGTATACTTGTTTTGTTATTTTAGGTCAGAGCTCCGAAATCTTCGCTCGAATTCGAGTAGAGAGTGAAACTCGCTCGAATTCGCTCGCGAGTACTCCTGCGAGTGAAAAAAAAAATCGAGTATACTCTATTTTTCTATGACACTCGAATAAGAGCGCATATGCTTTGCTCGATTTCGAGTGCGAGTAAAATACGCTCGAAATCGAGCAGATTATACTCTTGCCGAGTACTCTAGTCTTTATTTTTTTAAATAGTTTTATTTTATAACATATTTTTATGTATATGTATGAATGAATGAATGAATGTATGTATGTAGTTATGTATGTTTGTATGTAGTTCTTTGAAGTTAGTTACACAGCTACATAGCACTCGGTAAGAATTTTGCAATCATAATTAATGACAGTGGGAATTGAATCCTTTTAGGTTTTTTATATTTTATATTTTTCAATATTTTATATTTTTAAGTAGTATTTTTAAGAGTGTTTCTTTTTTACATACATACCTGCAATTTATATTTTTCCACTCGATTTCACTCTTAAGAGTAAACTCTCACTCTATTTCGAAGATTTTTACTCCCACTCTTAATTTTTAGAAGGATTACTCGCGAGTACTCCCACATAAAATAGACGAGTGGAGAGTAAACTTTTTGTAACACTCGTACTCCTCGAGTACTCTTCTTCGCGAGTATTTTTCAGTCGCGAGTAAAATCGAGTAAATCAGAGCTCTGTTTTAGGTATATAATAAAAGAAAAATAATTTTATGTGCTTCTGTCCACTTGTGGCATTCATAAGTTATTATTGGAATCAAGAAATTATTTTGGTTTGTAATTTAACCTTTTTGTTCATATTTCATTTTTCGTTTTTCATTTTTAATTTTTCATTTTTCACTTTTAATTTTTTATTTTTCATTTTTCATTTTTAATTTTTAATTTTTAATTTTTTATTTTTTGTTAGACTTGTATTCATTTTTCAGACATATTGCAATTAAAACTGTAATTAATATGCAAATTTTAATTTTGTTTCAATGGTGCGTGGTAGAGAAGAAGAAAGCATATATTTCCAAAATTCATAACTACACTGTATTCTTAATCGGACCGGTTTCTAGCATTTCAGCCTTCATCAGCGATTTATTGAACATTGTAATAATTGTTATATTATAATTAAATAAATTGTTTCTATATGAAATTTTTCTACTTAGGGCGGCCGTGAGCTTTTGAACTCTGAACCTTCACATACACTCATACTTGCACTTTTTGGGCAGCGCTTTAACACACTCGCCTAAAGTCATTTTCATTTTTATTTTTTATTTTTCATTTTTCGTTTTTCATTTTTCATTTTTTAATTTTCATATATTATTTTTCATATTTTTTATTTTTTAGTTTTCATTTTTTGGTTTTCATTTTTAGTTTTTAGTTTTTTATTTTTTATTTTTCATTTTATATTTTTCATTTTTTATTTTTCATATTTCATTTCTTATTTTTAATTTTTCATTCCTCATTTTTTCTTTTTAATTTTTTATTTTTTATTTTTCATTTTTCGTTTTTCGTTTTTCATATTTCATTTTTAATTTTTCACTTTTCGTTTTTCATTTTTTGTTTTCAATTTTCAATTTTTCATTTCTCATATTTCATTTTTTATTTTTCATTTTTCCTTTTTCGTTTTTAATTTTTAATTTTTCACTTTTAATTTTTAATTTTTCATTTTTCATTTTTTATTTTTGTTAGACTTGTAGTTATTTTTCAGACATATTGCAATTAATACTGTAATTAATATGCGGCCGTGAGCTTTGAACTCTGAACCTTCACTTACACTCGTACATGTACTTTTTGGTCAGCGCTTTAACACACTCGCCTAAAGTCAGGCCTATTATTTATAAGTTTTCATTTTTATTCTTTAGTTTTCATTTTTCATTTTGTTATTTTTAATTTTTAGTTTTCTTTTTTCATTTTTCATTTTTTATTTTTCACTTTTTATTTTTCAGTTTTTATTTTTTATTTTTCATTTTTTGTTTTTCATTTTTAAATTTTAATTTTTCATTTTTATATAATGGTATAATGATTTTGTGCTGCTGTTTGTAACTACCAAAAATATTTGACCTAGACCCATCTTTTATTATACCGATCGAATCAGAATCAATATCTGATTCGCATTAACGATGTCTGTCCGTCCGTCCGTCCGTCCGTCCGTCTGTCCGTCTGTGTGTCCATGTAACGCTTGTAATCAAACTGCAGGTCGCAAATATGAATATATTTTGATGAAATTTGGTATATAAGCTTTTGCGGCCATAAGATGAACGCTATTGAAATTGGTGAGAATCGGTCCATGTTCAGACCTAGCCCCCATACAAATGACCCCTATGAAATGGACATAAATTGACATAAGATCCAAATTATCATATAAATCTTAGTCAAATTGGGTTCGTATGTGTTTATTACATCCATTAATCAGTAGTCCAAAAATGATCCCTTTGGGACAACTCTTAGTCATAGCCCCATATAGAGCTGCTTTCCGATCTTCACCTAAATTTATCAAAAAAAACAAAAATATTGCACTGATTCTTCTCAAATTTTGTTTGTACATATTTGCAAAATACAAGAGACTTTACCAAACATGGTCAGGATCGGTCCATTTTTGGGCCTAGTCCCCATATAGATATATCATCCGATATGAACTTTTTCATATCTGCAGCCAAAAAAATTAATAAAAATCCCGCTCAAATTTGATTTATGCTTATTTTCTATATCCAGTTAGTTGGGCCTGAGAGATAGGTTCTCTAAACGCGTGGTATAGGGTATCGTATAGTCGGTCTAGACCGACTATAATTTTCTTACTTGTTTATTTTTAATTTTTTTATTTTTAATCTTTTATTTCTAATTTTTTAGTTTTCATTTTTTATTCTTTAGTTTTCATTTTTCATTTTTTATTTTTCAATTTTCATTTTTCGTTTTTTATTTTTATTTTTCATTTTTCGTTTTTCATTTTTTAATTTTCAGTTTGTATTTTTCATTTTTAATTTTTAATTTTCCGTTTTTCATTTTTCATTTTTCATTTTTTATTTTTCATTTTTAATTTTTCTTTTTTTATTTTTAATTTTTAATTTTTTATTTTTAATTTTTCATTTTTCGTTTCTTATTTTCAATTTCTTATTTTTCAATTCTTATTTTTAATTTTGAATTTTTTATTTTGCTTTTTTCATTTTTCGTTTTTCATTTTTTATTTTTCATTTTTAATTTTTCATTTTTTATTTTTCATTTTTAATTTTTAATTTTTAATTTTTAATTTTTTATTTTTAATTTTTCATTTTTTATATTTCATTTTTCATTTTCAAACAAATCATAATTTTTTCACCAATTCAATCATAAGTCTTATGGCTCACATGTTACGCTGTTTTTGTGATTGTATTGTGAAATTTACCCCCGTGTGCGTATAGATGTTTACACATCAAAAAAAATTATAATTAAGAATAATAAACATAAATTTTTTAAAGAAAGTTTAGATTTTAAGTAATTATGTATATTATACTGATTTTGGCAACTATTAAGCAGGGCTGCGACTTTAATCTAAATGTATGTTTATAGTTAAAAGACAAAAATTAATTTTGACCAAATATTTTTAGAAATCAAAGGATTATTTTTGAATATTTTTTGTTTATATGTAAATGCATATTTTGGCATATTCTGCTTTTTAATGCATATTTTCATACCTTAATATGTTTTACGAATTGTTTTTTTTTTTACTTTCGTCGCTCCTATGAATAGTTTCACTATTTTCATTAATATTTTCATCAATTTCGTTTAGCTTTATTATTGTTTTAAAATTGCCACAAATTTTAAGAAAATTTTAATAATGTTTTTGTAAGTTTCATAATTTGTTTTAAAAGTTTCAGTAAAGGTTTTATAGTCTATGAAAATTCACGAAAAATTTGTAATTTATAAATTTTTATAATTTTATAAATTTTTGCATTTGTGAATTATAATTAATAATTTATAAATTTGAATTATAATTTATAAATTTAAAATTAAAAAATCATTTTTAAAAGTTTTATCATTGCCATAAGTTGACATTTCTCCAAAAAAAAAATTAATTTAAATAATACTCGACATTTGTATCAAATTCCAAAAGAATTTATTTTTTTTCATTCAATTATAAATATTTGATGAACACACAGAAGATATATAACTGATTTTGTTAATAAATAATTTTATAAGACCCTAAATGTATGCTCAGCAATTTTAGCCAATTCATAATTGAACACAAACTTATTAACCATACACACAGCACTGTAGGGTTTTATGAAGCTTAAATATGTGTTTAATGCATTAGTAAGTAAAAATTCAAGTGCTCCTACAAAAAAATGTTCCGGACGATGTAAATCTGTAAATCTGGTGGACGGCCAAAAAGAAATACCTTTCAAATGGGGTATTTTTGGTCAAAATCGATTGGTAACTAAAAGTAACAAGAAATCGCCTTGCCTATTAATATTATAGATGCCACCTTACTCAAATGATGTTTGGTGTTCTTTTTCACAGACACTTTAAGGGCATGATGTAGAAACAATAAAACAACAAAATATATATATATATAAATTGGAACAGTTGTCTGAGACACTCTAAATTCTAAATGTGCTTTTATTTACTTTATTTTTTTATATACATATATACATATGTATTGACAAAGACTATTAAAATAGAGTATTATGCATTCATGCACTTGACGAAAATTGTCTGAGTCTATTGTGAAAGCTGAAGAAAAGAATTTTTGCTCAAGTAAAGCCAAACGTTTTCAGTCTTATTATTATGTTGCGTAGAAGAAAAAAAGCGTAATTAAACTGCATCTCCTTTGCAAGGAAATTAAGAAAAATCATTCGAGTTGAAAAACATTAAGGAACAATAATATTTACAAAAAAAAAATTTTTAAATATAACAGAACAATATTTTTTTGTTTTGTTTTGTTTGTTTTAATTTTGTGTTGTTTTTGTTTTTTGCTTTTTTAAGAACGCTCCAAATTTTCATAACAATTAATTTTAAGCCTAAAAGCATCAGCCATCCATCATTCATTTCGACTAAATTTGCAGGCAAACAAACGACAGCTTCATTTCGATTGTTGCCAACTTCTTTTAAATCTAAATTCATGGATTTCCATGCAAAAGTAATGTAGAGGATAGCCAGTAGAAAATTTGAGAATAGGCGGTCAGCAAAAAAAAATCCTCTAAATGAAAAACACCTAAAAACACCTAACAACAACACAAAAGCGAAATTTCGCCCCAAATGAAAATTAAAAATTGCCCAAAATTAATTTATGCTCAAAATATTAAAAAAGGCATGGCTTATCTACATATTTCTGATTTAATTTGGGCTATAAGCTGAATATGTTTGGCTACCCAATTTATCTGCGGAACTTAAATAGTTTTCTACACGAAAGGACATTTTTAGTAAATATTGACAATGATTGCTCTATTGAACGCAGACTCCTGGCTGGTGTATCATAAGTATCAGTTTTATCTGCAACATTATATTCTATATCTGTGGTCGCAAGCATTAACCGCCTAAGTCGAAAATCATGCTTTCGAGAAAAATCACTTTTTATATAAATGTAATGGGGCTTCATTACGACTTAGGTCAGTATATTTACATTAATAACTTTTTAAAAAAACAGTCTTAGAGAAATGGGCTTTCACGTAAATATAAAGCGTTGTTAGTAGAATATAATATTAAGTCGACTTAGGCGGTTATCGCTTGTGACCACAGATATATGTGTCTGGGATCAAAATTTTAAGAGCCCAATCTTCAGCGATGTACAATACTACCACAATTACCAGACGAAAAGTCTCTAACCCCATTATAACAAGAATGAAAAGAATGTGCTCATAAATTCTTCACCAAATTGAAAAAGATAATCAATGAAGAAAAAACACAAGCAATAATTTTCCCTTATAATAAATTGCCAAAGAGAATTCGCAATATCGCATTTTCCCTTCAAGGATCAGAAATACCTGTCCTTGACTCAGTCAAATATCTGGGAATCGTATTAGATAAGAAACTGACTTTTAAATTCTTCATTTATTCACATTCTGCAAACGCGTGATAAGGCGCTAAGATGTGAAAGAGCTCCATTTCCTTTACTGAGTCGTAACTGTAAAAATAAGATTTTGCTTTACATAATAACCAATAATAACTTATGGTCTACAAGATGTGCCAAGTTTGGTCTACAAGATGTGCCAAAACTCATGTAAAATCTCTAAAGATAATTCAAGATAAAAATTTTAAAATTATATACTCGTAAAACTTATTCAGGCGATACTCAAGAAATTTTCTACACAGAAACTACGAAGAAGATATGTTTGAAACAGTAATTCGAAAATGAACGCAAAGATTCGGATACCGAAACAGATCATCAAATTATGATTTAATATGAAATTTGTAGAGTTAATGTTTCTGCAAACTTCAGTTTGAAGCTATTAGAAGAATTAATTACAAAATTCGCAACGGCACCTTGTACACCTAGGAAAAACGAAAATCGAATATTATGCCACTTAAGCTATTTTGGAAATCATGGCTCGATACACTGCGAACCGATTTTCGATTTGTATTTATTTTAAAAATTACTCATAGCCACCAAGCTTTTGTGTTACTCAAAAAAAATTATGGTCATAAATATCTCTTTTATTGATGTCAGTTATAAATTTGGCCAAAGCGTTTTATTTAATTTGCAAGAAATAGAGAAAAAAAAAATAATTAAAATAGTCAGATTTTCACAAGGAATAACTATTCGTCTGTTTTACATTTCTTTCAAAGGGAAGAGAGGGCAATAATGATAAACCTGATAAAGAAAGAACATTCCTATAAAGAAATAGCCGAAAAAGTTTAAAGACAGTCAAAAAAATAATTTACAGAGTTGCAAGTACAGGTCAGTAGGCAAATAAATCAAAACGAAACCCAGACAAATGGCGTCAACAGTAGCTTCGGAGGTTTTCTCAGAGTATGGTATTGTATTCTATTGTATTGTATTGTATAAGGGAGGTGCCCGAAGTACTGTGACCAAATGATCTATTGTACTGCCCTGTGCTAATAAGTTGCGCCTATAAACTCTCATCCAACCCTGAAGTCCTCAGGAATTCGAGGATGGTGGTTAGTTCTGGTAATTTTATTTCGCTACCTAGTATTTGAAAATAACCCAGGTGCTTTTTTCTCTTATACATCAACGCTTTACTGTCCAAAAATATGTGCTCTGGTGATTCGGATTCCTCGTCACAAAATCTGCACATGGTTTCCTACAATTCCTAACTTGCTGAGATGATCCCTGAGCCTACACTAACCAGTTAAAATCCCGGTTAGTATTCTCAGTCCGTTCTTTGACAAACTAATGCACGGCCCAAATCTCGTACAGTTGTAGATACCTAACAAGAGTGGATTACCTAAGCCCAAGTGGCTGGAGAAAAGCTCCCGTCTGACATAATTCTCATGCTCCCTGAGTACGCTTTCCCATACTCTTTTTCCAATTCCACAAAAAGGTTCTGGCCCCATTAACTTTTAGAAACTCCCCTTCTGTCAAGCTCATCAGCTTGCTCATTACCCTGAATCCCAATATGCCGCGGGACCAAACAAAGACTAACTTTATTGTGCCTGCCCAGCTCATTTACTCTCTATAGATAGTCCCATAATAACTTAGAATTTACTTCATAGGAGCTTACTGGTCGAATAGCAGCTCGACTAACTGATAGTATGATTATGTCTCGTCTTTTGTACTTCCTATTCAAGGTAATTTGTGCACATCTATCGATGGCAAAAATTTCTGCTTGTAAAATGCTTGTGTGTATTCCTATTGACAACATGTATTTGGTTCTAGGCCCGAGGACCCCCGCCCCTGTACCACTTTCGGTTTTTGACCCATCTGTGTACCATTTGATTGTATCCTCTTTTAGAGAATATGCTGTACTTAAACTAATCCATTCCTTCTTATTGTTAAGTTTGGTAACAAAGTTTTAATTGAAATCATATTTCTTCTCAGTCCTGTCCATGGGACAATCTAGGAGGGAGTAATCTTTAACTTGACCTATTCGGTTCCATTGCCCTTCATAAAGCCTGCCTATAGGTTTAAACCCCTTTATTCTGATCGCCGTTGTCAGGGCTTTCTTCTGCACCACTCCCTTATTACACCCGTTATCCCAATACACGCTAATCTTTGTATTTTACTTAACTCCATTTGAGTTGACTTCAGATCTGTTCTTTTGCACCACGCCATAGCTCCATAGGTCACAATTGGGCAGACCATCATAGAGTGCATCCAGTGTAAGATGCTGGTTTTACGTCCCCAGGTTTTACCCGCAACCCTGATTCATATCATTGTAGCACGCTTGGCTCTCTCAGTAATGTGGTCGACATGTGCCTTCCATATTAACTTGCTGTCCTGTAAAATCCCCATATATTTCACCACTAGCTTTGGTTCGATGATTTCTTCCAGAATTTGAATTGCCCTCCATCTTGGAAGTTTCCTTTTCTTGGTAAATGGTACAATGATTTCTTCTAGAATTTGAATTGCCCTCCATCTTGGAAGTTTCCTTTTCTTAGTAAATGGTACAATAGCGGTCTTTGTCGAATTGATGTTCAATCCTATTGCCCTGAACAATGAACAGCAGCAAACAAAACGAACAACAATAAACATAGCCCCTTCACGGAAGCACGACAGGCAACACATAGAAGACGTCAGGAACAGAAGCGCAGAAATAACAGGTAGCAGCAACAATCAGGAAACAGCACAGAGTGAGAGACGAAGATGATGCACCATTGTGGAGGGCATGCAACCAGCATTGCCACTCTCTGACAAGACAAGATTCGTTTCTTGCCCATAGCAGACAGAGCGGTTCCATACCATACAGGCGAGTCGAACGTTGCGCAAGCAACGAACAGATCACTATATATGGCACGGACAGCTCTCGTGCTAAGACTCCAGTCATGCCTAAGGATACGTCTGATTCCTACCACAACTACCGCCAACTTTTCTCTTACCGCAGAGAAATGCACTAAAAAGTTCATCCTCTCACTAATGTTGATACCTAGATACTTGACTAACGTCTCCTGACCGAACTACAGGTGGGCGCGCCTGCGACAAACTGCCTTTCAGCAGCATCATAACTGTCTTTTCCCGTGACACACCTACTTCCAACAGCGGGTACCAGTTTATACTGTAAGAAATGTGCCACCAGAGGCCTTATTGCACCTACCGAAATAATAATAATAACCGAATTTCGAGTTGATTATGATCACAATTCTATTGTCTTTAGCAGTGAGTATTGTATTAATGCAGTTTTTAAACTTTAGAACAATGCGGTTGGCGTTTTTTTCTCTGTGTGTGAGAGTATGCCAAAACGTACGTTTATCATGACCCAAAGTACTGGAATCGTGTTATCTTTACGGCCGAAAGTAACTTTAACTTATTTATGTCTTAAGGTAAGGTTCAAGTATTGCGAAAGCCAAACACTGAGATGCATGAAAAAAAACCCAACATGTTCAATAAAGAGTCTCAGATGGTTTGGTGAAGAGTCTAGGATGGTTTGGGCCTGCATGAGGGTGAACGGTGTCGGTGAAATGCATTTTATAAATAGACATAATGGACTATAAAATGTTCTTTGCGATGCTCAAGAAAAATCTTCAGTAATGTGTCGCAAACAAAAATGGGCTTCAAAAACAAGTATACGAGAGCGGTGCCAAAATTTGATAGCTTCGATACCCTGTTTATAGTAAGGAGTATCTAGCTCATTAAAAATTCCTCAACCGCAGAATCCATCTCTACACTGTTGGCAAATCTTTACCATGATGCATGATGAAGCTATTCGAAATTTAATTCATGGATTTTGGTCATCGCAAAAGTGGATGTGTGAAATTTTTTTATAACATTAGTGCGAACTTTAAAACAAATTTTTACGTATGGATAAATTGTGGGTGATTTTAAGGTTTAAATTTTAGGCGACTGGTCATTGTATTTTGGGTGATTTTTAAGTTAAGGCGATTTTTCATTATAGCCATATTTGTGATTCAGCTAAGTCAAAATTATCAAAATCTATTTAAAAAAAAAAAACAATTTTTTTTCTAAAATTTACTACTGGGTTTATCCGCTATGTCTGCCTGTAATCGCATAATAGTTAAGCCTAGTAGCATTGCTGGAAATGCACTAGAAAACTGCAGTCAATGCACTTTCAATGGGACGCCATCATAACGTTTGACTGCTCGTTAAGAAAACAACAACAACAGCTACAGCAAAAATAAAAATAGAAAAACATGAAGCAGAAACACAAAAATAAAAACAAATAAAGTCATATGAAAAATAACAAAATAAACCATTCAAAAAATTTTATTTAACTTTTTTGTGCAGCCTAACAAAGTTAAGAACAAAAAAAAAAAACTCGAGAAAAATTGTTCTTGCATTTTGTAGCAGCTTCAAACTTACACCCCCCCCCCATCCACCCAACCAACATCATCGTGACTCGGCCGAGCCTGTTACTAAAAACGAAAATGCAGTTTTCACCTTTGTATTTGTTGTTTTCTTTTTTTTTCGTTGAAAATCAACTGCAAGCAACAACAAGCATATATGTTAATCTCCAGACTCCTTTGGGTAAACGAAAAGAAGCTAACAACCGTCTACAACCCGTAACCCCTCCTACCCCTAGCCAACTCCTGTTTCGCCAAACAACAACAACAGCAGAAACGCAATAAGGGTTTGGTGTTTCCTTTTCCTTTAATTTTGTTGATAGCTGTCGAAAAAAAAAATCTACAAAAAACATTTCGGAAAAAAAAAACTAGAGCCTTTACTTCAAATTTCCTTTCCTTCTGGTTCGCTCCATCTTCATTCATCCTTTTAACGTTATGTAATTTGTACTAGTACTTGCCGTTATTTGAATGAATTGTTGGCCAGGACTGCCGGTATGTATGTATGTCTGTCTGTTTGTCTGTCTGTCTGACTGACAGACTGAGTTTGTTAAAACATTACTTGGTTAAAAGAAATGTCTCAACAGCAAATTATGCACTCACACGCAAAACAAGTCAGTAACATCACACATACTTCAAACACTGGAAACAAAATATCACTCATTCATTCCTTCATTCATACAGAAATCCCTCTTCTCGCAAGTATCAACCATTCCATTTAGTTATCCATCCATGACACTGCACATACAAACGCATTCACACACCCACACACTTGCATACATTGAAAAAATGTTCCTTCCTACACATGATACTCGTATCGTCTTCTTTTTTTTATTTTTTTGTGTAACCACGATGAAAAAACAGGATCTGATTTTTTGGTTTATTTGGTTGTTGTTTTAATTCTGTTTTTTTAGATAAGATACTAACATGTCTGAACGTTTCTCTGACTTGGTGGTTAACATTGCATTAATCTTAACCATTGTTCCGAATCCCATTATGTTTTATAGATGTTTTGTTCCACCAAAAACAACTTAAAATAAAAAGACTTATTTTAAAGAAAAAATTAAAAATGTTTCTATACGAAACATATATTTTCAGACACTAAAACTTTTCTAAAATCTTTTCTTAGTAGCTGAGAGTTTGTGTGAGTCTTAAGAAAGGTTTTGAATAAGTTTTCCAATATTTCCTAAAAACTTCCTCAAAATGAAAAATATCTTCAAAACATTTGAAAATTCTCAGTTTCCATACTTAGAACAGAATCTTATTGTTTGATTTAAAAATTACAACAATAATGCCCGTTTTCCCAACGAGAATCTGCCGATTTAAGAAATTTGGTTTTCGCAATGTCGTACAGATAAATTATTCTCCCAACTTTCATATCTTTTGTGAGAGGCATTGCCAACTGGAAATAACTCTCCCAACTTTCATACGTATTTTGAGAGGCATTGCCAACTGAAAATAATGGTTTTGTCGGTACATTGACTGTGCGTGACTGTGTGTGACTATCTTAAAATTAATCTTTGGCCACAACAAGTCTATGGACAAAGTTTCAGATCCATCGGATGAGAGGAAGTGGGGTTTTAATCTCGCCGCGACTGTGCGTTAAGTTAATCTTTTTTCACAGCAAGTCTATCGACCAAGTTATAGATCGATCGGATAAGGGAAAATGGGTTTTAAAACACTCCGTGACTGTGCGTGACTATGCGTGATTGCGCGTGACTATTCGAAGTTGATCTTTCTTTACAGCAAGTGTATGGACCAAGTTTCAGATCGGTCGGATGAGGGTAAATTACATTTACATCACTCCGTGACTGTGTGTGACATTGCGTGACTGTGCGTGACTAAGTCAAAGTTAATCTTTTTTTCACAGCAAGTGTATGGACCAAGTTTCAGATCGATCGAATGAGGGAAATGACATTTAGATCACTCCGTGACTGTGCGTGACCACGCGTGACTGTGCGTGACTAAGTCAAAGTTAATCTTTTTTTCACAGCAAGTGTATGGACCTAGTTTGAGATCGATCGAATGAGGGAAATTACATTTAGATCACTCCGCGACTGTGCGTGACCATGCGTG
Source organism: Cordilura impudica (assembly GCA_963682025.1). Taxonomy (NCBI): domain Eukaryota; kingdom Metazoa; phylum Arthropoda; class Insecta; order Diptera; family Scathophagidae; genus Cordilura; species Cordilura impudica. The sequence goes on along the minus strand of OY821519.1, from coordinate 30,361,099 downwards.
ACTGTGCGTGACTAAGTCAAAGTTAATCTTTTTTTCACAGCAAGTTTATGGACCAAGTTCGAGATCGATCGAATGAGGGAAATGACATTTAGACCACTCCGTGACTGTGCGTGACCATGCGTGACTGTGCGTGACTAAGTCAAAATTATTTTTTTTTCACAGCAAGTGTATGGACTAAGTTTGGGATCGATCGAATGAGGGAAATGACATTTAGATCACTGCGTGACTGTGCGTGACCATGCGTGACTGTACGTGACTACCCCAAAATTAATCTGTAGTCACGACAAGACTATGGGCCAAGTTTCAGATCAATTGGATAAGGGGGAATGGGGTCCATCCATGGCAGACAGACAGACAGAGTGTATGAGTTAAAAGATAGAGTTTAAAAATATTGAAAAATAAAAACATTCCTGTAAGAAAGTCAGAATTTCTCTAAAAAAAATTACTTTCTAAAATCAGAGATTAGAGATTTTTCTATGAATTAAAAAATAGTAAAATAAAAACTGCTTAGAATAAGTGAAAAACTACTTAGAACCTGAGCATCTTTCCAGAAGAAAAACTACTCAATTATGCAAATTTCTTTTCCAGAAGAAAACGTGTTGAATTCTTAGAATTTTAAGAAAAACTGCTCAGAACTTGGATACCTGTCTATAAGAAAAACTCCTTATGAGCTACAATTTTTCCAGACAAGTCCTTAGAGACGGAGACCCTGAAAAGTTTTCTAGAAAAAAAAGTGCTTAGGATCTGTGAAATTTTCTTACTCCTTAAAATAAGAGAATCTGAAATCTAGAATTTTCCTAATAAATGATGAATTATTATTCGACCTTTGAAATTTATGATTTTTAATAAATTAGTCGAGCTCGAGGTCACGTTTTTGTTTATAATTTTCCTCTAACTAAAACCCCTCACAATCGAAAAATTGAGGCATAAAAAAACTCCTCTGAATCTGAGAACTTTTCTACAAAGAACTTCTCGACATCTGAAAAGTTTGCCCTTATAAGTTTTATATCTTGAGAACATTTCTATATGAAAAACTCTTTAGATTTTAAGAATTGGTTGGTGAGAAAACCGTTTCAAAATCTGATAATTTTCCTGTAAAAAAAATTTCCCAGAATATAAGACCTTTTCTATAACAAACGACGTTAATAATTTTTCTTCAACGAAAACTCCTCCTGATTTGAGAATTTTTCTATAAGAAAAATTCCGCAGAATCTGAATCGTAATCTGAAAATTCCTTAGAACTTGAACAAATATTCTACAAATTGAATTTCTTAGATTTTGAGAATTTTTCTTTAAGAAACATTCCTCAAATTAAAAAAAATTTTCTTCTAGAAAATCTGCTTTTAAAAGTTTTCTTCCTCTTTAAAATCCTAGAAGTTTTCAATAAGCAAAAATCTTCCGAACAAGAAAATCATTATATTCGTAAGTCTCCTCAGAATATGAGAAGTATTTTGCAAGAAAACTGCAGAGAATCTATTAGATAAAGTCCATATATTTTGAGAATTTTTTTTTTTTTGAAGAAAACATAAACAGCTTTTGTAGGAAAAACTCCTCAAATATACACATATTATGTTCTGTGGTTCCTTTTGGGAACAAAGGGCCACAACGAATCTATTCCATTCGTTTCGGTTTGATGATATTTGTTTGATTTCTCTTCAGCTTAGATCACTACGGCTGATTTCGATGTTCAGTTGCCAACGCCAGGTGTGTAAAGGTCTGCCTACTCTTCGTGTCCTATCCTGTGAGTTTCAGTCAATGGCAATTGCAGCTGTGTCATCTGCAGACCTTTGCAGCGTGTGACCAATCTAGCGCCATATGTGGTTCAAGATGTCAATATGCATTGGCCGCTGATTTGTTTGTCTCCAGAGCTCCAAATCACATATGGAGTTAGGTCAGAAAACTTTTAATATTCTTCGGAGATATCGACTAACAAACACTTTTAGGGAGTTTACCTCATGTGCTGTCGTACTCCACGTCCCAAATGCTCAGAAGAGCACAGACTTGACACAAGAGTTAAAGATAGCGATCTTAGCGTTCTTGGATAAGACAGATGATTTCCATACTGACCAAAGGGTACCGAATGCTTGGGGGGCCTTTGAGATTCGGTACGCTACATTTTACTGGAGCCATCTGTGTTTGTTAAGATGCTGCCTAGGTAGCAAACGGACGAGACTTCTAGTTCACTATTCTCTATGCGAAACTTGTTGGTGTTTACTGTATTACAGCGCATTACCTTACTCTTATTTACGTTTATTTTTAAATCAACTTTTGTGGGCTCTGTTTCGATGCATTTAAGTTTAGATATCATACCTTTATAGCTGTGAGAGAGGAGGCAGATATCATCTGCATACTCGAGGCTCTCGAGTTGTTGGTTAAGACCCCAGTTGATACCTCTATTAGCTTGAGTAGCATTACGAACTATAACATCTAGGACGATATTAAAAAGCTAGGGAGACAGCACGCAGCCTTGGCGGACACCAGTTATTGTGGACAACATGACATTTAACATCACGGTAAAGAGTTTGAGTAAGGCTTATGATTTTGGGTGGGACCCCTTTACAAGAAAGAGCGCTCCATATTGCGTTTTGATTCAGACTATCAAATGCTTTTTCAAAATCGATAAACAACAGGTAAAGTGGACAGCGAAGCTTTGTAGATTACTCATTGATTATTTGCAGACTATTGATGTGGTCTACACAGGATTTTTGGGGCCGGAAGCCAGCTTCTTCGGGCCTAAGATCCCTTAATATGGTGTCAGATGTTCTCCGATGAATGATTTGCGCTATGATCTTATCCACTGCCGCAAGGATGGTGATGCCTCGCCAGTTCTTACAGTTGGTTAGGTCACCCTTTACTATCAAACCTTCTTTAAAATTTGAATGAAGTTCATGTGTGAGCCAGAAGTTCTGAATAAGGGTTAGCAATATGTTCGCTGTATTATGGGGGTCGCCTTTAAGCATATCGGGCGATATGTTGTCGGCTACAGGGGACTTGTTCGTTTTTAAATGATCTACAGAATTCATAACTTCTGCGATATCTGGGCATTCAATAGAGATATCTTACCTTATTACGTGGGCATCGCAGGTGAATATATTTTGGTAGTTAGAAGTTGTTAAGGAAAGAATATTGGAATAATGCTGTTTCCATATATCCAGTTGGTCTTTCGTAGATGTTGTGAGTTCTCCTCATAATCTGATAATTTTCCTCTAATATCACATCTGTTTTGTACAACAAACACTCCTTAGATAATAATAAATTTTCTTCAACGAAAACTCCTCACAATGTGAGAATCTGAAAAGTTTCCTATAAGAGAAATTCCTCAAAATCTTTTCTGAAAATTCCTTTGAGTTTGAGTAGTATTCTATAAGACGAACTTTTTAGATTTTAAGAATTTTTCTTTAAGAAAAACTTCTTAGAATGAGAAAATTTTACTACAAGAGAAACTGTTCGAAATTTTAAAAATTTTCTAACACTTTAAAATTCAAGAGTTTTTCTATACGAAGAAAACCTTGAAATCAGAAAATTGGTGTATAAGAAAATCTTTTCTGAATCTGAGAATTAAAAAAAAAAATTCCTCAAGAATTCTTTTATAAGAAAAATTGCTCAAAACCTGAGAATTGTCCTATAACTAAAATATTTCAGGGTATATGAACTCTTCTATAACAAACAATCCGCAGATTTGAAAAATTTTTCCTTAACGAATCTGCGTATTTTGTTATAATTGTCCTATAACTAAAATATCTCAGAATATAAGAACTCTTCTATAACAAACAATTCACAGATTTGAATAATTTTTCCTTAACGAATATGAGTATTTTGTTATAAGAAAATTTCCGCAGAATCTGACAATTTTTCTACAAGAGAAATTCCTCAGAATCTTAATGTGAGAATTTATCAGATTTTGAGTCGTATTCTATAAGATGAACTACTTAGATTTTGAGAATTTTTCTTAAAGAAAATCGCCTCAGATTCAGAAAAATTTTCTACTAAAAAACAGTTCTGAATTTTAAAAGTTTTCTAACTATTGAAAATCCTAGAATTTTCTATAAAAAAAACTCTTCGGATTCGGAAAATTGTCACATATGAAAATCTCTTAAATTACGAGAATTTTTCCTTAAGCGAAAATCATAAGAGTCTAACAGCTTTATTCTATGAAAAGTCCTTATATTTTACGAACTTTTCCATAAGAAAACTTAAATAGATTTTGAGAATTTTTGTGTACCAAAAACTGATCAAAATCTGAGAAATTTTCTGTATGAAAAGCTTCCTCATAATGTGATAATGTTCCTCTAATATGAGAACTTTTATAAAATCAACACTCCTTACATCAAAATGACTTTTCTTTGGCGAAAACTCTTCATAATAGGAGAATTTTTCTAGAAGTAAAACTCCGCAGAATTTTAAAATTTACAAGAGAAGAGAGAAATTCCACACAATCTTAATCTAAAAATTGTTCAGATTTTGAGCAATATTCTATAATATGAAGCCTATAGGCTTTAAGAATTTTTCTATAAGAAAAACTCCTTACAAACTAGACCTATTATAGAAGAAAAACTTAGCACAATCAGAAAAGTTGTCTACAAGAGAAATTCCTCAGAATTTAAATCTGAAAATTCTTTAGATTTTTAGTAATATCCTATAAGACGATGTCCTCAGATTTTGACAATTGTTCTTTAAGTACACTCCTCACAATCTGAGAATTTTTTTTTTGTGTGAAGAACTGCGCAGAATCTGAAATTTTTTCTACAAGAGAAATTCCTCAAATTTTTTCACCGAAAATTCCCTAGATTTTGAGCAATATTCTATAAAACGAGAATTTGAGAATTTGTCGTTTAGAAAAACTCTTGACAATCTGAGAATTTTTTTAGAAGAAAACTTTGCATAGTCTGGGAATTTTCTACAACAAAAGTTCTCTAGAAAAACTCCTCAGAAATTCTTAGATGTATAACAAAGATTCTCTTCTATAATAAACCCGGCTAAAAATCAGCGAATTTTTGACAAAAAAAATAAACTCAGTTTCTAAAGAATTCCTGAGATATAAGAAAATTTTCAAGATTCAAAAATGGTTTTACAGGGAACATTCGTAAGAGTTCCCAAAGTCCTAATAATTATCGAAAGTTCGCTATAATATAATATTCTTCTTTCAGAACAATTCAAAAAGCTCCCAAAAATTTGAATAAAAAAATTTTTCAATGGTGCGTGATAGAGAAGAAGAAAGCATATACTACTAAAATTCATAACTACACTGAACATTTAATCCGACTAGTTTCTGGCATTTCAGCCTTCATCAGTGATCTTATTGAACATATGATAATTATTGTATTATAATTGAATAGATCGTTTCTATATGAAAAATTTCTACTCAGGGCGGCCGTGAGGTTTAAATCTGTGTACACACGTACTTCCACTTTTAGTCGTGCGCTTTAACACATTCACCTAAAGTCATAATCTGTGTTTTTTTTTAAAGAAAAATTTCTCAGTATCTTAGAAAGAATCTGAAAATAGGAAATTTGCCCCAGCATCCACCAATTTTAGATTATAAGAATTTTTCTTTAAGAAAAACTTCTCAAAAATTATTACACCTATATATCTGTGTTCATAAGCATTAACCGCCTAAGTCGAAAATCATGCTGTCGAGAAAAACAACTTTTTATTTAAATGTAATGAGACTTCATTACGACTTATGTCAGCATGTTTTCATTAATAACTTTTTAATAAAAAGTGATAGAGAAATGGGGATTTCACGAAAATATAAAGCGTTTTTAGTAGAATATGATAGAACATGATTAACTCAAATCATTCTTAAGTCGACTTAAGCGGTTATCGCTTGGACCACAGATATAAGGAAAATTCTATTCCACAATACAACCAAAGAATTTAAACAAGTATATATACCCAGTTTCTAGGTTCACAAATTTCCTAACCTGTGAATAGCTTTACAGGAAACATTCCTCTGCGTCGGAGAAACTCCTTATAATTATCTAAAATTCCCTAAAATATACGATTTTTCTTTCAGAAAAATTCCAAAAACTCCAAAAAATATTTAGTTGAACAAAATGGTTTCACAAGAACCTTTTTTTTAAGAAAAATTTTTTAGAAATAAAGAAAGGTCTAGGAATCCGAAAATAGGAAAATTGCGAAATTCATACCGAAGGATAATTTTAAAAATTTCCCAAAAACCGAGATGTTTTTATAAGAAAAATTCGTTAGAATAGGGGAATATTTTTATCAAAAAAAAAAAAAAAAGAAAAATATTCAGGATCTACTAATTTTCAATAAAATAAGACCTTAGATTCTAGAGATTTCGTATAAAGAAAAAGTTTCTTGCAGATTCTGGAAATTTTTTATGTGTAAACATCTATACGCGCAGGGGGGTAAATTACAAAATCAGCGTAACATGTAAGCGTAACATGTGAGTCGTAAGACAAAATGTGATTGTATTGGTGAAATCATTACGATATTATAATAACCTGTTCGAAAATTAAAAATGAAAAATAAAAAATGAAAAAAATTAAAAATAAAAAATGAAAAATAAAAAATGAAAAATGAAAAATAAAAAATGAAATATAAAATATGAAATATAAAAAATGTAAAATAAAAATTAAAAATTAAAAATGAAAAATGAAAAATTAAAAATTAAAATTGAAAAATAAAAAATGAAACGTGAATAATAAAAAATGAAAAACGAAAAATTAACAATGAATAATGAAAAATTAAAAATAAAAAATTAAAAATAAAAAAATTAAAAATAAAAAATGAAAAATGAAAAATAAATTAAAAATGAAAAATTAAAAATAAAAAATGAAAAGCGAAAAATGAAAAATAAAAAATTAGAAATGAAAAACGAAAAATGAAAAATAAAAAATGAAAAACGAGAAATGAAAAATGGAAAAAAATTAAAAATGGAAAATAAAAAATTAAGAATAAAAATGAAAAATAAACAAGTAAGAAAATTATAGTCGGTCTAGACCGACTATACGATACCCTATACCATGCGTTTAGAAACCCTATCTCTTAGGCCCAACTAACTGGACATAGAAAATAAGCAAAAACCAAATTTGAGTTGGATTTGTATTAATTTTTTTGGCTGCAGATATGAAAAAGTTCATATCGGATGCTATATCTATATAGGGACTAGGTCCAAAAATGGGCCGATCCTGATCATGTTTGGTAAAGTCTCTTGTATTTTGCAAAAATATATATAAACAAAATTTGAGAAGAATCAGTGCAATATTTTTGTTTTTTAATAGATTTAAGTGAAGATCGGGAAGCAGCTCTATATGGGGTCAAAGGGATCATTTTTGGACTACTCATTAGTGGATGTAATGAACGCATACAAACCCAATTTGAGTAAGATCTATATGACAATTTGACAATTTTGGCAATTTATGTCGATTTCATATGGGTAGTTTGTATGGGGGCTAGGTCTGAACATGGACCGATTCTCACCAATTTCAATAGCGTTCATCCCATGGCCGATAAAAGCTTATATACCAAATTTGATCAAAATATATTTATATTTGCGACCTGCAGTTTGATTACAAAGTTTACATGGACACACAACGGACGGACGGACATTGTTAAATCAACTCAGAAAGTGATTCTGATTCGATCGGTATAATTAAAGATGGGTCTAGGTCAAATATTTTTGGTTGTTACAAACAGCAGCACAAAGTCATTATACCCAAACCACATAGTGGTATAGGGTATAAAAATTAAAAATGAAAAATAAAAAATGAAAAATGAAAAATAAAAAATGAAAAACAAAAAATTAAAAAAAAAATAAAAAGGAAAAATGAAAAATGAAAAATAAACAAGTAAGAAAATTATAGTCGGTCTAGACCGACTATACGATACCCTATACCATGCGTTTAGAAACCCTATCTCTTAGGCCCAACTAACTGGACATTGAAAATAAGCAAAAACCAAATTTGAGTGGGATTTTTATTAATTTTTTGGCTGCAGATATGAAAAAGTTCATATCTGATGCTATATCTATAAATGGACTAGGTCCAAAAATGGACCGATCCTGATCATGTTTGGTAAAGTCTCTTCTATTTTGCAAAAATATGTACAAACAAAATTCGAGAAGAATCAGTGCAATATTTTTGTTTTTTAATAGATTTAAGTGAAGATCGGGAAGCAGCTCTATATGGGGTCAAAGGGATCATTTTTGAACTACTCATTAGTGGATGTAATGAACGCATACAAACCCAATTTGAGTAAGATCTATATGACAATTTGGATCTTATGGCAATTTATGTCGATTTCATATGGGTAATTTGTATGGGGGCCAGGTCGGAACATGGACCGATTCTCACCAATTTCAATAGCGTTCATCCCATGGCCGATAGAAGCTTATATACCAAATTTCATCAAAATATATTCATATTTGCGACCTGCAGTTTGATTACAAGCTTTACATGGACACACAGACGGACGGACGGACGGACATTGTTAAATCAACTCAGAAAGTGATTCTGATTCGATCGGTATAATTAAAGATGGGTCTAGGTCAAATATTTTTGGTTGTTACAAACAGCAGCACAAAGTCATTATACCCAAACCACATAGTGGTATAGGGTATAAAAACGAATAATGAAAAATAAAAAATTAAAAATAAAAAATTAAAAGTAAAAAATTAAATATAAAAAATGAAAAATAAAAAACGAAAAACAAAAAATGAAAATTGAAAAATAAAAACTGAAAAATAAAATATGAAAAAATAAGAATTGGAAAATGAATTATGAAAAAAAATGAAAGATGAAAATAAAAAATTAAAAATTAAAACTAAAAAATGAAAAATTAAAAATAAAAAATGAAAAATTAAAAATAAAAAATAAAAAACGAAAAATTAAAAATTAAAAATTAACCGGTTAAAATAATAAATAATAAGTGATACGCTTTCTGTTTGATTTTAAGAAAGTGCTATAAAAAAAATCTTTAAATACTAGATGCTTACACATCTCCCCTGCGATCGGACTCACATGATTTTTTTCATAGTAAAAAGTACTTTAAAACTAAAGGTTTTATAACTTTATATGTATGAAAAAAAGAAAACCCCAAAATCAGATAGTCTTACGTATATACTTGATATATATTATTAGATGTATGCTAGCGAAATCTATATATTAATACGTGAAGATAAATTTTTAGTTCCCTTTTTAAGCAATATGCGGTTACGGAGGAGTGTGAAAATTGACATAGTTTTAGTTCACATGTAGGAGAAGCTGAGAAAATAAAATTTATGTTTAATCCGTCTTAGAAATATATTTAATTTAATTAAATAAAATATTTATAATAATTCGTCACACCCTGTTAATGCGAATAATATAATTTTATATATTTCTATAGATTAAAAAAACATTTGAAGACAAAAATGGAATGAAAAAATAATATTTCCTAGAATTTGCACTTGAGTTTCAAGCGCTGGGCTAAACTATTTAGAGATAATTAGTTTAAAAGTCCTTCATTATTTTAAATGAATATCAAGTTACAAGTTGTAGCTAAAATTTCTAAAGTTTCAACCCGCAACTCTTTTCCAAATTTTTGTATTACTCGCATTTTCACCCTATCTATACTCCCCTATACAAAACATTTCCAATTTCTAAATTTGTTATAAAACTCTGAAAAATTTCTAAAAAGAAAATCTGGCATGAATATTAGTTTCTTTGGGAAATATGTAAATTCTTTGAATCTCAGTCTAGTTATAAGAAAAGATAATAGAGTTCAGAATTTGAAATGTTTTTATAGACATTTATGAGGAAAGCAAACACAAGTTTCACTAATATATTTTCATGTCACAAAATGATTTCCCCCCAAAATAAAAACCAAATTTTATATTTGTAATAAATTCCAAGGTGGTCTTCATAATTTCGAGCAATTCCTACTTCAAAATATTTGTGTAACAAAATCACTTATAAACAATAACTCTTTGATCCACTCTAAAGCAGCCTGTTGATGAAGACTTGACACATTTTAAATTATTTATTTGTATTCTAGAAAAACATTTCATTGTTTTTTTTTTATTTTTTTTTTAACATTTCCACGGAATCAAATGAATAAGCGAGTGAAGTGTGTGTGTGTGTGGTGTGAGCCCCGTATGATCGATATTAAAGAAAATATATAGAAGATAAACGTGATCCACTTAAATAGACACAAGTGTTTTCTTTTATATTTCAGTTTTATTATTACTTTTTAAATAATTTTTGAAAATTTTTTTTTAAGTATACTGAGAAAACACTTGATATTTTTTTGAGTTTCTTTTGAATTATGAAAACATTAAAATAGACAAGATATAATTTTAAACAAAAAATTTGAATTTTTAATGAGATCTATATCGATGACTATATAAACAGTAGCTAAACGAAAATTACAAATAAAAAAAAATATAATAATAATTATACAAAATTTAAATATGCAATAAACATTTTAAAAATAATTAGTAGATATTAGCAACAAAAAAAAAATAAATCAAAATAAAAAAAAAAAAAACATTTTTTAATGAATTGTTTGTTGTTTTATTAATTTTGTTTCAAATCAGCGAAGAACAGTGGGATAGTTTCATAATATTCACTTAATATTCCTGTATTGTAGAGATAATGTTAAGACTTTAAAATATACTTAAACGATAATTTTAATTTTGTTACTTCGCTGATTCTAAGAACAAAACATTTTCATTGCTTCCAAAGGAAGAACTTCTTTGTATGTGGTTTTACACAATTTTCAAAGATATTTATATCGAGTTTTTATGACAAAAACTTTCAGATCTTCACAAAATCAAAAAAAAAAAAAAAACACAAGTAAGACAGAAGATATAGACCGGCTATACGATATCCTATAATAAGATATAGAAAAAAACAAACCAAATTTTAGTTACATTATTAATTTTTTTGCCTTCGGATACTTTTTTTTTTAAGCCTAGTTCCGCGAAGCCGAGTGGCTTGTCTGCAGATTCTAATTTTGGCTAGTTTTTTTTTTTGCAGCGACACACCAAAGCCTCCGGTGGGAATCGAACCCACGACCCCCGCATGATAGGCGAGCACGCTACCTACTCACGTACCAGGGCGGATCGGATGCTATATTTTATATATTTTATCGGATATAGGATATATATATAAGGACTATGTCGAAAAATTAACCGATATTTGTTAAGGTCACTTATATTTTGCAAAAACATATACAAACCTATTCAGAGAAAAATCTGTGTAATATTTTTTTTACTTTTTTTATAGAAGCTTTATATGGGGGCTATGACTAAGTATTGTCCTATAGGGTTTATTTTTGGATAAATGAGGAATGGATGTAATAAACATATACAAACCCAATTTTACCAAGATCTATATGATAACTTGGATATTATGGCAATTTAAGTCGATTGCATAGAGGTCTTTTGAATGGGGACTAGTTATGAACAGAAACCGATTTTTACCAATTTAAATAGCGTTCATCCTATGGCTGATAGAAGCTTACATACTAAATTTCATCATATTTGCGACCTGCAGTTTGACGGACGGATGGACGGACATCGCTGAATCGACTCATAAAATGATTCTGAGACGATCGGTGTAATAAAAGATGGGTCTATGTCAAATATTTGTGGCAGGTACAAACATTAGCACAAAGTCCTTATACCCTGACCACATAGTATAGGTATAGGGTATAAAAAATCTAAAATATCGGAACTAATTTTGAGAATTTGAAGTTGACATCGAAAAACCAATTTTAACTGCAAATTATATAATTTTCATTTAACTCAAAAATTTTAACTTTCAAATAACGTTCTGTAATAAAAATAGGACAATGAAATTATGGAAGGTGCTTGAAAATTCACCAATGACGATTACAACGATATTGCCGTATCTAATTTTTTTGGATTTGAAAGAAATTGATAACTATATTGTTAAATTTCAGATTAAGCCATTAACACCGAATTAGAACAAGAAAAATTCGGTAGCTCACCTGTATTAGTGATTATAAAAGTTTATTCAGATATTGTTCCAGTATGCACTGTGCAGCGTTTATATAAACTATAGTATTTTGTAGGCCGATGTTTTAATGGGTTTCTTATCTTTGGCAATAAATTATTAAAAAAACAAAAATCTTTCACACTGCTTATGTTTATTTGGGTGGCATTTATTATTAAATATTCTAGTTATTTTTAATAAAATCGACGTGGAGAATTGCGAATGTACACTTTTTCCCAAATAAAAAGGTCCTAATCATTAAAAAAAATCAAATAAGAAAATTATGGTTGGTCTAGACCAACTACAAGATACCCTGTTATTGGAGAAAGATCGTAGAACCAAATAATGGCTTATAGATAATAAACATTAATCAAATCTGGGCGCAAATATTTTGAATTTTTTATTGAAAAAGGTCATATCGAAAGATATTTTTATATAAGGAATCAAAAACATATATAAACTAAACACAAAACCTATTTTTCTGTTTTTACTGATTTAAGTGAAAATCAGGAAACAAAGAATGGTCCTAATTTATATGCGTAATAATTATGCATACACGAAATTTGACCGAGATCTTTATGATACGAGTAATATACTAAGATATTATGACACTTTAAGTCGACTTCGTAGGGGATATTTGCATGGGGGCTAGGACTCAACATTCCCTGATTTCCACCAATTAAAAATATATTTACAGATGGACAGACAGACAGACGACGGGAAAGACAGATGGACAGACAGATGGACAGAGAAACAGACGGAAAGACAGATGGACAGACAGACGAATAGATAGACAGACAGACAAACAGACTGACGGCCAGACGAATGGACAGACTTCACTAAATCGACTCAGAAAGTGATTCAGAGTCGATCCGAGTAACAAAAGGTGTGTCCATGTAAACCTTATAGTAAAACTACAAGTCGCAAATATGAATATATTTTGACAAAATTTCGCGTATAAACTTCCATTAACCATAGGATGAAAGCCATTGAAATTGGTGAAAATCGGTTCATGTTCAGACCTAGTCCCATGCAAATGCCCCTGTGAGATCGACTTAAATTGCCATAATATCCAAATTTTCATATAGATCTCGGTCAAATTATGTTTGTGTATGTATATTACATCAATTCGTGTGATCAAAAAATAAACCATATAGGACAATACTTAGTCATAGCCCACATATAAAGCAGCTTCGCCATCTTCACTTAAATCTATAAAAAAACAAAAATATTCCACAGATTTTTCTCAAACTTGGTTGTATGCAAAAAATAAGTGTTTTTGCAAAAAATAAGTGACCTCGACCTAGTCCCCATATAATTATAGCATCCGATATGAACTTTTTCATATCCGAAGGAAAAAAAATTAACAACAATGCCACTCAAATTTGGTTTATACTTATTTTCTATATCTATTTAGTTGGACCTAAGAAATAGGGTCCCTAATCTAAACTCATTAATTTTTATACCCTATACCACTATGTGGTTTGGGTATAATGACTTTGTGCTGCTGTTTGTAACAACCAAAAATATTTGACCTAGACCCATCTTTAATTATACCGATCGAATCAGAATCACTTTCTGAGTTGATTTAACAATGTCCGTCCGTCCGTCCGTCCGTCCGTCTGTGTGTCCATGTAAAGCTTGTAATCAAACTGCAGGTCGCAAATATGAATATATTTTGATGAAATTTGGTATATAAGCTTTTATCGGCCATGGGATGAACGCTATTGAAATTGGTGAGAATCGGTCCATGTTCAGACCTAGCCCCCATACAAATTACCCCTATGAAATCGACATAAATTGCCATAAGATCCAAATTGTCATATAGATCTTACTCAAATTGGGTTTGTATGCGTTCATTACATCCACTAATGAGTAGTCCAAAAATGATCCCTTTGACCCCATATAGAGCTGCTTCCCAATCTTCACTTAAATCTATTAAAAAACAAAAATATTGCACTGATTCTTCTCAAATTTTGTTTCTACATATTTTTGCAAAATACAAGAGACTTTACCAAACATGATCAGGATCGGTCCATTTTTGGACCTAGTCCCTTTATAGATATAGCATCCGATATGAACTTTTTCATATCTGCAGCCAAAAAAATTAATAAAAATCCCACTCAAATTTGGTTTTTGCTTATTTTCAATGTCCAGTTAGTTGGGCCTAAGAGATAGGGTTTCTAAATGCATGGTATAGGGTATCGTATAATAGTCGGTCTAGACCGACTATAATTTTCTTACTTGTCTTACTTATTTTAATGATTGAAATAGAAATTAAATCAGGCTCAATATAAAATGTTTTTACTTTAAATAAAGCGTTATTTTAAATTATTCCAGATAATTAAAATTTAAGATAGATAGATATTTGAGATTTTTAACATTTTTTATGTAAGACTTAATTCAAGAATATAAAAGCCACCTTATAATTTTGACAACCTAGCTGAATGATATCAAAAACAAACAAAAAACAAAAACAAAAATATGTGGGCTTAAAATTTATGACAAGTGACAAACTACATCATCAATCGGTTGGTCAATAGATCTGTTCATTTTATTTGATTTCTTTTTTTTTTTTAATTTATCCGCCCGTCCGTCCATCCGTCTGAGTGTTTCGCTAGCAATAGTTGAAGTAGCCGTCAGCATTTGATTTTTGTATTAATGTAAAGTCTGCCAGACACTGATTGGCATTATTGTTGAAAGTTGGCTATTAACGTGTTTGTTGCTCTTATTAGCCGTAAAACTCAGCTAATAAGTGGTTGCCACCACTATTACAACTACTGTTATTTAATGTTGTCTGTCTGTCCGTCTTTCCGTTTGTTTACTTTTGTTTGGCTTCTTATTTCGGAATGTCTTTGGTGGGGTTTTTGTTATTGTTTCATTAAATTTTTTTTTCTTGTTTTAGTTTTTAAAGTCATCTATCAAGGTGTGTGTTTTGTTTGTCTTTATTTATAATTAATGTCGTATTAAAAAACCATAAAAAAATGAAAATATTAACAAAATTTAATTATAAGCCATGTCAAAAACAAAAAAAAAAAAAAAAAAAAAAATAAAAAATTAATAATAAATGTAGACATGTAACACCAATTAATGGGAGATAAAAATTTTAAGTATTTTTTTTTTTTATTAAAGTTTATTGAAGTTTTCAGTCATATAATATTTTTGGGGCTTTCGTAAATGAACTGTAAAATTGTTGATGGCAACAATGTCATTTAGCATCATAGCACCAGCCGCCGCCTAAGTTAACTTATTTAAGAAGTGATATAATCTGCTAGGCTCTTAACAATGCATTGTTAATGGCAATTAGAACTTTCCACCTTCTATTGCCTAGCAGCCTCAAGAGAAACAACTTTATGGTTGTCATCGAGCTAGAGGCTGGCTAAAAAAGCACTTAAAATACAATGTATTTTCCAAGGAATTAGAATATTTTATTGTGTATTGCGCAGTCACTGAGTGCTTTACGCCAGTTCAGAGTTGTTTTTTTTTTTATAACTTAATCTTATAAGATTTAAGGTGGTTTCATAATTACAAAGTGCTTCAGTCTACAGAGTAAAGTGTATTCAAAATATGATAGAAGGCGACAAAAAGAATTAACCCTAATACTAGAAGTTTAGTACCCAGCTCTACTTTAAAATTGAATATGAAGAACATATTAAGAATTGAAAAATTTAAAATTTTTAAAAATAATCTCTTAATAGTTTCATATCAAATTTTATTTTTGTTCTTTTTTTTCTCTTTTTAGCCACGCGATGAAACTAATGAAATATTGATTTTTAAGGTAAGTTTTGACTTTAAACTTTTAAAATATGTTCATCTATATAATGGGCCAAAACTCTCTTTTTTATTTGAAATAAGTAAGAATATTAAATTGGGCTGTATCGACTAATTGATGCCCTTCACCCGTGTTCTAAGCACATTATTATAACTAAGGTTGTCAAACCTAAGAGACAAACACCCTAAATTTTTTACAATGATCTTTAAAGTAATAAGATAATTAACAAAAATTTTAGGTATTCTCGTGCTTTTTATACGTTCCACACCACCGTACTAAGTTTGCTAATCCATAAAGTATATATATTCTTGATCCTTATATCAACTCCAGTCGATATATTAATGTCCGTCTGTCCGTTTGTCTATCTGTCCGTTTGTCTGTCTGTCCCTTTGTCTGTCTCTATATGGTTTAATTGACCAAAGATCGTTTTATTATATGAAACAGGTAAAAATTTTAAGTTCTACTGTGACGAATAATTGATACCCTCTAACCTCACATTATTATAACCAAAATATTCTACACTAAGAGACAAAAACGCCAGATTTTAATGACTAGATTTTTTAAAATATTTCAAATTAGTAAGTGTTTTTTTATTTATTATTTATTTATTTATTTTTATGAAACCACTATTTAGAATTTAAGAAAAATAATTCGGTTAATTGTTATTTATTTAACCCTTCCGTGCTCCTGGGATCAAAATAATCCATTGTGATATATATAAATTAAAACAACTTTTAACCAATTTTGTTGTAAAATTATTTTAGGTATAATAACTATCTATATTTGTCTGAATAAAATAAGAAGACCCACAAATGACCCAAAGCTAATAAAAGACAATTTATTCAAAAGAATATGAAATATTTAATTTTTATTTAAAAATATCTTAAAATCCTAAGCTGGCCTTGGCAAATAATGGGTTATCGTTTTCGTATTTATCCCAAATTTTAGGAACGGAAGTTCTACACATTTGGTTATTATATTTTAAGCATCGCATCTAAAAATTCAATAGCACTTATAATATATTTTAATTTTTTGAATAATTTATTTTTTATTAGCTTGGGGTCATATGTGACCACACTTCCAAAAGGGTTAATGGGGTCATAATACTTTTTTCCGAAACCCTAGGCTATTAGGATAAAATATAACATCTTAAAGCAGAAAAGTGATAAATTTTTGATACAAAGTATTTAGAAAGAGTACATTTATAGAATATTTCACAAAAATCTAATTTTTCTCGAAATCCGCAAAAATAAAATGCTTGTCAAAAAAATTCTGGCACAGGGATTTACCTAAAAATTCACACAGTTAATCCCTAATATGCATATAAAAAGAACTTAAAGAGCTAGATCAATTTTTTTAAGCTCTGTTTCAGAAAATTTTTCAAAACGTGAAAAAGGAGTTTTCAGAATTTTATCAACAAAATTTTCCATTTTCGGTCTCAATGCTTAATTGGTTAGCAAGGCGGTAATAAAACAATACTTCATATCTGAGTACTTATAGGTATAGAGACTAAAACAAAATGTTGGCTTCATTTAAATTCTTAAAGTTGAAAAAAATGCCCCAGACCACTTTTTTTTGGCACAAAAGTGGTCTGGGGCATTTGCTATTTCTTGGCGACTTTTTATTTAATTTTGAAGTTTTATAGTTTCTTGGAAATATAATTTAATACTGATCACGAATTATGTAATAATTTGTCGGAAAAGTTAAACTATAGAACGAAATTTTCGTAAAATCTGAAAAAAAGTCATCTTTTCCCCATATAAACACACTTGAAATTTTCAATCGCGTTGAGCCACCTCTAAATGTTTTTTGATTGGCCCAAAACTTTGTATTTCTCACTTTTTTTGCTATTCGCATATTTCTAAGGGGTGCGACCGAGAGTTTGAACACTTTTTTTATTAAGGGCCACCCTAATGTACACTGTTCTTAATTTGGCTAGGACAGCGTTTTTATTTCAGCGGATTTGAAGAAATATGTGATTTTTCATACTTTTTCAACTTTTAGGCTACATCTTTTAGGTGTTTTCATATATTTTGTCAATATATTATACTACTTGATATAAGTTCCCAATTTTGTAAATTAAGATTAAATCGAAATACTATAAATTGTCCCTGCTTAAGGTCAGAGGTCAAATTTAAGGATATACATTTTTTTTAAACAAAATATCGATATAATATATACATATTTGTGGAAGGATTTTGATACAGCTTGTTGATAATATTTCAATAATTCTAGAAAATAATATTCTGGACTTATTTTCTGAAATTAACTCGTGGGTTACTCAAAATGTGTCCTAGTTTTAATTTTTTTTTTCAACATTATTATATACGTGTAAAGGTATATTCAAAAGTGCTTGAAAGTTTTCAGATATAACTGTCAAATACAATATTAATTTTGATATCATACATGATTAGTACGACTATTTCTTAATAGATATTGTAGCAAATCGATCGACAAATACTTTCAGATCTTATTAATAAATTGGTTTTACACGCTCTCTTTAAAATAATTATTGATGCAGATAGCACTTTTTAAATATAAGCCCTCGATATACAAATTTGTTTATACTGTGTTAAATATAAAAACTAATTAATCTGAATATTTTCATAAAATAACGAACAAATTTGAGGAATTTTATGAATACATTAAATTTGTTTTATTAAAAAAAAATCCTGATGAAGAAAATATTTATAGATTTTCATAGAGTCAATTTGACATCAAGAGTATCTCACGGGTTAATTTCAGAAAATAAGTCGAGTATATTATTTTGTAGAATTATTTAAATATCATCAACAAGCTTTATCGAAATCATTCCACAAATATATATTATTTCGATATTTTCTTTTAAAAAATGAATATGTAAAAGAATAATGGAAACACTTATGAAATAAAAGACCGGCCCTGTGTATACTCTTGGCATTGTTGTGTTTGATATCTAATTGAAAATGTTGAATTTCATGTTAAAATACAAACAACTATTACAAAGCTAATTAGAACAAAAATTGTGGCGCCATCTACTGTGGCATAGCAGCACTGAGCATAATGAAGTGACACTCTGTTTGTTAATACAAAAGAAATGTATTTTCCCTAAAACAAAATATTGCAGAATTTTATATATATAAATTAATATACCGATTTATTTCTAACATGCGGATATGTTATATAAATACATATATAGAACATATGTATAATATTTTATTATTTAATATCATATATGTATGTATGTATATGTAAATATTACACACAAAAAATACAACACCAAAAGTTATTGTTGTGTTTTCTTTAAATAAATTAATACATAAAATTTTTTTCGGTAAATTTACATTGTTTTTTTTTTAATTAACAACGGGTAGTTTAGCATTATTTGCTTTAGATGTTGGTGAATTTTTACTCCCTTTTTATTAACTCGTAGTGTCTGCTTCTCTGCTTGTCGACAAAATTTTTGATCGATTTTTAACCCCTTTCCCGTGACCCAATTGATATACAGCTTTGCAGGCAGGCTCATGCCGATGACAAAAATGATCTAACAAATATTTTTAGTGATGCCAAAACAATGGAAACCTTTAAATTTGTCTACGATAATTGATAAAAAAAAAAGTATAAAGGGTTTGATTTTATTATATTATTACCACAACGACCTCAAAAACAACAAGTCCAGCTATGACAACAATACAACATTTAGAATAACAACAAGAACAATGTAGAAACATCATATTTTAAATTTTTTGTTTATTTTTGCAGAGATTTCCCTAGACCTGTTCCACCAATTTTAATGATTTTTGAAATTGAAATCATCCCATGATCTTGGTGAATCATTCTCACTAAAAATGTTCACCCTAGCTGTTCTATAAAGGGCGTGAGCGTGACAATAACAACATAGAAAAACATATTTTTTCAAGACTTTTTTTAGTTCTTCATTCAAATCTCGGGCCCTAATGAACCGATTTGGGCGATTTTAAATAGCAAACTTCCCAGAATGTTACTGAATCATTTTTTATGCAAACGAGCGCCGTAGCGGCTTGATTGAAGTTGTCATCGTAATTTCCACAGACGGACAGACGGACATCGCTCTATCAACTCCGCTTGTTATAAGGATCACATATATAGATATTTTTTGGGGTCCAGAATTTTTTTTCGAATTATTACAAACGGAATGACAAACTTATATACATAAAAATATGACTTTCTCACGTTATTTTTGATATTTGGTATTTGATATTTATTTATTTATTGATATCCTGTACAACAAGACCAAGTCTTTTAATTATAGTACAGGATTATATGTGGATAAGGGATCAACAATCTCAAAAATTTTATATATATAGTAATAATAATAAAGTTTATATAAAGATTAAGTAAACTTATTTACGAACAGAAATAGCGTAGACGCAAAAAATATAAAAATAAAAAAAATAAATAAAAAATTACATATATCACAGAAAATAGATTATGGAAATTGGTTAAGTGAAATAATTAAGCCAAAAAGTTTTAAAATGCATTGCATTGCTATTAAGCTGTTGTTCATGTGGAATTGTATTCCAAAGACGAGCGGCATGGATAAAGAACTGCCATTCCGAAACTAAATGTCGATGTCTTGGTATGATGATTAGTTTGCCCCTATTCGATCTTGCAAACTGAATTTTGGCATACATATATTGAGGGTTTTTTGTATAAATAACTTTATGTAAGAGTATTAGTACCCTTATCTTAAGTAAGTTTTCAAAAGATACTCCGTATAAGCTTTTGGCGAAAGTAGACACATGGTCGTATTTTCTTAACCCGTAAACATACCTAATGACGTTATTGTATAAAACATTAAGCCTATTTCTGCTTATAGAGTCGCAACTGGAAAAGAGTTCACAACCATAGGTAAGTCCCGGAATAAGATAGGTCTTTGCCAAAAGTATCCTAACCCTTAAAGGTGTAAATACCTGAGTTGCCAAAAACCTTCTTAATTTCACATAAGTTTGACATACAAATAAATTTATATGATCAGACCAGGTTAAATTTTTGCTGAAGACCAATACAAGATTTTTCGCTGATTGTACAATTTCAATTTTCTGACCATTTATAAGGATTTCAGGTTCGATATGGGGGGTTATGGTTGCGTTGTGTATCACCAAACATTTTGATTTTTTAGGATTCAGACATAAGCCATTAGCAGTAGCCCAACGATATATGGTGTCTAGGTCTTGGTTGAGTTTTCCCACGCTTGCGTTGATTGAGCCACTTAGGTACAACTGTACATCATCCGCATACATAAGTGTGTACGCTGGAATGGGATATTTGTTGCGGCAAGTCATTTGCATATATGGAGAACAAAAGTGGCCCCAATATTGATCCTTGTGGTACACCATTCATAAGTGACACCGGATTGGATGATGTATTGTTAACGAACACTGATTGAGTACGATTTGTAAGGTATGACGAAATTAACTGAGTTGGCATTGGCGCAAAATTGAAACAAAGGTTCAGCTTCATACATAGCATGGAGCGATTTACAGTATCGAAGGCTTTTGAATGATCAAAAAGCACAAAAAGGTTACTTTTCCGCAGTCTAACTCACGTCTTATATTTTCTGACACATCAGCCAAGGCAGTCACACTGCTATGATTGGGACGGAAACCAGATTGCATATCAGTAATAAGACAATTCCTGTATACGTATGCGCTTATTTGTGGGTGCAGAAGCTTTTCTAGAACTTTTGAAAGGAAGCATAGTATCGCAATCGGACGACATTCTGTAGTAGACTTTGGAAGTGGAATAAATTTTGCATGCTTCCATTTCATTGGAAAGCAGCTTGATGTAATGATGGTGTTGAAAAAATTAGTAAAAAATGGCAAAAGAGATGGTAACAAAATTTTAATGAATTTTGGGTGTATGTTATCAAATCCAATAGCGTTGGATTTAACTATCAAGAAGCTAGTAAGAACCTCAGATTGGCTGACGCAAGAAAACTCGAACATATTTTCTTCGGGAAAGGAGTTGCTACTGTTGACAAATGTATTGCTGTTATAGAAGTTGTTATTTGTTGGTATCATTAGTATATCCGTAAAAATCCTATTGAGTTCATTAGCATCAATAGGGCAATTATTATTCTTTTCAACATTACCAATTCCTATTTCTCGAATAGTCTTCCAAGTTTGTTTAGAATCAATAGCGGAACTAAATCGTCTTGAGAAAAAAAAAATTTTGCATTTCTTATTTGAGTATTAACGTCTTTTCTAGCAGAACGAAACTCGGCCTTAAGTTGTAATGTTCTAAAACGCTTCCACCTAGAATAAGCTAAATCCCTACGTTCAATTGATTGTCGAATACTGGAGGTGAACCAAGGTTCATTTCTCGCCGTAATTATTTTTGTTTTCAAAGAGACAGTTTCATCATATAATTGTAGTACATTGTCTTCTAGAAAAGACAATTGTTCGTCAACCGAGGTCATAAAGTAAATCCTACTCCAATTGATTTGTGAGAGATTCGCATACAATACGTTGTAATTCAAGTTATTGAAATCTCGAAAAGAGTAATATTGATCATCCCGTTGAAGAAGAAATTCAAATGTTGTAAAAATTAAATCGTGTTTAGAGAAGGATGATGCAGAAATCTGGTCGTATAGATTGACTTTTGACATGTCTCCCACGTATATATGATCGAGTAGTGTACTGCATGTGTTTGTGTAGTGTGTGGGAAAAGTTGTATTTATTGGAGAAAGTCCTAGAGATGCCATGTTATCCTTAAGAGATGATTCCACAAGAATGTTAGAGTTAAAATCACCTAAAATTGCAACATCATTATATGGCACGGTTAATGACTTTAGCGTTGTAATGAAGTTAGAGAAATCAATTCGTTTATTAGGCCTATAAACACAGCCAACCAACATTTTTTTAACAAATGATGATATCTCGACAAATATGTACTCAACTTTTTCATTTTCTTCTGCTTTACAGCGATATTTGCAAGTTATATTGTTTTTAACATAAATGGCTGCTCCACCTTAACTCAATTTATTCTATAGAAATAAATTTTCATAATAAATATAACTCAGACCAATTCTATGATTTTAAGCTTATAGTAATAAACGCTTTAATTATGAACAAAACTTCTGCAGTCCAAAAACTTTAAATCCCTTAATTTTATATATTCCTGTTATCACATCAACACCTCGTGCTTGTCTTTTTTTTGCTTTTTTCTTTTTAATTCTTTGTAAAAACAATTCAAATCATTCCCTGCGCATTCAATAGGATGTATAATCATTATATTTGGAATTTTAATTGCAAAACAATAAATTTTACAATCATAAACAATAAAACGAACAGACAAATGGTAAGCGGGAAAAAAATAAACTTTTTCGAGGAACAAAAATGAAGAACAGGAAAACTTATCCCTAAGGACCTTCAGCAGAACAAATAACATCATCATACTCATCATCATCTAATCCAAAAGTACAGAGAAGAACCTATTTCATGATAAAGGCAATTCATTATGTTGTTTCGTTTTCGTTTGCCAAGTTGTTGGTTTTTTGTTTTTTTTTTTTTGTTCTTTCATTTGCTAAGAAAACCAATCAACATTATAATTTCCATTACGGTCATGGTATCAAGAACTTCTTTTATTTCTTACTCCTCTGCACACAATAAACAAAAAAAAAAATTAAAAAAAATAAAAATGAAAATGAATTGTCCTCTATGTAAGTTGCTTGCTTCCAGCACCTCGGCATGTGTGAGAAAAAGTAAATACAACGTGGGTACAAAGAAAAGTTCTTTAAAAGCGAAATATTTTTTACATTTTAAACAAAAAGAAGAATTCGAAGTAATTAACTTAAGGTCCGAGAAAACTAAACAACTCATATATTTTCCTAATAATAGAAATTTTGTCATGTTTATTAAACTTATTTTAGTTAAACTTACATTATTAACACTTATAATTAATTTGACTTAAACCTAAGTTCCACTTAAGGCATCTCTGAAATTTTTATTAAAAACATTTAAGAAATATTTATGTGAAGATTTTATTCTCACTAGCAGATCCCAGCCCTCGAAATTCGAGAGCAAATTCTAGGAAATTTTGTTTTTTCATTAAATAAAGACCCTAAAGGTATGCTAATCAATTGTAGCCAATTCACAAATCAACACAAAAAACAAACTCATTTTTATTACAAACACACACATAGCATTGCATAATTTTATGTATGTGTTAGTAACAACTTTAAATGCAATTTACTCAAAATAAAGGACAAAATTTAAAAATCTCTAAATCTGCAAATCGGCTAAAAACAAATACCTTTCAAATAATATACGTTTCGTCAAAATCGGGATAAAACGGTATAACAAAACATCAGTCACAAGAAATCGCCTAGCCTATTAATATTATAGATTACAATATTTTTTTACTTTTTTATCCAAAATTTCCCCCAAAAACATACAAAAGTACCAAAATAAGTTCTTTTTAACAGAGTTTTTGGCATGTCAATTAAACTCAAATTAGTTTAACTTACTTTGTAAACACTTATAACTACTTGACTTAAACTTAAGGTTAATTCAAGTAATCTCCGAAATTTGAAAAGTATTTCTGTAAAACTTGTATTCTCATTACAACATTTTTTTTACTTTTGTATCCAAAATATCCCCGAAAACACACAATAGTACCAAAATAAGTACTTTCTGTTAAAAAAAATCGTTCCTAAGGAATCACTATTTTAACAAAGATCTACCAATCTAATAAATTCTTTTTCCAAAAAATTATAGTCGATCTAGACCGACTATGCGATACCCTATACCATGCAATTAGAGGATTGTTTTTAGGTATAGACCTTGGTTCTAGGCGAGTGAAACTTTTTGTATAACTTTTTTGCCTGCATGTTTGAAAAACTTCATATCGGATGCTTTACTTATATGGGGACTAGGTGGAAAAATAGGCCGATCCTGACCATATTTGGTAAAGTGGCTTAATTTTTACTACAACATATAGGTACCAAATTTGTGTGCAGTATTTTTGTTTTTGCTAAGTTTAAGTGAAAATCGGGAAGCAGCTTTCTATGGGGGCTATGACTAAGAATTGTCCTATAGGGTTTATTTTTGGACTACTGAGTAAGGGTTATAATGACCTCACGCAAACACAATTTGACCGAGAACTATGTGATAATTTGGACCTTATGGCAATTTAAGTCGAACTCATATAGGTCACCGGTATGGGGACAAGGTCTGAACATACAACGATTTTCACCAGTTTCAACAGCGTTCGTTCGTTGGCCGATAAAAGCTTATATACTAAATTTCATAAAAATATATTCATTTTTTGCGACCTGTAGTGTGATTACAAGGTTTACATCGACACACAAACGGATGGATAGACAGACGGACGGACGCACATCGCTAAGTTACAAACATCAGCACAAGCTCATTATACTCTGACCACATAGTGGTATCGGGTCTAAAAGAGAAGTAACACATTCTGTAAATCAGGCATGCCCATAGGTTTCTTATGAAAGTGCAAACACTAATACATATAAAGAAAACAATTTTTTTCATATTTTTATTCCCTACATGCACACTGAAAAAAAGAAGAAAAAAATTTTATCTGAAATAAAATGTCTTTCAGTATGATATTTTGTGTTAGTCTGAATAATTTGAAAGCATATCAAATAAATTGCTTCAGCCTTTAAGATATAAGTGAAAAAAAATCGGTTTCCAAATTCTACTCCGAATACATGTATTTCATATTTGTACCCTATACCACTATTTGGTTTGGGTATAATGTCTTTATGCTGCTGTTTGTAACTAACAAAAATATTTGACCTAGAACCATCTTTTGTTATACGAATCGATTGAGAAATCACTTCCAGAGTCGATTTAGGGATGTCCGCCCGTCCGTCTGTCCGTCTGTGTGTCCATGTAGACCTTGTTATCAAACTACTGGTCGCAAATATGAATATATTTTAATGACATTTGGTATATGAGCTTTTATCGGCCATAGGATGAACGCTATTGAAGTAGGTGAAATTCGGTGCATGTTCAGACCTAGTCCCCATACAAAAGGCCCCTATGATATCGACTTAGATTGCCATAAGATCCAAATTGAATATAGATCTCGGTCAAATTGAGTTTGTGTATGTTTCTTACATCTACTTATTATTTGTCCAAAAACAAACCCCATATGGCAATTCTTTGTCATAGTCCCCATAGCTGCTTCCCGATTTCCACTTAAATCTATTAAAAATCAAAAACATTGCACAGATTTTTCTCAAATTTGGTTTCTATATATTTTTTTAAAGTATAAGTGAATTTACCAAACATGGTGAGGATCGGTCCATTTTTCGACCTAGTCCCCATATAAATATAGCTTCCGATATGTACTTTTTATATCTGTAGCCAAAAAAATTAATAACAATGCCACTCATATTTGGTTTATGTTTATTTTCTATATCCAATTAGTTGACCGAAGAGCTAGGATCTTAAACTATGGTATCGTATACTTGGTATAGACCGACTATAATTTTCTCACTTGTGAAAAATATTAATTTGAATTTTAAACTTAAGAGTTATACTTATTTTTCCAAGTGCTTTTTAATTCACAGCTGCAAAATATTTTTTAAACGGAATCATACGCTAGACAACAACAAAATCAACATTGAATATCTCGGTCGTTAATGTGCACCAACAAAGCATACTAAAGTGTTCGTGCTTTGCTCTTTGTTATAAGCAAGAAAAAAAAAAACGAAAAAAGGCGAAATTGTTCGTGTAGTTTGTATTGTTTGGTGCTGAGTGCTGTGTGTGTGTGTGTATCCCTAAGTGCTTTTACAAAAACAAAAGTGCATTGAGTGCATTGAGTGGGCACCACTGGAGTAAATCATCATCATCCTTGTTAAAGAAATTTCCACATGGGCCATTTTAATCATCACGGCATAATTATCAAACTAACCCACTTATATGAGATTGCGAAGCACCACATCATGCATATTTCTTAGCACCCTACTACGTCTAACGACTGCCAGTACAGAATGATCAATGCTCCAAACAATAACCTAAACAAGAAGGTACCCAGAGATGAATCGCATGGGCCAGTGAAAAAACGTTGTTGGGAAAAGGAAAAAGTGCAAACAAAACCTTAAAAATTACACTGTTTTCGTATACATGATTTTCCAGTAAATGCTATAAAAAAAAAAAATATGAAAAAAAACAAGGAACAACAATAATCACACCAAAACACCAACCAAACCAAACAACAAACCTGACCAACCGACAAACCGACCGACCACTTCGAACTTTACAGGCAACATGTTTCTGTTTAAGTCTCTGTAATACTTGACTTGACTCCCGTAGTAGTTTGTTGGATGAATGGTTTTGGTTACTTCGGTTGGTTCAGTAGTTATTGAACAGACCAGAAAACAAAACTTAACAGCACAACAACAACAACAACAGAAACGAGAAAAATGCTTAAGGTTCTTAAGTTCTGGGATATGAGTGGATATGAGTTTCTCTATTCGTACCAACAAACAACCTGCATGTAATTGGCATCATGCATGCCGCCAAAAATAAAAGTGATAATTACTTTGAAGCGTTCAGAATTAAGTTTATAGTATCGTAAATGTAATTGGATTCGGGCTAATATGTAATATCTAATGAAAAACCACAACTCCAAGACAACAGAAACAATATATGAAGCTGTTAAATAATATATTTGTATTTATGGCTTAAATGTGTGTTTTGAAAATAAAAATAGCAAAAAAAATAAAAAAATAAAAAAAAAAACAAACTGCAAGAGTAATGTGTCATGGAAGTACTTTAAAATTTTAAATACTTTTACTAGCTTTTGAAACTTCTTAGCATTTTCATTAAGCCATGTAAGCTAATAAAACCACATGTTTGGTCTGCTAATTGTCGCCCTAGAGTGTATCTATATTAAGCGCGGAATAAGAAATTATCTCACTAGTTTCACTTAGAATCGAGATCAAATATTTTTACTTTTACTAAACAGAAGCAAGTGGCCGTGTTTTATCTTAAAAGATAAATAAATGATGGCAATGGAATACAAATCCTGATTACGAAAACGTAAAACATCTTATTTGCTTGTTTCTATTTCACAATACAATCACAAAAACTTCGTTACATGTAAGACGTAAGATAAAATCAGTGTGACTTATGATTGTATTGGTGAAAAAATTGTGATATGTAATAACCTGTTTGAAAATGAAAAATAAAAACGAAAAAACGAAGAATGAAATGAAAAATAAAAAATGAAAAATGAAAAATAAAAAATAAGAAATGAAAAATGAAAAATGAAAAATTAAAAATGAAAAGTGAAAAATTAAAAATGAAAAATTAAAAATAAAAATAAAAAATTAAAACAAAACAAGCGAAAAAGAAAAATAAAAAATGAAAAATAAAAAAATAAAAAAGAAAGAATGAAAATTAATAAAAAATAAAAATTAAAAAACTAAAAATAAAAAATTAAAAACCAAAAATAAAAAGTAAAAATTAAAAATAAAAAATTAAAAATGGAAAATGGAAAATGAAAAATAAAAAATTAAAAATAAAAATGAAAAATAGAAAATAAAAAAAAAATAAAAATTAAAAATAAAAAATAAAAAATAAAGAATGAAAAATAAAAAATGAAAAATAAAAAATTAAAAATAAAAAATAAAAATTAAAAAATGAAAAATGAATAATAAATAATGAAAAATGAAAAGTGAAAAATTAAAAATGAAAAATGAAAAATAAAAATTAAAAATAAAAAAAGCGAAAAAGAAAAATAAAAAATGAAAAATAAAAAAATAAAAAAGAAAGAATGAAAATTAATAAAAAAAATAAAAATTAAAAAATTAAAAATAAAAAATGAAAAATAAAAAATGAAAAACCAAAAATAAAAATAAAAAATTAAAAATAAAAAATGAAAAATAAAATGAAAAATAAAAAAATAAAAAATGAAAAATAAAAAAGAAAGAATGAAAATTAATAAAAAATAAAAATTTAAAAAATTGAAAATTAAAAATTAAAAATAAAAATAAAAAATAAAAAATAAAGAATGAAAAATAAAAAATGAAAAATAAAAATGAAAAATAAAAAATAAAAAATAAAAAATTAAAAATAAAAAATAAAAATTAAAAAATGAAAAATGAATAATAAATAATGAAAAATGAATAATAAATAATGAAAAATGAAAAGTGAAAAATAAAAAAATTAAAAATGAAAAATAAAAAATGAAAAATGAAAAATGAAAAATAAACAATGAAAAATGAAAAATAAAAAATAAAAATAAAAATTAAAAATAAAAAAAGCGAAAGAGAAAAATAAAAATTGAAGAATAAAAAAATAAAAAAGAAAGAATGAAAATTAATAAAAAAATAAAAATTAAAAAATTAAAAATAAAAAATGATAAATAAAAAATGAAAAACCAAAAATAAAAATAAAAAATTAAAAATAAAAACTGAAAAATAAAATGAAAAATAAAAAATGAAAAATAAAAAATGAAAAATAAAAATGAAGAATAAAAAATGAAAAACGAAAAATAAAAATGAAAAATAAAAAATTAAAAATGGCAGGTAAAAAATTAAAAATAAAAAAAGAGAAAAAGAAAAATGAAAATTAAAAAACTAAAAGTTAAAAACAAAAAATGAAAAATGAAAAATAAAAAATAAAAAATGAAAAATAAAAGATGAAAAATGAAAAACGAAAAATGAAAAATAAAAAACGAAAAATTAAAAATTAACCAGTTGAAATAATAAATAATAAATATTTTTATATTAGCAGAGCTCCTGCAGTTGATTGCTATAAGTGATACGCTTTCCGTTTGATTTTAAGAAAGTGCTATTAAAAAAATCTTTAATTATTAGATGTTTACACATCTCCCCTGCGATCGGACTCACATGATTTTTTTTTTTTTTTTTTGGCTATTTTTAAGTTACAATTATTTATTATTTAGCAACTCTACCCGAAAGGATTCATTTCTACGTATGAGTGCACTCCCAGAACAAGCCGATCTGATAAGGTAATCAACAACAAATTTGGAAAAAATTTTCTTTCTTTCTCAGCTTAATCTCCTTTTAGAGCGATACACTTTTCCCAGCGATATTCAATAGCTTCGATACCCTGTTTATAGCAACAACTGTCTAGCTCCTTAAAATAGCCATCAACCGCAGACTCCACCCCTTCATTGTTGGCAAATATTTGCCCAGCGAGTAATTTTTAAAGGTTTGAATATAATCCAAGGGATCTAAATCTGGCGAATATGGTGCATGATTAAGCATGGATTTTGGCTATCGACATGTGAACTGGTGCATTGTCGTAATGAAACAACACTTTCTTTCTCTCAAATGCGGCCTATTTTTCCTTAATTTCATCACTTAAACGCTGTAATAAATTAGCATAATTCTCGCCATTGATTGTTTTTCATTTTTGAGATAATCTACAAAAATTATCACATGCGCATCCTATATATGGAGCTGTCGTAGCCTTCTTTGGATACGATTATCTTATTTCAGTCTACTCTTCTGAATGTTCCTTTATCTCAGGTGTGAAGTTGGGGACCCTTGTCTCATCCATGGTTTCGAAACATAGCCAAACACTATTGAAATATCTTCCAGACGCTGCTTTTTTTATAGTGAGCAAACGCGGTAGGCATCTTACGAACAGCTTTCTCAGCTCCAAATTGTTGGTCAATAAGCGATGTATAGCATTTTTTTTAAATGCCAATCATTTTAGCTAGCTTGGCTAGTCCTGGCTCAGCGCATGGTCTCGTTTAAATTCTGCCACCCAAATTTTATAGTTGTAAGCAAAGGAGCAGACTCTCGCTGAGTAGAATCTAGCTCGGCTTAAAAATACTTTTTTTTAATTCTTCTCTTAAAAAGTACATTTTCCTAAATAGAACTTTTTATCAAAAAATACGTATTCTTAAAAGTGAATTATTCCAATGAGCAGATTCCAGAGCTCGAAATTCGAGTGCAATTTCTAGGCAGCTTTATTTTTCAACTTATCCAATTCACAAACCAACACTTTTATGATTTATTACTATCATGAATGATAGTACAAAACACATTAACAAATTTAATAAAACACATATAGCATATGTATAATTTTATATTTGTGTTAGTAGCAACTATAAATGCAATTTACTCAAAATAGAGGCAAAAATTTTAAAATCTCTTAATCTGGTGAACAGCTAAAAGGAAATACGTTTTAAATAATATACGTTTAGTTAAAATCAGGATAAAACGATAGAACAAAACATCGGTCACAAGAAATCACCTAGCCTATTGATATTACAGATAATCAAGCCCATAAAAACAAAGTTTTTATTAAAACTCTTTTTTTCCATATGCATATGAGTTTTGAATCTCTCCGTGATTGTGCGTCACTATGCGTGACTGTGTGTGACTATCTTAAAATTAATCTTTGGTCACAGCAAGTCTATGGACCAAGGTTCAGATTTATTGGATGAGGGGAAATGAGGTTCAAATCACTACGTGACTGTGCATGACTATGCGTGACTGTATATGACTATCTTAAATTTAATCTTTGGCCAAAACAAGTGTATGGACAAAGTTTCAGATCGATCAGATCGATCGGAAGCGAGGTTTTAATCTCTCCTTGACTGTGCGTGACTATGTCAAAATTGATCTTTTTCCACGGCAACTCTATCGACCAAGTTTCAGATCGATCGGATAAGGGGAAATGGGTTTTAAAGCACCCCGTGACTGTGCGTTACTATGCTTGACTGTGCTACCAAAATTCAGTTGATGAGGGGGAATGGGGTTTCCCCATGGCAGAATGACAGGTAGACGGACAGAGTGTGAGTTAAAAGAAAGAGTTTTAAAAAAATTGCTTTTCCTAAAAGAAGTAAGTTTTCTTAAAAAATGATCTCTTAACAAATCAACAAAAGTAAAAAAGTACTTTTTCTTAAACAGGTACCTTTTGGTAAGCATTTATCATTCTTAAAAAGTACCTTTTCTCAAAAAAAAGTAACTCTTCTTAAAAGTTTTTAGAGATTTACATTTTCTTAAAAACTACATTTTCTTAAAATTATCTTTTCTCAAAAAAGTACATATATCCTAAAAATAAGTAAATTTTCTTAAAAAGTAATTAAAAAAAAGTACCTTTTCTTAAAAATTATTTTTTTTTTAAATCCCTTATCTGAAAAATATTATTACCTTAAAAAAGTATGTTTTCTTAAAAATCATATTCTCTTAAAAATCTACCTTTTCTTCAAAATAGCATCTCTTAAAAAAGTATTTTTTTTTTTTTTAAATCACTTTTTCTTAACAATGTATTTTTTTTTTCTTAAAAAAGCACTTTCTTAACAAAGTATTTTTTTTTTTTTTAACAAAATATTTTTGCTTAAAAAAGTATTTTTTCTTACAAAAAATACTTTTTCTTAAGCCAGTTCCTATGCAGTTTTTTTAACAAAGTATTTTTTCTTAAAAATCTACATTTTCTTCAAAAAGTAGCTTCCCTTAAAAAAATTATTTTGTTAAAAAAGTAAATTTTCTTAAAAAGTACTTTTTGTTACATTTTCTTCAAAAAGTAGCTTCTTTTAAAAAAGTATTTTTTTTAAAGTACCTTTTTTTTAAAAATTACTTTTGCATAAGCAAGTAGCTTTTCTTCAAAAATAAATTTTCTTAAAAAATAGCTTTTCTAAAAAAATTATCTTTTCTAAAAAAGTACCTTTTCTA
Source organism: Cordilura impudica (assembly GCA_963682025.1). Classification (NCBI taxonomy): domain Eukaryota; kingdom Metazoa; phylum Arthropoda; class Insecta; order Diptera; family Scathophagidae; genus Cordilura; species Cordilura impudica. The sequence continues at coordinate 30,328,704 of OY821519.1, read as the reverse complement.
AAAAAGTACCTTTTCTAAAAAAGTACCTTTTCTAAAAAAGTACATTTTCTTAAAAAGTGCATTTTCTTCAAAAAGTAGCTTCTCTTAAAAAAGTAGCTTCTCTTAAAAAAGTATTTTTTCTTTAAAAGTACCTTTTTTTAAAAAATTACTTTTGCATAAGAAAGTAGCTTTTCTTCAAAAATACATTTTCTTAAAAAGCATATTTTCTTAAAAAATTGCTTTTCTTAAAAAATTATCTTTTCTAAAAAAGTACCTTTTCTTAAAAAGTACCTTTTCTTAAAAAGTACCTTTTCTTAAAAAGTACCTTTTCTTAAAAAGTACCTTTTCTTAAAAAGTACCTTTTCTTCAAAAAGTAGCTTCTCTTAAAAAAGTATTTTTTCTTTAAAAAGTACCTTTTTTTTTAAAAATTTATTTTCCATAAGAAAGTAGCTTTTTTCAAAAATACATTTTCTTAAAAAAAACCTTTTCTAAAAAAATGCCTTTCCCTAAAATACCTTTTCCTTAAAAGAGTATCATTAGTAAAAAAAAGTACATTTTCTAAAAAATTACATTTTCTTAAAATAATATGTTAAAAGTAACTTTTCATAAAAAGGTAACCTTTCTTAAAATGGTAACTTTTCTTAAAAAGGTAACTTTTCCAAAAAGGTTACTTTTCTTAAAAAGTATCTTTTTTAAAAAGTAAATTTTTGCAAGAATTACCTCTATTTTGAAAAGTACCTCCTAAAACAAATATTTTGCTTAAAAATTTACCACAATCTATATAATCGTGTGATTACAAGATAGAACTGTATAGGCTCCATCTATGGAACTATGGAGACTTTTGGAATGATATAATTCTATATCATCAAAAAATTGAATCTATCCTAAATCTTAGTCAAACTATGTGTCAAAACCATATCAAAGACTAAAGATATATTTTGGAAATTTATAGAATTGAGTTATTATAAAACAATATTTTAAATTGTGGGGATATAAGACCTGTTTATTACATTTAAAGGATTTGAAGAATTTAACTTTAAACATTTGTTAAAATAAAGACTTAATTTTCCAATACTTTAAGATTGTTATGAATGAAGATTTTTAATTCCAAGAATGGAGTAACGTTATCGATTCGTATACTCAATTATAGAGACTCAAATTGGGTAAACTTTAATTTTTATCTCATTACGTCTTCAACATTTAAATGAAATCTAATCGTCAAACTTAGAATTCGTTATAGTTGAACTACTTCGAAGTACAAGGAATGTAGAAAACTTACTTATATCATATCCTCATTACCATAAGTGTGTGAATTACGCTGTGACAGGCAAATATTTTTTCATTAAAATTCCAAATCGTGAGCCATAAAAAGTAACATCTCCTCTAAATACAAGTTTTTGCCAAACATTTGATATTTCAAATTACTGTTTAAATTTCATTTAAAATTTAATTAAATTTTTGGCTACAAACATGTAAAGTTTTATTCAATTTTAGTTTATTGTTACAACCAAAAGGTGTGAATCAATGTTGTGCTAAAAATACGCGCTAAATTTATTACAAGAACACACTAAACGGTTCTTTTTACCCCTCGGAAATTATATGTAACTACCAAGTGTATAAAATGATTGAAAAGTATAGAATTAAATGAAATGAGAAATTCAGGTAAGCAGCCATTATATTGGATGATAATGGGAATGAGAAGAATTGTAAAAATCTTATTAAACAAGGCGTAAAAAATTACCAATAATCATGCGTAATGTGGGTTATGACTTACGAACGAACACGTTTGTTATTGAATAAAATAAAAAAATACTGTTTTATTATTATTATTTTTTTATTATCTTTTTTTTTGATGGGATGTTCTTGTTAATACAGCCACGATTTCTCTGGGAAAAGAAAATGAATTGTAATAAAGTAGAAAGTGAGATAAATACAATAAATTATATATATTAGACGGGGATAGTATGTATGTATATTAAGAAGTCTCACGTTAAGAAAATTGAGGTTGTTTTTTTTTTTTTTTTTCTAAATATAAAAAATTGGATTAATTTTTGGACGAAACCAATAATATTTCTGATTTGGCGGAAACTGTTTCGATAACTGGTCTTTGTTTTCTTATTTGATAAAAATTTTTAATCGGACACATAAGCCAATCATAACAATATTTCAATGGAGTTTCTGCCTGAGTCAAAAGTGACAAACAGCATACAGATACGAGTATCATTTGATTATGTTAATAGTTTGAGTTTCAGACCAACTTAAATAATTAATTACGTTACTAAAAAGGTGCATTTGTTATTTAATATCTACAAGGGCGGTTTTAAAGGCACATTTTGAATAATTTATTACTTTTTAGTATACCATCAATTATAGAATAGAACTTCCATTAGCCTTTCGATAATGGCTATCATCGAAATGTACATATTTTTTAAGAAATTACCATGATTCAATGTACTTTTTATAACACGATACTCCTTTATATGATAGGTCACTTCTTTATTAGTGCCTAGATAGAAATAATTTTTTATTGTAACACTCGTATGCCCTTTCGTGCTTCGCTACGACCTACCGAGACTTATTGACATGTTTTATTTCATAATAAATTTTTCCTACGAATTATGCATTGTGCAACTAAAATATTTTATTTCATTTATTTTATATATTTTTCTGTTTCAATGCTTGCTGATATACAATACTTATTGGTATTTCATACTCTGGAGCAAATTAAATCTTGGAACACTTTAACTCTTGCCCTTGAACTTAAAATATCACTTGTCAGTTTTTCATTTAAGCGATTTTTGATTTTTAAATCTGGCAACACTTTAACTATTGCCCTTGAATTTAAAATATCACTTGTCAGTTTTTCATTTAAGCGATTTTTGATTTTGGCGATTTTTGATTTTAGCGATTTTTGATTTTGCCCATTTTTGATTTTGAAGATTTTTGCTTTGGCGATTTTTATTTTTCGGGATTTTCGGTTTTGGCGATTTTTGATTTTGGCGATTTTTAATTTTTTAAAATTTTGGATTTGGCGATTCCCAATATTTTCCATGACTACTCACATCTATAATATTAATAGGCTAGGCGATTTCTTGTGACTGATGTTTTGTTCTGCAGTTTTATCCCGATTCTGACCAAACGCATATTATTTGAAAGGTATTTCTTTTTACATTTACAGATTTTTATTTTTTTTTCTTTATTTTGAGTAAATTACATTTAAAGCTGCTACTGATAGATACATAAAATTATACGATGCTATGTGCGTGTTTATTAATTTGTTAATGTGCTTGTAATAAAAATGAGTTTGTTTTTTGTGTTGATTTGTGAATTGGCTATAATTGATAAGCATACCTTCAGGGTCTTTATTTAATGAAAAAATAAAATTTCCGAGAATTTGCGCTCGAATTTCGAGGGCTGGAATCAGCAAGTTGATAATTAATGTACTTGTCAGAAGTTTCAAGACTGTCGCTTTCGTATTACTTCATGTTTTTTTCAAAGGAAAATTTTTATCGGACTACTCAAATTAATCGCATCTGATGGACTCGTGCAAAATGTCGAGGCTATCCTTTTATAGTGCACCAGTTATAGGATATTATACACACTGCTGCGATCACAAACATTTGTTATTTGACTAAACACATTAATAATAGATGACCCCACACAAATTTGCGAAACTCTAGCATAGTACTCAGTATATATACGAGGGCAGATTAATAAGTCCATAACTTTTAGAAAGAACATAATGTATCCCTTCAACAAAATAGTATTTTTCGAGGTCCATAAAATAGACATTTGTTTGATCAATAATTTCATCATTGAAATCGGTGGTGCAGAGTCCCAATAGTATTTATCAGCTTTTCCTGGGTTTGTTTGGCGGGTTTTTTTCGCAAAAAATAACGTTTAATGATCACTCGGAATTCACTTTTTTCCACAAAAAAAAAAAAAAAAAAAACACGAGGTTGTATGTTTTGAACAGCTTTTAAACGCGATGTTAATGACGTGAAATTCATTTCATTTTATTGACCCGCCCTCGTATTAAGTTAAAAGTTCACTGCCACGTCCATTAAAAATATCAAATAAAAAATTATAGCCTATGTCCATCCTTAGGGATCATTCTAAATGTTCGAATTAAAATTTTTTAAATCAGATGAGTAGTTAAAATCTCCTCCTACAAACAAACACACATTCCCTCTTCATTATATTAGTATAGATTTGTTTAAAGAGTACGTTTGTTTAAGTAAGTAGAAAATATTGAAAACTCTGGAATTGTGGCTCATGGTCCCTAAAGTATGCAGCGTCGAACAATGAAAAATCATTAAAATTCACTGAGGTGGTCTAACCATCCGATTAGTGCGCCTCCCGTTGGCCTTAAAATAGTGAAAACGTCCGCAGGGACCTACAATAAATTTTTGCTTGGTGGGGTATATAAAGTAATAGAACAGCACAAGAAATGCTTTTTTTTCGATTTTATTTAATATTAAAATACATGAGAAACTGAAATAAATCACTGCTTCTGGCTGATTTTCCAGTTCGAATGTGCAGGTATTGCAAAGATGCAGCAATGTTGAATGCTCAACAGAAACCGCAATACTCTCTGGTTTTACGCTGGCGACCGTACTCCACACGACATAACTGTCATAACGGCCGATATGATCGAGGCGCAAAAGAAGGTGCAACTCCTGCTGTTGGTCTTACTACTACCTACAAGGACAAAAAGTATTTACTTTTTCCGCTTTTCTTTTGTTTAAAAATTATTTTATTTTACCTTTACATTGAATGCTTCGTTATTAAATAATAGGCAGTGCTAATTGTGTCGTGAGCGTCGCTTATCGGTTTTTTTACTGGCTTAATTTCATTATCTATAATGTTAATAGGCTAGGCGATTTCTTGTGACCGATGTTTTGTTCTACCGTTTTATTCCGATTTTGACCAAACGTATATTGTTGTAAAGGTATTTCTTTTTAGCCGTTTTGCAGATTTAAAGATTTTTAAAATTTTTCCTTAATTTTGAGTAAATTGCATTTAAAGTTGCTACTAACACATACATAAAATTATACAATGCTATGTGTGTATTTATTAAGTTTGTTAATGAGTTTGTTTTTTGTGTTGATTTGTGAATTGGCTATAATTGATAAGCATACCTTTAGGGTCTTTATTTAATGAAGAGTTTCCTAGGATTTTCACTCGAATTTCGAGGGCGGGAATCTGCTAGTATACGATAAAAGTAACTATCGTAGCAATATCTACTATACTGTAGAACATTGCATGTGGCCAGCGGTTTGTTTATCGTTATCAAGAATATGTGCCAAGCACCTGATCCATTGTATACATGAGCACAGTGATATATCACCTTCGTAGAAGCCAAACAACAGCAAACTGGACGCGCAGAACTTTTCACATGGTATAAATGTTTTATTTGAGAGTACTGTTCCAACAAATGCAGTTTCCTGCCTTATCAAGGTACGCGCCACATCCAACGTGGAGAAAAAATTGTCACCACAAATTGTGCGGCCTGTATTCACATATCTTTCCACTAATTGATACACACCATTTTCACCTTAATTTATGTCACGCTCTTGATCAAGCAACTTCGTTCCTTCGAATCATACGGGATCAGCTTCCGCAAAATTGGCCTGCAACCAATTGCCAAGTATCTTCAATCGCAGCAGTGTTACTGCTGATTAATCGGTCCCATCGCGTATTTGTGTTATCAGCATGAGTTTAATTTGATCGTGTGATAACGCGGCTTTGTATATTGGAGCTTGTGTTGGGCCCCGCAGTTCCTTGTAGGCTCATTATGCCCAGCATACAGAACGATGGCCAAAAATGCATCGAATTCTTTTAGAGTGATTGTTTTCCATTCCTTTTTCATCGTAGGCTTTGCCGAATTCCATACAGTTGTTACTTCCCTGGCTTTTCGATTCGTTTCCCGTATGATGGCATAGGCGTGATAACATGAGCGTGTGGTGTATGGTGTAGGGATCGCGTGTGGTACGGTGCAGTGATATCAAAGCTTATTGAATTTGGGGCTGGTATTGACTTCTCTCGATTTACATCGAGTTTTCTCAGAGACCGCACAATACTTGTTGTTATTGATGGGTTCTCATCTAATGAGTTCAAGCTTAATTCAGGGCTACCCCAAGGTTCCGTTCTTTCTCCTTCCCTTTTCTTTATCTTTCTGAACGACCTTATTGTTTTATTAATATTCAAATGAAACAATCTATTTAAGAATGTGTATTTAAATTGATGTTGTTTTATTAACAGTTCAAATTGAAGTAAGGAAAAAATGAAAAATATTTATAACTACAAATTCAATGAACAATATGTTTCTTATTTAACAATACAAAAATAATAAAGTTGTAAACAGTATTTCAAATAAAGTATATAATAACATGCCTCCTCAACTTTATTTACTTTTGAACCATGCCAAATTTAAGACTACATAGTTTGTGTTTGATTTTTGCCACAGGTTTTGTCAAGGCATCTGCCGGCATCTCATTAGTTGACATGTATTGAAGTTCGATGATTTTCTTCTCAACAGCATCTCTGACGAAATGATATTTATAATGAATATGTTTAGTTCTTGAATGATGAGCACCAAATTTTGCCATTTGTTGAGCACTTTGAGAATCGGAAAATACTTGAATTGGTTTTTCATTCTTGTAGCCTAATTCCTCCAATACATATGAGAGATAACAAGCTTCCTTTGCAGCCTCAAAGCCACATATTCCGCCTCTGCACTAGATGTAGCGATTAACTTTTGTTTTCTGGATTCCCAAGAAATGACTCCACCTGCGAAAATAAAACAAAATCCAGTTTGTGATTTTCTATCATTTACATCCTGCGCCCAATTGGCATCAACAAAGCCCGCTATTTCTAAACCTGTTTTATTATATGTTAATACTGAGTCTTTGGTTGAATTAAGATATTTTATAGTATGTAGTGCAGCGTTTAGGTGCTGCTTTCTGGGATCTTGTGAAAATTGGGAAAGCAAGTTAACGCTGCATGTTATATCTGGACGACTATATAAAGATAAATGTAGCAAAGATCCAATAATTTCCTGATAGTAAGTTTGGTTAATTTTGTCTGCCTCTCCAGAAATTGTTGGTTCTTTTTCTAATTTTAATTTAGCTTGCATTGGAATTTTAACTGATTTTGAATTTTCTAAACCATATTTCGAAACAATATTTGAAATATATCCAGGTTGTGATATTGAAAGTGTTCCTTTTCCAACATTAATTTCTAAACCAATGCAATGTTTTGGTTCCAAAAGATCTCGAATTTCAAAATTTTCTTGTGGTTTAATTATAAATGTTTCTGTGTAATTATCGTCGTTTGAAGCTATGACTATATCATCAACATAAAGTGCCACCATCATTGTTCTATTCGATGATTGAGTAAAATAAATGCATTGATCATATTTTGATTGATTTAATCCAAATTGTTTAATTATTGCATCAATCCTTTTAAACCACTGCCTTCCAGCTTGTTTTAAACCATAGATAGCCTTTTCTAATTTGCAGACTTGATTCTTAGTTTTCTCCTGAATGAATCCTTCTGGTTGCTCCATAAATATTTCTTCGTCCAAATCACCGTTTAAAAATGCTGTGGATACGTCCAACTGCCGAAGTTTTAAATCATTCTCAACAACTAGAGCATATATTAAACGAAGTGAACTTTGACGTACGACAGGAGCAAATGTATCCATATAGTCAACACCTAACTGCTGCGTATAGCCTTTGGCGACTAGTCTAGCTTTTCTTTTTTCAATTGTTCCATCTGGTCTATATTTCGATTTAAATACCCACTTGCATCCTACGGGTTTTCGGCCTTGTGGTAAGTCAGTTAATTTCCACGTCCCATTTTTCATAAGAGAGTTGTATTCATCCAGTATCGCGCTATGCCACTCGTTGCTGTCATTTGAAGATAAAGCTTCTTTTAACGTTTTTGGATCATCATGTTTTTCATTAATAGAATTTGTTATTTCTTGACTTTCACCGAATGTCCAAGACCTCAATCTCTGTTTAATAGAATTTACAGGATTTTCAATACTATGACCTAAACCAGCATCATCTATTTCTTGTACTCTTGAGTAATTTTCGTCCTTTTCGGTACTTGTCATATCATTTTTATTTGATGTGTCTTCAAAAACACCTTCTGACTCATCGGCATTCATTTCAGCATTCGATATTTCAGATACGCTTTTATATTGGAAATTATAAAACCCATCGCCATTTGATTTATTTTCGTTATCATTTCTATAAAGCTCGTGTTCTAAAAATTTGACGTCTCTACTTTTGATGACAAGTTTGGAACCTGCTTGCCATAATCTGTAGGCTTTTGATTCATCTGAATATCCAACAAGATAAAATTGGTGACTTCTAGCTTCCCACTTTGATTTGTTTGGTTTCTTATCCAACACAAACGATTTACAGCCAATCTGGCGCAAATGACTAACTGAAGGAATTTTTCCAAACCACATTTCTTCCGGTGTTTTATTAGTATTTAGAAGTGTTGGACAACGATTTCTGATATACGCAGCAGTATGAACAAGTTCTGCCCACAAGCATTGAGGTAGATTCGCTTCTAGCATAAGACATCTAGCCATTTCCACTAGTGTGCGATTCATTCGCTCGGCTACTCCATTTTGCTGAGGAGTGTATTCTACCGTCAATTGTCGCTTTATACCATTATCCTTTAAGAAATTTGAAAATTCGTGTGATGTTAATTCACGGGCGTTGTCACTACGAATTAATTTAATCTTTTTACCAGTCTCGTTTTCTGCTAGCTTCATGAAATCTTTAAATGCTTGCAGGTACATATCTTTTGTTCTATGAAAAACCACGAATACTTTTCTCGAAAAATCGTCAATAAACGTAGCAAAATAGATTTTTCTATTCAAGGATTCAACCCTCATTGGTCCACATAAATCAGTGTGTATCAGACCTAAAAGTTCGCTAGACGATTTATCTTTCTTATGGGAAAACGGTAATCTTGTTTGTTTACCACGAATACAGGCGATACAATTTAAGTGATTTTTTTCTAAATTTTGGCAAGCCAACTACCATTTTCTCTGTTTGTAATTGTCCTAACTGTTTAAAATTCAAGTGCCCGTATCTTTTATGCCAAAGTTCTACATTATTGCCTGCACATTGTTCAAGTTCCTGGGAAATTTGTGTGCATTTTTCATTAAGATCAACATTTTTAGCTGATTTAACAATAAAAAGGCCATTATCCTTAAAAGCTTCAATTAATTTCATGCCATCTTTCAAAATTCGAGCGCTATTCACCGCCATTACCACCTTACAACCACTTTCTGTTGCTTTTCCAGTGGATATCAAATTACATCGTAAGTCAGGGATATACAAAGTGTTGTATAGGTGCACTTTTTTCATTAAATTATCAACTTCTACATTGAGTTCTACTGTGCCAATCCCATGAACGCTAAGTTCCTTTTTATCTGCTAATTGAACTTTTCCACAATATGAAGTGTCTATTGATATGAATGGTGCAGATAAACTACACATGTGTGAAGTTGCTCCACTATCAATGCACCAGCTATCAAATTTAGTTGAGTTTACGGACTGGACAGTATCTAAATTGATATTATCTGCGGTTACTATGAACCCTGCGTGGTTTTCTACGCAATTCAACTTGTCTTTGTTTGAACTAACTCTACAGTTTTTAGCCATATGGCCTTTTTTCCCACATCGATGACAATTATAAGGAAAATATGAATTGGACGTACCTTCTTTTTCCATTTTCTTGTTACCTTGCCAATTCTTCTTCAAAAAATTTCGGTTGACCTTCATTGCTATATTTTCTGCTACTTTTTCTTCATTTTTGTCTCCAATTTCCAGTAATCTTGCTCGTAGCGTTGTCAACCCCGGAAAATCATTTGCAGTGTCCACCGCAGCTTTAATTGGATTGAATTTGGTTGATAAGGCATCCAGTAGCAAAACAATAAGCAAGTCTTCGTCTAACTTAACATCCATCTCGGACAGACAAGAAATACACATGTCAAATTCAATTAAAAATTGTGTAATAGTTTGATTATCACCCATTCTTAAATTTAATAACTTACGGTATGATTCTGCCTTGCGTCTCATAGACTTACGATTATAGGTTTCTTCTAGATATTTCCATATTTCTTGTGACGTCTTGAAATTTTTTACCATCGATACAATATTGGGCTCTAATGCAATAAGGATCTCTGCTCTGGCATCTAAGTCCTTGTCGATAAATTCTTCGAGCAATTTTAGCTTACTTTCATATTCTTTTTTCTCTGCTGTTGTAGCTGATTGCGACAATGGACTTATTTCGGGTTTGTTCTCTTTTCCTAACACCATCTTTAAAAATCGGTTCTTGTGCAAAATGGCCTCAATTTGAGCCTTCCAAGTTCCGTAATTCGATCCATTAAAACGAGGGATCTTTCCAGTGTGTGTCGTCATATTTTTAGCTTCAAATTTATTTTTATCTGACCTTATGTAACAGCTTCCAGATCAATGTGTTACCACTTCAAAATTCCACCAAATTGAATTAGCCTTCGTTTTACACTTCTTAAATATTTTATAATGCTTCGTCTTCCTGTTATGGTCCTGGGCCCATAACCTATTGTTTTATTAATATTCAAATGAAACAATCTATTTAAGAATGTGTATTTAAATTGATGTTGTTTTATTAACAGTTCAAATTGAAGTAAGGAAAAAATGAAAAATATTTATAACTACAAATTCAATGAACAATATGTTTCTTATTTAACAATACAAAAATAATAAAGTTGTAAACAGTATTTCAAATAAAGTATATAACAACAGACCTTCTTGGTCAAATTTTTAATTCTATATACTCTTTCGCAGATGACAGCAGCATTTGTCATTAATTTTCCTTTAAGTGTAGGTATAGCCTATTGGAGGTTGGGAAGCAAAAGGCGGACAATGAATGATACACTCAATACGGACCTCTTAACAATCTCCGCGTAGAGTAAAACGAATATAGTTGATTTTAATGAATCCATGTTGTCTGTTGACCCATAGGGCCATGGATTCAATAATGTCATCTGTATTTATGGGAGGTATGGGTATTGAGGAATCGGATACTCTTGATGTTCTGGGCATGAGAATTCAGTGTGATGTTCGTTGGAACGAACATGTTTTCAAAGTGTCGAAATAGGCATTCAAGTGCCTTGGTTTTCCAAAACGGTGCAAAAATTACTTCACTCCTTCTAATCTCCTGAAAATCTATACCACTTATAACCGACCAAAAATGGAATACAACTCCTATATATAAGCAGGAACTACAATGTCTATTTCGGAGCTACTAAACCATGTACAAGGGAGGGCATTGATTCTCATTAATGACAATATGGTACCCAACTCTATTGACTCGTTGGAACTTCGTCGGAATATGGGTTGTGTAGCACTGTTCTATAGATACTTCCATGGGAACTGTTCTTCTGAGATTAGTGAACTTATTCTAAGTGCTCGAGTTTCAATTCACCCTACCCGCTTCTCTTGTAGACCACATTCGTTTGTAGTCTATTGTCCTGTTGACTGCACAACGTATTACAGAGAGAATACGTTTATAAGTCGAACTGTATGTGGAATATCCACAAATACTACTCCATCTTTCTTCCTTCTCATAACCTATTTTCCTGAGATCAACACAATGCAGTGCATCTGTAGGGGTATCCCCTGAGTGTTGGTTAATAATTAGAAAAGAAAAATGTGTCTTTCACTGGCCCTGGTTTCCTTCTTATATAGTCGACTACGTTATAAGCACAGACGCGGGGATTCGGTGGTGCAGTTTTGCTTTATTTCGTGACATTTTTAGATGTAACATAACTGTCAGAAGCTTCGGTAGTGGCAGGAGCCGTTTGTAATTCATCTTCTTCGTCTTCATCTAGCTCCTTATTGATTTCCACATGCGGTAAGTGTAGGTAAGCTTTAGCAAATCTTATTATGGCATACAAATTGCTGTTGTAAGTATTCAATTGCAAAAGGAAATAAAAATCATTAGCGATTAATGCTAATAATAGTACAAAGTTCGTAGGGAATTTTTAAATAAGCCACGTATAAAACTATTACTCGTATTTCTTCAAAACAAGCTTAAATCGAATCAGCATACCTTTTTCTTGGAATACATGTACTGTTAGGGTATTCAAACGATACAACATTGAGGACTTGTAAGAGTTTGAAAATCAAAAAGGTCCTTAGGGACCTTCTCACAAACAAAATAGAAGTTAACAAAATATTTCTTATTTTAGAAAACCAGCAAGAATCAAATGAAATTATTGTCATGTAACGCAGTGTATAGAGCCATGATCAATATATGCATCTGTTTTAAACAATGATTTTGGTTCAATGATTTTGATTCTCCTTACTAAACTCCAATCTTCATATCTTGCAAAGAAATATCAATTACAAATTACTCCTTAGACTTCACAAAATTTATAAAAAAAAAGTATGTAATTGTTATGGGTCAAATCACGATACATCATTTAAACAATTAACAATTTCAGTTAATAATAATTAACTTAAAAATGCATTTTATTGCCACATTTCATAACAACAAGTTGTAATTAAATATGAAAACCTCCAGCCAACAAAAGGGAATTCCTAACAAATTCTCACATGCTTCGATAAACACTTAACAAATAAAATAAACTTTAACTTTAAGTAGGCATGAAGCCGGCTGAAAACATCAGGCAATAATTATAACAATTTTTATGACTTTTCTTTTAACGAAATATTTCGAAATGCAACTGCAGCAACAGCAGCACTTGAATTTGTAGAGCAACAGTAGCAACAACATTGGTGCATTCAAGCATTTGTACGTAGCGCCTAAGTATTTGGGCAAAGTTTTCTACACAAATTGTTGAAATACACATACTTAAATTTAACAGTCTAAAGGATGTTTTAAAAGCTGACTCACGACTTCTTCGATGTTGAAAGACTAAAGGCAGTGAGTATGTGTGGGTTAACATGATAATTAAAAATTGTAAATTTGTGTTGTTTTTCTTTTAAATAACACAAACATCACAAACACACATACAGTTGTGGTAATTTAGGTAGCAGCTTTAAAGTAATCATAGATACTTTGCTAAATTTACAAAAGACTTCTGGTGGCATTAAAAAGAGTCTTAACTCACTTTACTGAATTTTTTTCTATTTTTATGCTCACAGCTGTAAATAACTTGCAACTGTAATGGATTTATTACGAAGATTCGTACTTTGTTGAGTTATCTCTACAGCCAAGAGATTGTGAATCATTTTTGTAAATAAATGACAAGTAAAGAGGTCTTCCCAGAAGTCATTGACAATAATCAGTCGACACCATTAAAAATTGTAGAAATATGTATTTTAAAAATAAACCTGAACAAAAAAAAAACAACAACAACAAAAAACAACAAAAACTGGACCACCAATTGTGCTAAAGTCTTAAGTTTATATAAATTAAAATCTTTAAATGTCTCTCAAGCCTTTATCTTGAAGTTTCAATCATCGAACCATATGTTATCCTGACACTTCAATTTAATTTTACGAAAATTGTATTCAACTCTTAATTTTGTTTTTGTTTTTTGTTTTCGTTTTTTTTGGGGAATTCTCTGAATCTTAATCGATAGAAAGAAAACGAGACACGGGACTGATACTTTCACTTTGATAAACTTATTAACATTAAAACTAAAAAGAAAAAAAGAACAGACAGCCGGTTAAAACAACAAACAAACAAAAAAACAGTTAGCATCTGACACCAACTACTTAATGACACATGGTGTACGAGTGAGTATGTCTGTCTTCTTCTCTACTCATTGTATGTTTATTTTACTTTTGTGCTGTTGTTGCTTTATCTAATGACATTAGAACCTTTGAGATAAACAATGGCAATGTGACATACAGTTCGGTTGAGGTCGTTCTCTAATTAAAGTCGTTAGTAGAAATGTCTTATTTCGTTGTGAGTATTCAGTCGTTTACTCGTTCACTCATTCATTTATTCTATTGTGTGTTGCTGATAATGATTGTCAATATGTCATCATGAAAAACAAAAACAAAAGAAAAGAAAATCTAACTAAGCCAAACATTTCAACCATACGTTAAGTGTCACTGGTAAGCCAGTGTTGCCATATTTAAAAGAATAATTGAAAACTAATAGATTATACATAAATATTCTACAAATTGGTGGCTGGAATCTGCTGTAGCAGAGTTTAAGTTCTTTATGATTCAAAATATCAAGATTTCAAGTTTCTAGACTTCTTAATGCAAAATTATCCCCTGTGGTCAATGATCCATATCTATTTTGCATAAAAGATTGAAATCCTTTAGAATTTATAAAAAATTGTCGTCCTTATTATACCGGGTGATCCAAGTAGAGATACTTTTTTCAATAGCCTTTTTTTGACAGATCACGTGTGAGTCGTCTCATGCTGTCATGTTATTATACCCTATACCACTATGTGGTTTGGGTACAATGACTTTGTGCTGCTGTTTGTAACTACCAAAAACATTTGACCTAGACCCATCTTTAATTATACCGATCGAATCCGAATCACTAGCTGATTCGATTTAATGATATCCGTCCGCCAGTCCGTCCGTCTGTGTGTCCATGTAAACCTTGTAATCAAACTGCAGGTCGCAAATATGAATATATTTTGATGAAATTTGGTGAACGCTACTGAAATTGGTGAGAATCGGTCCATGTGCAGACCTAGCCCCCATACAAATGACCCCTATGAAATCGACATAAATAGCCATAAGATTCAAATTGTCATATAGATCTTAGTCAAATTGGGTTTATATGCGTTTATTATATCCATTAATGAGTAGTCCAAAAATAATCCCTATGGCACAACTTTTACTCATAGATACCATATAGAGCTGCTTCCCGATCTTTACTTAAATCTATCAAAAAACAAAAATATTGCACTGATTCTTCTCAAATTTTGTTTGTATATATTTTTGCAAAATAAAAGAGACTTTACCAAACATGGCCAGGATCGGTCCATTTTTGGGCCTAGTCCTCATATAGATATAGCATCCAATATGAACTTTTTCATATCTGCAGCCAAAAAAATTAATAAAAATCCCACTCAAATTGTGTTTATGCTTATTTTCTATATCCAGTTAGTTGGGTCTAAGAGATAGGGTCTCTGAACGCATGGTACAGGCTATCGTATAGTCGGTCTAGACCGACTATAATTTTCTTACTTGTTTTTGTTTAGTATTGTTTGGCATTTCATCATGGAAAGACTTAAGCCTGAACAACTTTTACAAATCGTTCAACTTTATTACGAAAATCCACGTTCTGTGAAGAATGTGTTTCGTCAACTTATGCTCAACTTACGGTCAACATAATCGGCCTACTGAGCGTACTATTCGCAACACCATCAACCATCTTGAGATCCAGCATTCATTATTGGATAATATTCGACCGAATAGACCACGTCCAGCACGCAGTGAAGAAAATATAGCGGCCGTAGCTGAGAGTGTACACGAAAACCGTGGAGAGTCGATTCGGCGCCGTTCATAGCAACTCGGACTGATGTATGGAACGACTTGGCGCGTTTTACGTCGAGATCTTCAATTGAAAGCATACAAAATACAGCTTGTGCCAGAACTGAAGCCGCCCGACCTTCCCAAGCGACATCGCTTCGCTCTATGGGCTCTTGGAAAGTTCCAAAAAGATCCGTCGTTTTTGAGCCAAATTTTGTTCAGCGTTGAGGCCCATTTCTGGCTCAATCGGTATGTAAACAAGCAAAATTGCCGCATTTGGGACGAAGAGCAACCAGAAGAGATTCAAGAGCTGGCACTTCATCCAGAAAAAACAACGGTTTGGTGTGGTTTGTGGGCCGGTGGAATCATCGGTCCATATTTCTTCAAAAATGATGCCGGTGAGAACGTAACCGTCAATGGCGACCGTTATCGTGCCATGATAACCGACTATTTGATGCCTGAAATTGAAGCTCGTGATCTCGGCGACATTTGGTTTCAACAAGACGGCGCCACTTTCCACACAGCGCATCAATCAATGGATTTATTGAGAGAACACTTCGGTGAGCAGATAATTTCACGTTTTGGGCCAGCCGATTGGCCACCCAGATCGTATGCTACCACACCGTTAGACTTTTTCCTGTGGGGATATGTAAAGCCTAAAGTTTATGCGGACAATCCCGCTTCAATTCAGGCCTTGGAGCAAAACATCACGCGTGTCATTCGCCAGTTACCAGTCGAAATGCTCGAACGAGTCATCGAAAATTGGACTCAATGAATGGACCATCTGAGACATAGCCGCGGCCAACATTTGCTAAACATAATCTTCAAAAAAATAAATGCCAAAGAATGTTCTTTCAAATGATAATAAACATTCCCCATTAAATTTGAACTTTCTGTGTTTTTTCCTTTAAAAAAGTAGGGAACCTCAAAATGGATCACCCTTTATAATACTAGCAGATCCCAGCCCTCAAAATTCGAGTGCAAATTCTAGGAAATTTTATTTTTTATAAGACCCTAAAGGTATGCTAATCAATTTAGGCAATTCACAGCTCAACACTTTTTATTGTCGTTATTTTCGTTATTGGTTTATGTCCAAAATTATTCTTGTCGTTATTGGTTTATGTCCAAAATTATTTTTCAATTCAACACAAGGCCTTTTGCAAACACATTAACAAATTTAATAAATACACACACAGCATTGTATAGTTTTAGGTATGTGTTAAATGCATTTTACTCCAGAAAAAAAAATGCAAAAATGTAAAAATCTGTAACTCTGGTGGACAGCTAAAAAGAACTACCTTCTAAATAAGGGATGTTTGGTAAAAATAGGATTAAAACTGACAAATCTACATCGGTCACAAGGAATAAAAAAATTCACAGGTCGCTATACCAAACAATAGAAACACAGATCGTCATTTCTTTGTATGTGATTTGCTAATTAACACAACTAGTAGCTCAGCAGCAGATATATCCAGTCGCACAAATAAGGCGCGGAGTGCATTTCCCCAGTTAAACCCGATTTGAAAACTTTCTAATATTTCGAAACAAACCAAGACGAACTATTTAACTCCAACTTAAAATCCACACTGTTATATGGATGCGAGACCTGGAACATCACACCACGTGACATGCAATGCCTGCAGGTATTTCTCAACAAATTTCTCACAATTAAGATCTTGGTAACTCACTAAGATCTTTACATTTTAACGTTTCTACAATACAATAAGCGTCCCGGTAGGTGAGTAGGTAGCGTGCTCGCCTATCATGCGGGGGTCGTGGGTTCGATTCCCACCAGAGGCTTTGGTATGTCGCTGCAAAAAAAAAGTGACTACTCCCTCTTTCCTCCTTAACCTATTTTCCTGAGATCAACACAATGCACTGCATCTGTAGGGGGCATCCCCTGAGTGTTGATTAATTAAAAAAAAAAAAAATAAGAAGTTAAAATGTAATCGGTTAAAGATATTTATAGTTCAAATCACAAATCTATGTGGCGATTTGAACAAAAAAAAATATTCTTTAGTTTTATAAAAATATTGCTTTCTAAAGAAACACCAGGGAAGAAAAAGTAATAAGGGTAAAATTATTTAAGCAGAAACTATTTAACAGCAAAAAGTTAGGAAACCATCCATGTGCCTGTGGCACGGATCCATAAAATAATTAAGTACAAAAATGTGTTCCCAATTCATTACTGTCTAACAAATTGTCTCGTTTCAACCTTAAAATTAATGGTCAACTTTTAATTATATCACTCCAAATGCTTGAATTATTTGTTTGTTCCATCAATGGCAACACTTTTTTTTGTAAACGTAAAATAGGAAGAGCGTAAGCGAGAAAGCTATACAAACATTTAATAGAGTGTGACAAAAATAATGAGATCTGTATAAATGAGATAAGGTCTCCTAAGGTAAACCTGTCATCATGTGAATTATTTAACTGCTTAACAGTGTGTATCGTCCCGTAGTATCATTATTATCGTAAGTCATCTTGTTTGTTCGTTTTTTTTTTCTATCTTTTCTATATATTTTTTTTTTTACATTTCAGTTATTTTCCAAATTATTTCGGTGAACATTCTTCAAGTTCTTCTTTATCTGTAGCTGTCTTCAGCTGTAATATGTTTAGCAGGTTGTTTTAGTTTTAAAGTTAAATAGTAAAGGTTTTAGTGTTGTAGTTGTTGTAACCATTGCCATTTACAACTCATTTTGACATATCAGATTGTCACCTTAAGTGGCGTTGTGTCCATATTGTATAGATTTAAAACGGTTGTTTTTTTTTTTTATTTATTTAGTTTGTCTCTGACCATAGATTCTTAACAACTGCTACTTTATATTTATTTACTCTGTTTTTCCAATAATTGTTGAAAATTTTTAGTTTCAGATAAAGAAAAAGGGTTTTTATTTGTTTTGGTATTTTTTTCTTTCCATTGTGTACTAATGAGCAAAATTTACGAGGGCTGCCTGCTTGCTCACCTGTCATGTGAGTTTTATTTGAACCCATATAAATATTGGGGAGAAGTTTTTTTTTTTTTTAAGTTTATTGTGTAATTCGTATGCTGGTTGTGAAATAGATAAACTCCAAATTAAGTAATAGATTTTTATAAAAAGATATGGTTTTTTATGGGGGAGATTTTGAGAACAATATTAAGAAACTGATTGTTTTCGTTTCGTAGAAATATAGACGATAAAAATTCCAATAAAATAGTTATCAAAGCAAGTTGTAAAAGAAAGTCACCAAAAGTAAGTGTTCGTATTAAGAAATGATATCTCAATGTTTAATTGATGTTTAAGTTAAAACGTTACTACAATTTAAATCAACAAATTATGTGGGAACATTTCTAGTTATCAGTTAACGCGAGATTTTTTAATGAAATTTTGAATCGGTTTTTACCGAACGTTGGCATATACCGGATAAACGGGTATCAGAGCTAGCCTAGCGAAATATTTTTATTCTGAGAATACTGTTGAAAGCTGAATGTACCCGAATCATTTAAATGATGATCAAAAATCTGTTTCCAGTGCATGTGAAATTCTAAAAAGCCTAATCATTTAGAAAAATATCAAACTTCAAGTGGCTAGAAATACTATCAAGTGGCTAGAATACTATGATGGAGGGAGTCTTGAAATTTTGCTGAGTCCATATATTATAGATTCAAGTGGTCGTGCTTAAAGTTAGTGGGATCGGATTAGTGGGCGTGGTAACTTCCATAAAAACTTATTACAAAGAATAGCCCAATTAAACTAGTTATTACTTTTTAGTAATACAACACATTTTAATATATTATAGTAGAGGATCCGTGCTGCTCTGATGCATTATATTATATTATATTAATCTTGTGGTATTCTTACATTTAATGTAGAAGTCCCATATTTTATATTTGGAAACTGTTATAAAATACTTTGTTAATATTTTAAAAATATAATCAAATATCATTTGATTTCTTAATTTGATATAAAAGAAAATTTTATAAATAAATTTAGTCAGAATTGATTTTGAAAACAATAAAGAAACAAGACTTTCTCTTATTGGCGCCCAACGTGAATTTTTTCAATATTATCCAGTCGTATCCTGATATTAAAAAATAAATATTTTAAATATTATTTTGTGTCAGTTATCCGGACGTATCCTGGTTGGACTTTTTCGGTTTTGCCATCCAGATATTTTGAGAATGTATTCTATCCTGGGTTGTTGGAAAAGCAGATTGGATTCCTTTTGAATTACTCAAAAATTCAATACCTAGTTGTGCCTTTGCCTGGAAATATTTGAATATCCTGTTATTGGATATTGGCTTCGTTTTCATTTGAAATACCCAAGATTATTGCAATATTTTCAACAATTATATAAATTAAACTTGATTGTGGTTTCCCGTGGAATATCCAAGATTATCCAAATATTATAATTTCATTGCTAATTATTTGCTGCGTATTGTGTGGATTCTCCCATTTATATAAATAAAAACTGTAAGTTTTATTTGATTTTTTACATTGCAATGCCTCGCCTGCGAAGATCGGTTTCACCAAGTTTGGAAGTTGGTAGTGCTCCAGGCAATCGTGTGACCACCCCTTCCATTCATTCTGTTACTTTTTCTGATATCCAATTTCAAAGTTTATTTCATAAAAGAGTAAACGTTGAAACTTTAGCTGGTTTTTCAGAAAGATTTAACGGGGAATTTGATAGGAATATTTTAGAAAATTTTTTATCTAATCTCATTATTTATAAAGAAGTTAAACGTGTACCAAATGACATACCTTTGAAGGAATTACCTCTTTTGGTTCGCGGATATGCTGCAATTTGGTTCTCGGGAATCGCTTTTGAAATAAAATTAATAGGCTAGGCGATTACTGATGATGATGACTGATGTTTTGATGGTGACTGATGTTTTGTTTTGCCGTTTTATCCCGATTTTGACCATGCGTATATTGTTTGAATGGTATTTATTTTTAGCCGAATTGCAGATTTACAGATTTTTAAAATTTGCAATTTATTTGTCCGTCCTTCCGCACTTTGTCCGTCCTCTTGCACTTTAGCATGGATAACTCCTCGAGGACCCGTGCTGCTTCGCAGCATTAGGATAGACTATGAATGAAAGGGTGTAATTAATACATAAAATCATTTTACAGTACTTCCTTCCAGACAATATTAGCTGTGCGTCGGCCATTAGGTTTAATTTCTACCTTTACATTTCTGAATGTTCTTCCTCGACATAAAGCTAAGTAATACTAGTACGGTAATACCAAAATATGCGGGAGAAGTTAACGTACAGTAAAACAATATCGGAATTTGCCCGGAGAAGTTAACGAACAGTTATACCAAAATTTGCCAAGAGAAGTTAACGTACATTAATACCAAAATATGCCAAGAGAAGTTAACGTACAGTAATGCCAAAATATGCCAAGATAAGTTAACGTACAGTAAAAGTAAAGTTGATTGTCCACGCATAACTTTCCTCAAACCCAACGAATTTAAGCAGTTAATAGCGCAAAGAGAGCTTGAACCACTGAGTGGTCTTAGACTTATGTCAACAGCCTACGTTAATTAGAACTCTAGTTATAGAGGTTTGAGTGAAGGAAAATATTGAAAAAATTTTGAAAAAAGTATAACTTGAGTAAATTCCAATGCTTGATGACAGATGTATCTGTGTCTAAATACCTTTCATTAAAAAAAAAAATGAAGGAAATCGGCCGGATAGAACGGTCAGACGGACTGACTTTAGTTTTCATAAATTCTTTTAATATATAAGATATATCAAATCAAAGGCAATTTACTCAGCTTTAAGGAAAAGTAAAACTAAATTATCGATATAACGAAAAAATGACCGGCCATGTTTATTGATACTTCCCCTTAATGTTTGCTTACCTTCCCATCCCACATCTGCAGCATACTTGTTGCATTTACATACCAATTACATGTTTAGTTTTTGCTTCTTCTCTACTCTCCTTTAACTTATTTTTTACATTTGCCCAATATCTTTGGATTGGTCGAAATCGTGGGCAATTAGGGATTAATATATTTGGGTATTACATCTACCCATTTGTCTTTATACCACTTCATTGCTAAATTTGAATAATGACATGATGCCAAATCCGACCAAAATGTTACTGACTTCTTGGGCTATTAAATTAGTGGTAATATTGTTTTTTGAGGACATTCCTTTGTGTATAATTCTGCCGTTATTTTTGATGACGTTACAAATGCAGAATTTATTTTTTTCATATTTATCCATATTGGGGCGACATTTCCACGTTTCATTGCAATATAATATTTGTTTCCAGACAACTGCTTAAAGTCATGTTGTACATAGGTTTCATCATTATACAACTTTCAAACTTCGTCAAAACTTTGGTGTACAATAAGCGAGCACGTTTTAGCAACAGACTCCTGTTTTTCTGTACGGTTTGGATGTTTAATCGCTCGCTAATCTTCTGTTTGAGCGTATGCGTATGAATCCAAACCTTTTTTCACTTTCTTTGGTTTTCTATTTATAGCTGCTGTGGCCTTGTAACTTTCAAAACACTGTTCACTGTAGATTTTTTAATTTTAAGGAGTTTTTCAATTTTAAAACCACTATATGTTGGATTTTCCAAAAAAAATTCTCATTTCGCGTTCTCGATCCATAGCGTCTCTACAAAATAATATTAAGTTGACAAACTTGAAACGTGTTAAAAGTAACGGTATATTTCTTGTCAATAACATATCTAAGGAGTTAAAAATTGTATACACCAGAGGTGCTGTAATCATGTTTTGAATGTTGGCAGATTTTGAGCGGGCCAATCTTTAGTGAGAAACTAGAAACTTTTTCAAGAAGTTCTAAATCTCAGTAAAGAAGTTAAATGGGTGCGATCTTACCAGTGATCGTTGTACCTCACATTCAAAATGAAATATATGGAGTGATATGGTAGTGAGAGTGTCTGATTCAATAGGTTATTAGTATACTAGTAGGCATTGTGCTGCCCAAAGTGAATATAGAATATAGACTACGTGGATTGCATACATTACACTGTACAACAGCCTCTGGGGGGTGCAAAATTCCAAGTCAGCGTGAAAGCACTAGGCCAGTATAGTAAAATCCCCAAAGTGTTTGGCTCTCTCAGCCCAAGTTTTTTTTGTATGACCTTTTATATATTTTTCTAATCTTAATATATGTTTGTTTAGTTTTTCATCTCTAGCTTTAGAACCATTGTTGATTTTTCATTTCATTCTTTAGCAAATAGCTTCAGCAAATCAAGTCGGACTAATTTTTGGAATGAAATCATTAAACAAATTTAGTTTTTCCCCTTTTTTGAATAAAATTATTGAATAACATAACATTTCATGGCGTATGATTATTATTTATTAGTAGAGTGGACGAGATTAATTTTTTATACCCTATACCACTATGTGGTTTGGGTATAATGACTTTGTGCTGCTGTTTGTAACAACCAATAATATTTGACCTAGACCCATCTTTAATATTGAAATTGGTGAGAATCGGTCCAAGTTCAGACCTAGCCCCCATACAAATTACCCCTATGAAATCGACATAAATTGCCATAAGATCCAAATTGTCATATAGATCTTACTCAAATTGGGTTTGTATACGTTCATTACATCCATTAATGAGTAGTCCAAAAATGATCCCTTTGGCCCCATATAGACCGCTTCCCGATCTTCACTTAAATCTATTAAAAACAAAAATATTGCACTGATTCTTCTCAAATTTTGTTTGTATATATTTTTGCAAAATACAAGAGACTTTACCTAACATGTTCAGGATTGGTCCATTTTTGGACCTAGTCCCCATATAGATATAGCATCCGATATGAACTTTTCATATCTGCAGCCAAAAAAATTAATAAAAATCCCACTCAAATTTGGTTTTTGCTTATTTTCTATGTCCAGTTAGTTGGGCCTAAGAGATAGGGTTTCTAAACGCATGGTATAGGGTATCGTATAGTCGGTCTAGACCGACTATAATTTTCTTACTTGTTTTTTTTTTAATATTAAGTCAAACATATATCTGTTTTTTTAATCTATTTTTCACATGGATATACATATTAAGAAAAAATTATTTATTTAAGCCTTAGCTAAAGTTTTGCTGCAAAATGAAATGAGATATCATCATTGTTTCTTAAATTATAGCTGAATAGTTTGGTCTGAGAACGCCAAATCCTTCGGAGATTTTGCTGTACTGGTCTAGATCTTTCACCCTAACTTGAAATTTCTTTATCAGACAATAACCCCGAAAATGTTTTACAGTGTAATGTAATAATATAATATTATTCATACTCGTTCATCAATATCATATTTCACAATTATCATCTATAATATTAATAGGTAAGACGATTTCTTGTGACCGGTGATTTGTTCAACAGTTTGCTCCCGATTTTGACCAAACGTATCTTATTTGAAAGGTATTTCTTTTTAGCTGTCCATCACACTTACATATTTTAAAATTAAAATTTTTGTTTGAAGTTATGTTCATTTAAAGTGTGCAAAAAAGAGATTGTTTTCCTCATTCACAATAATAATTTTGTTGAATTGAAAAATTATTTTGGATATAGCATTACTTTGGGGTCAATAATTTATTAAATGAAAACACAAAATTTCCTAGAATTTGCACTCTAATTTCGACGGCTGGAATCTGCTTGTATTATTTAATGATAATTGTTATACAAAACAGAAGTAAAATTTGTATCGTTTTTGGATGAGTAATAATCTAACCCATAAAAACAAAGTTTTTTTAAGCTCTTTCTTTCCTTATGAATCTCTCCGTGACTCTTCGTGACTTCACGTGACTATTTTAAAATTAATCTTTGGTCACAACAAATTTATGGAAAAAGTTTCAGATTTTTTGAATGAGGGGAAATGGGATTGAAATCACTCCATAACTGTGCGTGACTATGCATTACAATCTATAAGTTAATATTTGATGACAAGTCTCTGCACCTAGTTTCAGATTGATTGGATGAGGGGAATGGGGTTTAAATCAATCCGTGACTGTGCGTGACTATGCGAGACTGTGTGTGACTACGTCAAAGTTAATCTTTTTCCACGGCAAGTCTATCGATCAAGTCTCAGATCGATCGGTTAAGGGGAAATGGGTTTGTTTGAAAGCACTCCTTGACTGTGCGTGACTACCTCAAAATTAATCTATAGTCACAACAAGACTATGGGCCAAGTTTGAGATCAATTGGATAATGGAGAATGAGGTTGCCCCACGGCAGACAGACAGATAGACAGAAAGTATGAGTTAAAAGAAAGAGTTTAAAAAATATTAAAAGCAAATATGAGAGGTGGGGATGTCATTGCTCCGATATTGTTAAATAATTAAATTTTTTCCCAACTTGATGTAATAGAATAGCCTGGTATTTTCTATTGTTCATATTTTAAATAGAGACAAAGCACTGTGGGACGGCTTCTAAAGTCGCCAGTTTTTATTTTAAATATTTACAGATTCTTGAAAAAATTTGTACAATTTCAAAGCATGTTTAATTTTATAGGCTAATTGTTCATAGGAATGACAACAATTATACAAATTTTCCATTCTTACACAGTGAGTATTCCTTAAAATCGTAAGCAGCTGAAATAATGATTACGTGCTGCATAGAAGTGTGTTTTAAAGAAAAATTAATCAAAATAAGTATAGTTTTTTTAATATTTCAACTGAATATTTAAACATTAAAAAACAGAGAAAATTCAACAGTTCACTAAGCAAAAAAAAAAAAAAAATAGTTCATGTTCACAATTCACTTAAAATCGTACAGGACATGCACTGGAAAAACCAGAGATATTAAAAAAAAAATAAATTTAGTATTTTGTTGGACCATCGTTGGTGTTATTAAGAGTATCAATTATTTTTGGCATCAAGTCGTGGAATTTTTTACATGTTTTGATGCTAACTTTGCTTCACTGTTTTCCAAGAGCCCTTCTTAAGGTATGATTTATTCGCAATTTTACGTCAATGTATTTTTATATCGGGTTGATGCCAAAGATGCTCGATAGTATTCATATCCGGAAACTGTAAGGCAGTTTTCAATACTTTTGGCTTTTATAGAGCACACACGCCCGGGCTGTGGTTGGGGTCGTTGTCCGCATAAAACTTTAAAATGGCACGGATGCCGATTTTTTCAGCATTCGGTATGAAATTTCGTTTGAGGATGCTGGTTCATAATCCCGTCGATAAAAATAAAAAAATTACAAAATTCATGGCCTGCAACATTTGCCAAACATCGTCAATGGCAGCAGTTTTACCATTGATTAATCGCTTCCGTCGCGTATTTGCATTATCAAAATGAATGAGTTTTATTTTTTTGATGAGCACTGTTCCTTAGCAGGCTCAAAGTTTCGGTAGTGGCAGGAGCAGTTTCTAATTCATCTTCGTCATCTTCATGTAGCTCCTAATTGATTTCCACAAGCGGTTCGTATAAATTTTAAGTGTACGCAAGATGTAGCAGACAATATTTTGGCCTACAAGTCGCTGTTGTAAGTACATATTCAATTGAAAAAAGAAATAAAGGTAAGAAAAAAAAGACGCAATTCAACAAAACTCATTAGCGATTTCTACTTCTATATTTATATATTTTGCAGTACGATTTTAAGTGACATTCACTGCACATTTGTATGAAATCTCCTCGACGGGATATTTCTCTAGTAATTTTTATATGATATCATGATATCAAATATGAGAAATGTATACTTTCACAAGCCTGGTAGCTCTTTTGGCTGCCTGAAAACTGAAATTAAAG
The DNA here is from genome assembly GCA_963682025.1 of Cordilura impudica. NCBI lineage: Eukaryota > Metazoa > Arthropoda > Insecta > Diptera > Scathophagidae > Cordilura > Cordilura impudica. The sequence goes on along the minus strand of OY821519.1, from coordinate 30,302,519 downwards.
CTTTCGTTTCTACTAAAAATTTTAAAAATTTAATTTTCTTAAGTGCAATCTAGCATTACAAATTTTCTAATCTACAAATTGTTCCAACTGACTTCTTATAATTTAACAAAAATGTCTTAATTATTAACAAATTTTCAAAGTTTAGTAGTCGTAGTACTACTACTCGTATAATATCAGCAATTTCACACAGATAATCAAATCAAATGACTCCAACAACACCTCAATCTATTGCAGGTTTACCAAAAAAAAATCACTTAAAAACAACAACAACTATCATTATTAAACAAATCATAATAGCACAACTAATGTGGAAAAAATTTACAACTCACGACATACAAACATAAATTCAAACTGACATTTAAACAATTTTTGCTATTTTTCTCGTTTCGTTAAAAATTTTCCACCGACCACTAAATATTTTTGACAAAATCATAAAATAACAGACAAGTAAAATACATGAGAGACAAATATACTTGTACAAAATGAACAAAAAAAAAAAGACAAATATTTTAAATCAAACAAAACACCCAGCCAAGCCAATACAGAGACCTTTCAGCTGAATATCTACTAACAGGAATTGAAAAAGTAAATCAAAAATGCAATTCGAAAAAAAAAAAAACTGAAGACAACAAATAAAAAATATCGATATGTTAATATTGAAAATGACAGTTATAATATAGGGGAAATAACCAATAGTTATCGAAAGAAAGGCTGTTCACGAAATAGTTAGGAAATAATTAAAAATAAAAAATAAATACAAAATACAAAAAATATTTAGCCGTAGTCCTACCTTGGTGTAGAAAACTACATTTTATTTTTTTATTTTTCAAAAATCTCTAAATCTGTTAAAGTTTGGTTACCCATTTTTCTTGACTTTTTCTTTATCATGTATATAAACCGAAAAGTATTACTTTTAAGTTTCTAATCATACGTGGATCGTTGTTTTTCGAAGACTTCAACTTGGTCTGCTTGGTGAAGTTTTCTACTCGCCATAGGAAAGTTGTATGAAAATAGTACTTTGTATGCCAAGTGTAAAAAGAAAGCAAAAAACCAAACAATTATATGTATTTTGTAAATGGTAGGCTATGGAGTTTCGATGCTTAAGTTGATGCCGGTGCTGATTTTGTTAATATTGAGCCTTTGCCTGCCTCAAATGACAAAGGGCTTTGGAGCGAAACAGCTATGCAAACAGCAGGATGCAATCGAACCGCTAATGTGTTGAGACTACGACCTACCTCATCCCGCGTAAATAGAATCAAGGATGCTTTCGCGATATTTTTCCATCGCATATTGAGAAAGTCATTTTTGAAAATGCATGCATTTGGCGGGCTAATGAATGAAAACCATGAAGAATTCGATGCTTCATGCTTACTTGGCTGTTTTGATATTGGCTGGCGTTCACAAGTAAATTGAATGTTATTGAATATATATAAATAACGAGCTGTTCAATGCCACTTTCGGTCCGCCTATTTTCAGATAACTTATGTTGAAAAAACAGTTTGATTACTTGACCAAAATTATTCGTTTCGGTGATACTGTATTATTCCGGGTTGAATAATATTAGAATCTCTTTGGGTTGGAGATGTTATAGTTAACGGGGGCCCAATCTATAAAGAGATTTAATTATATTTACTCGAGTTGGAGTAATTATAATCGGGGATATGGGACATAAAGAAAAAAAGAAGAATTAGATTTCTTTATGTAACTTTATCGTGTGGGAATTGTGATGCTAAACTTTGCTGGAATTGCCTTTTTTTAAATTAGAAGCTGAGATTTTTTTTTATTAAACAATTCAACGTTTTATTTTCCGTGATGTGTATTGTTACAATTCAAAATGGTAAGTCATTAAATGAAATTGCTGTTTAATTTTATTATGCTTCGGTTCAACAAATTTGAAACGGCTGAATGTGAATTTCGAAATTTACATATTTCTAACTAACTATTCAATTGTATGTGGATTCAAGTTTTTTTTTTTTTTAGCGATTTTTCTTAAACTAATATTAGAAGTAATATTAAAAATAATAAATATTATGAATTCATTTTTGTTTTATTATTTTTTGGTGTCCAATGTTGTTTGGACAGATACGATAAGTCGTCGACAAAACAGAGATGCGGATAAATTTGACCCGATTCGAGATCTGTGGGATATGTGGTCTGAAATGTTACCAATACTTTTCAAGCCTTACGTCACTGCAGACAAACAGCTATGTGGTTTCCATTGAGGCTGTGGATTAGGCAAAATAAACTAGAGAGATATGATTCGAAATTTTGGGTACTCGTACTCATGCAAAAGCTTCTTTGTCTGGAATATACAACCTACCTTAGGAAAACTGTTGCTCCAGAAAACAACAAGGCCAGTGAGGTTTTTGCATCTGGTCGAGGGCCTAAAAGGTCATAACGTTACACTGGACAATTTCTTCAAGTCTAATGAGTTTGGTCAAAAATTACTACAAAACAAATTGATCATGGTTGGAACTATGCGTAAAAACAAGCGCTCGATTCCATCAGTGAAGAAATTCTAAACTTTTTCAGTGAAGATTTGAATTTACTACACTTGTTTCTTAGGTTGGAAAAAAAAAATTTTAATGCACAGTGCTGCAGAGTACTCTTCACAATACGCTAGAAGTCGAGACTGTTGGAAAAAAGCTACAGAAATATTGTCATATTACAACCGGACTAAGGGTGAAGTTAACATGGTTGACAAAATGATTTCTGGATATAGCTGTAAACGAAAAACCAACAGGCGACCTGTCAATGGTTGTACTTATTATCAAGATTGACATGTCAGCATTGAATGCAACTATTTCTTGAACTTAGTACAATACTTTCATATTCTTTTATAATTAACCTTAAATATCCAAAAAAAAAAAAAAAAACATGCAAAGCATTTGCGTGACTTGCTCTTTCTCAGCCGTACATGGCGCAGAGAAAACGCGGTATATTTGGAACTTTTGTGTGGTCGAATATACCTGAACTAAACTCTGCCTCGCGCGTTCCATTATTGAAAAAAGGGGCAGATGCGTATTTTACGTGGAAGAAAATACCGCGAAAGCAAATTATAACCATGAGTTAGCTTACCGTCTTTGCGAAAAATTCATTTGCAAGGCTTACCAAAACCAAATTGATTCCGTTTCCTGCATAGAAAATATGTAGAACTGTACTCAATTCATCACTTTATACGTAAGGACATACGTAAAACTGATTTTTCTTTAAATAAAATAATTTTTGTTTACAAATTAAACCTATTTCGATACAAAAACTTACAAGAAGTAGAAAACTACACAAAGATAGGATTATGAAGTTTTTTCAAGGTAGGAGAACGGTTAACAGCAAAGAATAAAGCAATAAACTCATCACATAAAAGTCAATTTGTGATTCTGAATTTATGGCCTAAGTGTTATGTGTATTTTTTCTATTTTTTTTTTTTTTTTTTTTTTTTTTTGAATATTGAGGAATCTCCATTGTAAAAACTATTTCTTGCTTCGTCTTATTTTTTTGTTTGTTTTTTTTTTTCTCAACTCCAACCTCCCAATAAATAAATCGTAATCGCAGATATACGTTTATATCATAACTACGGCCAACACGCCAATTGATATGAAAAACGAAATTCGTTTTCGCTTTGTTGAAGGAAAGTGAATTTTATACAATATTTTTTTTCTGCTGTTGGCCTGCATGTTACTTTTATTCGCTTTTTTTTTTTGGTAAATAAACACTATATAAATATCACACCTGAGGGCACATCGGCTACAACAAATAACCCAAGTTACGTCATGCCAGAGAGCAAAAAAAAAAAACGGGAGGGAAAAAAACAATCAAAACCGTTTATAATTTTATTTTATATTTTATTTTATTCAACTCAATAATCGAAGTTGCAATAAACAGCGCAAAAAAGATCTTCGTCATTGAATAATAACACCATAATAACGATACACTAATAGAAAAAAATTGATGAAAATATTGCCATAAATCTTAGAAATGTTAAGACTTTGTCTGCTAAAGGATATCGTAATAAGCAGGGAAACTAAAAATATGCAACTTCATGTTTTCTCCTGTAAATGGATGAAGTACTACATGGAGTGAAAACTCCTTGGCCTAACACTGAAAAATCAGTTTTTTAGATTTGAAATAAATTGTATTCTTAAACGAAATCTCCGTTAAGTGAAATGCACCCCTTTCTACGATCCTCTTAAAAAAATACGATTTGCCAAACCCTTCAAAATAGACATCCGTCTCTGATATGACTTCTTCATTTGTAGAAAATCTCTTTCCCTGGAGCCATCTTTTCAAGTTTGGGAACAAGAAATAATCGCTGGGGGCAGATCTGGAGAATATGGGGAAGGGGAAGCAATTCGTAATGGAAGGATTTAAATTTTTCTGAAAGAGATGAATGCGCCGAACTATGGCTGAAATTTTGATTTCGTTAAAAGAAAAATTTTCTTTTTAGCTATTATATCCAAATTGAGGTAGCCAAAAATTAGGTTAAACTACTGCAAATTGTGGGCGTGGCATGCTGTCAAACTCAACTGTTTTTTTAATTTCAGAAAAAGGTAATTTTTTTTTTGTTTTTGATGTGTAAACATCTATGCGCTCAGGGGGGTGAAAATCTATTTCACAATACAATCACAAAAACCGCGTAAGAGAAAATCGGTGTGAGGTATATGTATGCGTATTGGTGCAAAAATTATGATTTAAATTTATTTAGCTGATTCAACAACCAACAGAAAGCGCCATGAATGTATAGCAAACAACTGCAACCATCAAGTATAACAACCATAGCAGTTGCTTGCTATACATAGATGGCGCTTACTATTTGATTTTAATTGATGTGTAAATGGATGTTTACACATCTCCCCTGCGATCGGACTCACATAGTTTTTTTTTTTTTTTTATCAAAAGTTAATGGTAACTACTCGCAAGTTATCATCGATAATGACCTGCTGTACTTTTTACAAGGTTGTTAGGATTGTAGTCTTTAGTGGTTGTAAACGGTCACATCTCTACCGTTTAATATTAGGGGCATTATGAAATCTATAATATTAATAGGCTAGGCGATTTCCTGTGACCGATGTTTTGTTCTACCGTTTTATCCCGATTTTGACCAAACGTATATTATTTAAAAGGTATTTCTTTTTACCCGATTTGCAGATTTACAGATTGCATTTAAAGTTGCTACTAACACATGCATAAAATTACACAATGCTATGTGTGTGTTTGTTAAATTTGTAAATGTGTTTGTAATAAAGATGAGTTTGTTTTTTTGTGTTGATTTGTGAATTGGTAGGCATACCTTTAGGGTCTTTATTTAATGAAAAAATTAAATTTCCTAGAATTTGCACTCGAATTTCGAGGGCTGGAATATGCTAGTATTTATTAAGCTACTATATTTTTTTCAGCTTTCAAATTTAGTGGAATAGAACTTCTAGGGAACAAAAGACGTATACCACCTTGAGAAAGGTGAAAGGGTCCCCTTTAACCCTATATATACTTTTGCACCCGCCACGACCAGCCGGTAGAACACTTTTTTCATTTTAATGAAATTACTCAAAAAAATTTCATATTATGAACATGTTTCAGTTTTTGTTCAGCTATTAGAAATCGCGGCTCATATCGAGCAGAAAGCGTTTTCATATTTAGATGATCATGTATTATATGCCGAACTCACTCATTTGAATATTTAGACCATCCAATACAACCTAATGCACTTTTACTACGTTGTCTTCGGTATATGCCTCATTTGGACGACTAGGCCATCTGCATCATTTGTGCTCGTACGACGGAATACCACCTTTTAACCATTGACTAGGATGGCGAATATTCACCATAACGTTTGCCAGTCAATTCTTTGAATTGGAAAGTACTTTTTCGCACCAAAAAACAATGTCATATCAAAACACGGAACTATTTGCAATCCACTTTTTTTTCTCAAACTTTAAAAGTAGCATCAGTTTTATAACAGTAACTTTTTTGCTAATTAATAAAATGTTATGACATTTTTAAACAATATTTCTAACAGTTGGCCCTACTGAATAAACAGAAAATAAACTCGCACTTGCCACGCCATCTCTATGTGAGGCCACATACTTTTCTTTTCAATCGATGTAGTATATGATTTATTTTTAGGTTTTTCTAGCACGTTTTCTGTTTGTAGAGCATTTTTTAAACGCCTAAAACATGCTTTTTAGAGCATATTTTTGGGTTCCCTAGTAGTAAGGCTATGTTCTCATTTTAGCGAAAAATTTACCAAAGGGTGTACGATCACTTTTTTTTGTATTTTCAATACTACACTAATTACAAAAATTAGCGTTAAATAATTCGAATCATATTTAATTTTTACATTATCCAAAATTTTACCCAGCCTAATCATAGAACAATTCGATAGTTGGAATATTAAAATTAGCAGACATGAGTTTTTGACTAAAATTTTAAAAGGATCCAAAATCCCATTATACACATCGAATTTAAAAGAATTATAATTTAATCCTTCTTAAAATACGGCTGGATTCTATTTCACTTCAATTACAAGTAGACCATATTTGCAGTGTAAAAAAATCACACTATAAAGCAAAAGAAACAAACTAAAATTGAATATCCATTTGTCTGTCTGTCCTTCAAATAAAACAACAATACCAAACAAAAAAAAGACAAAAATATATGTAACGCTCCCCCAAAAGAGCGTTGTTATGGAAAAAAAATATGTTTTACAAAAAAAAAAATCATGCACCGCGAATTGTACCTTCAGCCGCAACATGAAAATTATTTGATTGCTGCAGTGCAAAAACTATTAGACAATTATTCTGTTGCCGACTGTTACCATGGATGGATTACAGCAAGTTGGTGTTTATTTTTTACCCTTTATCGTTTTGAACATTTTCTCAACTCAATTTGAGGCAATCAAATTACTTTGAAATGCAATCGATGTCTGATACTCTATGAAAAATCGCATGAATTTGAAAATTTGTTAAATGACGCAATAAAATATATGAAGACGGAAAAGTAAACAAAGAAAAAAAAACAACAATAACAAACTTTATATGAAAAACAAAATTAAGTGAGACAGCATATTTCAGTCATGATATTATATATTAAGGGCGGAAGTGAGGTAAGGCGGTTCTGTATGGTATAATATAATAATAAGGCGTATTTTAAAAGGGAAAGAGGTTTGATTTGGTGAAAAAAAAAAAATGTGAATACTTGTTTAAGCAGAAAAGCCTTTAGGGATTTTATTACCGGGTATTTTGGGTATTTAGGACAGCTTTTTGGGACCTAAATGGTCCCAATTTTAGGGAAAATCTGTTTGTATTTGGAAATTTAAAAGGAATTTTTAACGATCTTAAACAAAGCAGCTTAGTACTTTAGTCAAAAGAAGAGGAGGTGTTGCTCTATATTTTGAGAAATACCATTGATCAAGCGTAGATGAAGCATTTTCCCCATTGTTAAAGTGAAATTAAAAAAAAAAATCATGTGAGTCCGATCGGAGGGGAGATGTGTAAACATCTAGTAATTAAAGATTTTTTTATAGCACTTTCTTAAAATCAAACATTTATTATTATTATTTTTTATTATTTTAACCAGTTAATTTTTAATTTTTCGTTTTTTATTTTTCAGTTAAATTTTTTTTTTTTTTAATTTTTTATTTTTCATTTTTTATTATTAATTTTTAATTTTTTAATTTTTTATTTTTCATTTTTCATTTTTAATTTTTCATTTTTTATTTTTAATTTTTAATTTTTTCCTTCATTTTTCAGTTTCCAATTTTTATTTTTTTTCATATCTTTTTTTTATTATTCAATTTTCATTTTTTATTTTTCAATTTTTATATTTAATTTTTTATTTTTCATTTTTTTATTTTTCATTTCTTATTTTTCATGTTTCATTTTTTATTTTTCATTTTTTATTTTTTAGTTTTAATTTTTTATTATTAATTTTTTATTTTTTATTTTTCATTTTTCCTTTTTATTTTTTTTTTTTTTTTTAATTTTTTATTTTTCATTTTTCATTTTTCATTTTTCATTTTTTATTTTTTATTTTTAAATTTTTATTTTTATTTTTAATTTTTTTCTTCATTTTTCATTTTTCATTTTCCAATTTTTATTTTTTTCATATCTTATTTTTTATTATTCAATTTTCATTTTTTATTTTCCAATTTTTATATTTAATTTTTTATTTTTCATTTTTTATTTTTCATTTTTCATTTTTTATTTTTTTATTTTTCATTATTAATTCTTAATTTTAGTTTTTCATTTTTCATTTCTTATTTTTCATGTTTCATTTTTTATTTTTCAGTTTCTATTTTTAGTTTTAATTTTTTATTATTAATTTTTTATTTTTTATTTTTAATTTTTCCTTTTTATTTTTTTTTTAATTTTTTATTTTTCATTTATCATTTTTTTTTTTTTTTTATTCTTAATTTTTTATTTTCCATTTTTAATTTTTTTTTTAATTTTTTATTTTTCTTTTTTCATTTTTCATTTTTAATTTTTTATTTTTAATTTTTCATTTTTCATGATTCGTTTTTTATTTTTAATTTCATTTTTAGTTTAGTTTTTTACTTTTAATTTTTTTTTTAATTTTTTATTATTCATTTTTTATTATTCATTTTTTATTTTTCATTTTTTATTATACCCTATACCACTATGTGGTTTGGGTATAATGACTTTGTGCTGCTGTTTGTAACAACCAAAAATATTTGACCAACACCCATCTTTAATTATACCGATCGAATTAGAATCACTTTCTGATTCGATTTAACGATGTCCGTCCGTCCGTCCGTCCGTCTGTGTGTCCATGTAAAGTTTGTAATCAAACTGCAGGTCGCAAATAAGAATATATTTTGATGAAATTTGGTATGTAAGCTTTTGTCGGCCATGGGATGAACGCTATTGAAATTGGTGAGAATCGGTCCATGTTCAGACCTAGCCCCCATACAAATTACCCCTATGAAATCGACATAAATTGCCATAAGATCCAAATTGTCGTATAGATCTTACTCAAATTGGGTTTGTATGCGTTCATTACATCCATTAATGAGTAGTCCAAAAATGATCCCTTTGGCCCCATATAGAGCTGCTTCCCGATCTTCACTTAAATCTATTAAAAAACAAAAATATTGCACTGATTCTTCTCAAATTTTGTTTGTATATATTTTTGCAAAATAAAAGAGACTTTGCCAAACATGATCAGGATCAGTCCATTTTTGGACCTAGTCCCCATATAGATATATCAACCGATATGAACTTTTTCATATCTGCAGCCAAAAAAAATTAATAAAAGTCCCACTCAAATTTGGTTTTTGCTTATTTTCTATGTCCAGTTAGTTGGGCCTAAGAGATAGAGTTTCTAAACGCATGGTATAGGGTATCGTATAGTCGGTCTAGACCGACTATAATTTTCCTACTTGTTTTTCATTTCTTATTTTTTATTTTTCTTTTTATATTTTTAATTTTTCATTATTAATTTTTTATTTATATTTAATTTTTTATTTTTCATTTTTCATGTTTCATTTTTTATTTTTCATATTTATTTTTTATTTTTCATTTTTTATTTTTCATTTTTTATTTTGAAACAGGTTATCATATCATAATTTTTTCACCAATACAATCACATTTTGTCTTACGACTCACATGTTACGCTGTTTTTGAAATTTACCACCCTGCGCGTATAGATGTTTACACATCAATAAAAGTAAGCTTGTCTAGTTGTAGCTTATCGAAATCGGAGAACCCATAAAAGCATATATATAATCTTGCTGCTGATCGTTGATTGGAGTCCATTAGGTAACAGCTTTTTTATCCATATATTTTTCTGTTCTCCAGAGAATGTGGGATAGGTCCACTGAGGAAAAATTTTCATATGAAATGTTTCCATTTTGCTGTTATTAACTCAGTTGAGTCGGTGGCAAAAATATGAATGCCAAACTATTTGCAACAGCTGCCAAATCACAAGATTCCCCCTTTAAAGATTTTGCAACCTCAAATTTCATTTCTTTCGAAAATATATAAATATATAAAATAATTTGTGTTGAAGTTGTATAGAAAATGTTTTCTGTTGGAATTATTTCGCCTTAATTTTTACTCACCTCATAATTATACCCTATACCATGTGGTCTCTAGGTGCTTTACGTGAGCACCTACCCTGTGGGCATATCTCACGGTGATTAATACTAGATAGAAACTATGTGTCTGAGACATATTTTAGGCAAGAACTCACCTCGTGTTGAGAGGTCGAGCCTATCAAAAATTCTTCTACAATATGGACTTTAACCCCGCCCCTACGAAACGCCCCCAAGCGGGCCTTTCCCATAAAGTTATTTTTGAGATATTAACACAGAGCATCAATCATTGATAACTCGAACAATAACACACCCTTACTTCCTGAAATCTCTACCCGAATTCAAGGTAAACTCATGCACATCCTTCATTCCAACAACGATTTTGTTTACTGAACGTACTGATTGTCCCATCAGGGGGACGTAGCCTGATGTAGACAACTTTCAGTTTCATGGTTCTACCAGTAAACTGACTCAGATATTCGTAGAATCCTCTTCAATTCACCCAGCTCCTCCGCTACCCATTACACCTTTTCTTCACACACAATTTATGGGATGTGCTCAACCAACTCTTCTGGGTGGCTCTTCACCAACTCAGTTGTGCCTAAGTACAAGCTCCTTCTGCGTGCGTTATTGTTCATTGGGCTATTCATGACTTCCGGTAATACCAATTTGTAGCCTTTGATGAGGCTTCGTTTCAGTTATCCCTGATACTACAAGCAATCCTACAATGAATATATTTTGATGAAATTTTGTATATAAGCTTCTATCGGCCAGAGCACGAATTGGCGAAATTCGGTCCATGTTCAGACCTAGTCCCCATACAAATGACCCTATGAAATCGACATAAATTGCCATAAGATCCAAATTATCATATAGATCGCAATGAAATTGGGTTTGTATGTATTTATTATATCCATTAATCAGTAGTTCACAAATAATCCCTATAGAATAATTTTAGTCATAGGCCCCATATAGAGCTGTTTCCCGATCTTCACGAAATCTACCAAAAAACAAAAATATTGCAGAGATTTTTCCCAAATTTGGTTCGTATATATTTTTTCTAAATATAAGTGACTTTACCAAATATGGTCAGGATCGGTCCATTTTTCGACCTGGTCCCTATATAAATATAGCATCCGATAGAACTTTTTCATATCTGCAGCCAAAAAAAATTAATAACAATGCCACTCAAATTTGGTTTATGCTTATTTTCTATATCGAATTAGTTAGACTGAAAGATAGGGTCTATAAACCACGGTATAGGGTATCGTATAGTCGGTCTAGATAGACTAT